>CP068004.1:1800000-2246821 GCA_015708445.2 Clitopilus hobsonii | reverse complement strand
TTATGTTGTTGTGAGAGAGAAACCCTAAACCCTAAACCCTAAACCCTAAACCCTAAACCCTAAACCCTAAACCCTAAACCCTAAACCCTAAACCCTAAACCCTAAACCCTAAACCCTAAACCCTAAACCCTAAACCCTAAACCCTAAACCCTAAACCCTGAGAGATGTCGGAATTTGCTTGCCACTCACATCGCACAGCTTAGGCACATTGAGCTGTGGGTCACTCATTGATTCCTCTGGCAATTCAATGTCTTAGAGCTCTTGAAGTCATCGGAATTTGGCCGCCACATATAATTGATCCTGAGCCACATATAATTCATTGATTGATACTCTACGATACAGACACTAGTCTAAGTATTCGGGTCGGAGAGATTCCGTCAATGATCATCCTATCTCCCAGACTCATTTGCGTCCTGAAAAGCCCCGAGCATCCTTCGTTGGAATGAAAAAGATTTTAGGTATGAGGTGGTGGCGGCGAAGAAGTGAGGATGAAGGGTGGTCGTTGAGGTCGTCCGAAAGGAGGGATAGGTGAGAAGAAATCTTGTCGTTCGTAAGCCGCCGTTAGAGAAGCGGTACGTATTGAGCAATAGCGCAATTGCCAGGTAGTGATGGGTTAGTTGAGCGGCGAAGTCTTGCTGAGAGGCTTGCTTCGCTCGTTGGAATAGAGGAGAGCCGTGATGGGAGCGAGAAGGTTTTCGAAGAGGAGGTGGGGGAGGAGGTCGTCGAGTTCGTCCATATCCAACTTTGTACAAATTCAAATGCCTAGAAAAACGAAATAAGGTAAGAAGGTGATGACGGAGCGAGGCTGCGAACATACCTAGTAACTCAAATCCACTTTAACGATCATTTATCCTCCCCAATCCTACCTGACCATCCTCCAAAATGTTGTGAACTTCGCTTTCTGCCTCTTGTACTGGCGTTGGTCCGGTTTTGAGGCGACAGCGTGAGAGGGGGCGGCGTAGATGGAGTTTTGGCGGAGCTCGACGTCGAAGGGCTTGGGCAGTGGAAAGAGGTCGGTGGGGTGGAGTGAGGGTGAGGGGCACGAGTGGCCGTCGAAGTCGGTCGGGCAGGGTCTTCCCTCTGGCAGTTCCGTTTTCCTCCTGCGACAGGCGTTGAAGGGGCCGCCATGTTGCAAATGCGGCTGTGATGGCCTTTGTACAAATGGGGTCCTCTTCATTGGCATCCTCGACCATTGCACCGTAGCAGTGATCATCGCGTTCGATAGCCGCCCCTAGCTCGAATCATGTTGGGACATATGAGAACCTGTATAGGTTGGTCAGTGAGCAGCGGCGAAAAAGCGCCATGCAGAACTTACCCGTTGCGAAGTTTAGCAATGACAGAAGTAGATCCTGGAACAAAGTGGAGGGTAGTCAGTAGTCTGTGTGATAAAAGGAAAAGGAAATGAAGTGAAAACGAATGAACGCGTGTCCCAATTAGGGCGTATGTCCTCCACCCGCGCCCTAGTGAAGAGCGCAATGGTTTCTCGGGACTACCCAATCGGTCGCATGCGCCCTCAGCTCCAAAAGCCTGCATGAAAGCTCCAGCATATCTCCTCCACCCACACCCTAGTAAAGAGCGCAGTAGCTTCGTCGGAAATTCGCCGCCGCGCCGGTTGTGAAAAGGACGCGAAAAAGGAAGAAAACACGCGTCGTTAGACGCGTAAACGCAACATTGCATACATAGGTACCCACCCCAGTGAGGAGCGCAGGTACCGCCGTTTACTGGCGCGTTTGTTACGAAGAAAACGAAGAAAGAAGGGAATGACAAGAAAACTCACTGGTGGTTGTCGTTCAAGGCAATCAACGTTGATCAAGAAGCACTTGTCAATGTTGACAAGGCAAACCACGTGACGCGTTCGAGGATTTCATCATCAACCGCCTAGGCGATTTTGGCGGCGAATGACGACGAATTCGGTGAATCGGGGAAAGAATACACAGATATATGTCCCAGGCAAATGTACCTTTAATATCAAGCACGAATGAGCCGCCGATTGAATGTTCGGCTCATGTTAATGAGGTATCTAGGTCAGTTTGATCAGTGATCTCATCTCCCTTTTACACCATGCACGACCTTTCCAGATGTGTGTGCAAGCACCGTCAACCTCCAGTGGAATAACGCCGCCGGATTGCTTCATTTACAAGCCTCATTGGACCCTAAGTGGATAGCAATCTAGAAAAGCGGTTCCATCCCAGAACAGCGGAATTTTGATAGATAACGCGGCGTTCAGATCTCCCAGAGAAGCATCGGAGAAACGCCGCCAATGCGTTTACAGTTCGATTGTATCAGTAAATATCAACGGATGAACGTCTCGCCATCGCATTTTCTAAGTCTCTAGAAAGCTTGACGTGGCAACCGGAATCGAGAAGAGACGTTCGAGCTTTGCACGAAGAACGGCGGAAAATCAGCGCCAGGTGTGTCGTCTGTCTGTCATCGCGTCGGCCATTACTCTTAGAATTCGGTGAGTACCTTAAAGCGTCGAGCATCCTTCAGACTCTCAAAGACAACACCGCGTGTGTTACTCAAAGCATCAAGTGTATTCCGTTTATGGCGGGTGATAGTCGGTGGCTTCTGGCCGCCACGCCAACTTTTCCATTGCAATGTTAATCTATTACATGGGGTACGCTAAATTTCGGCTAATTTACGATCGGCTAAGGTAGAGCCTCGGCTAAGAGGGTCAGAAATTTCAATGGGTTGTATATTTCGGCTAATTGAGGGGCGTACCGCGGTTGCCAGCCAAAATTCCTACAGACTCGCCTCTCAAAGTTTTGTAGGAGCAACTTATAACCCTAACGCCGGCCGTCGACGGGCCAGACATCACGATGCTCGTTCCTAACGGAAGCGGTCGAGAGACTGGGCACTGCAAAAAAGGGTTAGCCATATGTCGAGATAGTTGAGAAAGGACGGACTTACTTGTCGCTCCAGAGAATTTCGCTTTTTTCTGAGGAGCACCAGTCACGACGGGGGCGAATACATGCATCTTAATTTCCCGTGGTCCAGATTCGGCTGGGGAGAGGTGCTGAAGCGAACCGTTTACGTGACGATACATGGGCGAGCTTGAGGATTCCGACCTTGGAACGGGAGGAGGGGGTTGGTGATGAGGGGAGGCTCGTTGATGAGACTCGTACGTGACTTCTTGGTCGGTAGAAGGGGCGTGCCGTTTACGAGAGCGAGTGTTTGAGTCAGAAGGTGCATGACCATTTGAGGGCTGTGTGCCTTGGGATCCTTGTGAATTGTCGGCGGCCTCCAGAATTGTCTCGTCAACTGAAGCGCTAGCGCTAGAGCCACTCAAGGCACGGCGATGCTGAGACTGCCTCGAAGTTTGGCCAGTCTGTGGGATGAATTGATGGGTGGTGGGAGGCGGTGGATACTGAGAAGACGATGGGCGAGGTGGTTGAGGTTGGTTGGACATGATGATGCGTGGTTGATGTTGAGGAACAGTGACTGCAGGTTGAGGTGGATGCGATGTTTAAGGTGGTTGTTAAGGTGGTGGCGGAAATGGAGACTATGGAGGTCCAGTTTGAGACAGGAAACAATAAAATCAAAGCTGCACGTACTCGTTCTGAATGACTAAGTCTGCTCTTAGCCGTTTACTTGGTGGTTGGCCAGAATGTTCTAAGCTGGGCGTTCATGGACGACACGTCGACGGGACAGGTGGGAGTGCAAGGCCAGCAAGAGAGGTCGACGAGGGTTGGTACGAACACGTGTCGTAAATCTCCAGGAATGAGCATCTAAGGAGGTACTCCCAGGTCGGCGTAGTTCGAATGAAGGTGAAAAAGTCCTTCATAGCACGTGGAATGGTAACAGGCTCACCACGGTCGCCTGGTATATCCGTTGTTGGTGGTGGTGCACCCGAGAGTGTGTAGGTCTTGCCTGAGGTAGTTTGACCATGCGCGAAGATGTCGGCGTTGTAGCCGTCTATAGCAGCTCAGACATGTGAGCGTGCTACGCTGTTGTATATGGGCTTGTTGGGAGAGCCCGTGAGGATGGCGTCGGTCAGAAGGTCGAACTCTAGAGTCTGGTTAGTAAAGAGATACAACTACTGAAGAATAAAAACGACAAACCGAATGTAAACTTGCACTTTGTTGTCCTAGCCCCGGTCCTGTATCCACGCAAGGTCTTCCTCCAGTTCGAACGAAGCATCAGCTTCAGGGTCAATAGCGGAGATGTCAATGGTTTTCTCTTCCGGGTCGATAATGGAGACGTCATTTTCGCTGAACTCGGGATCGAAAATATCCAGTTTTCGACTTGGAGTTCCTGGGGTATACGTGAGGCTCTTTAGGCCGGTCGTAAAGGTGACAACTGGATCGGCGAGAGAATCGAGGCCGTTGACTTTGGTAGCGCTTAGGGTTTAGTGTATTGTTTGTGAGTGGATCCTAGCAGCATGGATGTGCTTGACGAGAGACTTCAGTTGATGTAGAGGAAGAGAAAGAGCAGAGGTTGGTCGTTTAAGTAGGCGGTGAAGTGAAGGATATCGTGCGACCATTCCTCGAAGCCGTTGGTTTTGAGGGTGTCGTGTTCATGGTCGATGGTGACAGCGACGACAGTGTAAAGGGCGTTGGTTGAATTGTGTGAAGTATCGAGGACGTTGTTTGTCCAACATGCATTGTTTTGGCAGCACGAACTCGTTCTACCTCACGTGAATGTGTCAGCCAATCAGAGACCTTTGATCCACTCACCGTCCGCCTCACGATGATTGGTCTAGAGGTGGTTGTCGTTGAGGGAACGTGGGTACCAGGTGCGCACTCGTGCATGGGAGGGGTAGCACTGGTCGGGGTACGGAAATTTGATGGTCGATTCAGAGAGCAGGGGGTAATGCAAAGGTGATCTCATCTGTCGACAGCTGTATCATGCCAAGGCCAAGGATGAATCTTGCAAATCAGGTATCGCCTGGTGCCAAATTGTGAAAAAGCGACGGTAGTTGTTCTTGAGGGATGGAGATTCGTGGTCGAGAGCCACAGGGGAAGATATGTGGCGAGGGCGAAGCACGACTATGGGAGAATACGACAAAATCTTCGCATTTAAGTCAGCAAAAGTCATAGGAGCAAGTAAATATATACACTTTACATCCTATTAGCCTATTGCCCCGGATATTGAAGTTGTTATTGGCGTTTTTGGATTCGGTGAGCTTAACCCTTGTCGGGAAAATCGGACGCCCCGAAGCCGATAACGGAACGAAAGATGCCTCCATATATGTAGGCCAATTATTCAAGCCTGTCGAACAGAACTCGCTGTAAGATCTCGTATGGAGTTCCACTGCTCAAACAACGTGATTCGCCTCTTAGTCTTTTGTCCCAAAGGAATTGGATTAACAGGGCTTTGAAAGCCTTTAGCACTATTTCTGTACCGTTGGATTCCAAATTATGATACCATGTCCCTTCCCGCTTCAAGTTCTTTACTCAACGTCGTCAAATATTCATGCACCCTGCCATTATAATAAGGGAAGATGATCAATATATCTACGAGCCTCCTATGATGTTGACGCCATGTGTGGATCGTTCAATTGGGTGTTGCATCCGCCAGAGCTCTGCATGTTAGTTAGCGACAACGACGTCATATTGATATGGCGAGGATTACGAAGCGAAGCAGGACTATCTGAGTCCAGTTCGCTTTGTTTATATTACCATGAGTAGACGACGACAGATTCGAAGGTGACCGATAAATTTGAAGGACTTCAAATACTATGAAGCAAAAGCCTGTGAGTCAGATAAACGCTCGCAGATATCTCTCACGCTTTCTCATTCCACAATAGCGAGTTCTTAGCAGCCCTTGAATATGTGTATCATAGTGTTCGTTCAAACGGCATCATATTCCTGCATCCCTTGTCGGAAGAAAATGTCACATTCGAACCACTGACGCTCACCCACCGTTGTCCAACCAAACAATTTTGATGTCTCCGTTAGGGAGACGTCAATCAAGATGAAACCAAGTTATGAAGAAATACGCACCCGTGGGTGTTCAAACGTTCACTGACGATGGATTCGGGCTCAACTACCTTTGGGTGTATGAACCGGATACCTTGTTGAGGTTTCTTTCCTATGCAGTTACTGAAGGTAATGGCAGAAACAACGTATTGCATTCCACTATGACAGCAAGCGCACCGTTGACATGATGGGAACAGAGTACACGAAATCGGTGATTATGAGATGAAGTAGGGATATATACATGGTTTTCCTATCTCATTCGTGTCCATCCCTCAGCCATCGGTTGATCTCTGACCGGCCACTTCAAGCGATCCCGTTCATTTGCACCCCACCTCTCCCTCGCTTCCCGAGCCCATTGTCGTCTCGCATCTTCTGTGTCGCTATCTTCTCCCAGGTCTCCATCCACGCTCTCATCAACGCTAGGAGGATCGTATCTTCCATCGTCATCTGCCATCCTATCATCTCGACCGGGAAGAAGTTCCTCTTTTTCCTCTCGCCGTTTGCCCAAACTTCCCTTGCGGGCGAGTCCTCCGATACCAGAGTCAGCAGCGACGAAGCCTCGCTTGAAGTTCAGGCCAGCTTCGGCCTTGTACTTCGCCTTCTCGAGCTTGGGCTGCAACGCGTCGAGGCGAGCCTCAAGGCGAGGATGAAGGTTGTTGATAGTTCGCTGGAAAGAGACTGCGATGTTCTCCCCGTTTCTCGACAAAGTGTTTCCGCCAAATGATGCATGCCTTGATGATGTTCCGAGTGGATGTCGAGGGTGACGGTCTCGAGACTCGTCTCCGCTATCTTCGGAGATGGTAGATGGTGTCGATTTTGCAGAAGTTGGTACAGAAAGGGACGCTGAAGCTCTCCGGTGTCCTGGATGCTGAGGTGGTTGTGCGTTATGGCGTAACGGAGAAGGGAGTGGCGGTCCTTCGCGATGGAAAGGATTAGAGCGTTCGTCGCCGAATGGAGTCTCTGAGAACGTGGATGGCCCAGGGCTGAGCACCTGCATACTTTCTGGTCGTCTCTTTTTCTTCAAAGAAGGTGGCACAGGCGGAGGGAGAGTATGTGGAGACGGGTGGTGCAGTGATTTTGACCGGAAGACACGCGCCGTAGGTGAGCTTTCTGTCTCAGATGTTGTTTTCGTATCAGTGAAAGGCGAGTCTGGGGTCGGTGGAAAGTTAGGCTGTAGAGGTGGCGGTTTACGGTCTGGATGGGTAGGTGGTGGCGGGGCTCGTCTTGAGGGCGAAGTTTCAGGTGACCTGAGGTGGTTCAGAGGGGCGCCAAATGCATGGTAACGAGAAGGTCCAGGAAACGATGGTGGGGTGGCGAGCGCTACTTGCTGCAGCGAGGACACAGAGGGAGGCGGGGAAGGGTCCTGTCGTGGGTGGTGATTGTGATAAGTGTTTCTTCTCCGTGGCAGGGGCGGTGGTGGACGTTCTTCAGCAGCGTCGGTTGAGGCGACCGAACGCGTATCTGAACGATAACTGTTCGCAGAGTTTGATGGTTGATGGTTATCTCTTGGATGAGGTAGTCGCCCTCGTTCCGTGGATGTTGAAGGGTTCGTACTCCGGATGTTTGTGCCTATGACTACGGATGAGCGTTCGATTGAAGCTCCAGCCAAGGAATATCCACCTGAAACAACAGAACTGCTCTTTAGCACCTGTAGCACTCTCTCCTGCTCGAGTTGCTCTTCCGCTTTCTTGATGGCCTGCGCTGCCCGGCTTGCTTGAAGTGATTGCTTCATCAACGCTGACGTGACGTGAGTAGGTTTGGCAGGAATGGGTGGAGGACCTCCAGAGCCGACAGCCGTGGACGACAGTCGGGATGGCGAGACAGATTTCGCAGGTTGCATATTGGGCAGCAATATAGAATTATGCCGAGGAGGAGGTAGTATGGGTTGAGAGGGTATCCGCGGTTGGACTGAGGAAGGTTTTCGCGGCGGTAGAGGCGGCACCCTCGACGGTGAAGACGGCAAAGAGCCAGGGGAGGGAGGCTCAAGTGAGGTAGTGGCAGATACAGCAGCAAACGGATTATGCTTCGAACGCGATACAAAGGGGTTGCTGCTTGGTTTTGATCCTGGGGCAGGTGGAGGTGGAGCCTGCTTCGAAGAAGTCTTCGGATGAGCTAAAATGAACCCAGGTTTGGCTTATGAAGGGCGTTAAACGATGCTGATGCTCACCTTGTACAAAGGCTAGCGAGCGATCTGGTTGCTTGCCCGCTTGAACATGCACGGCTAGCCGCAGTACCGCGAAAACTTGGGCTCCAGATAGCATGTCATTCGGCGTGAAGGTTCCACTGAAATACTTCAATATCTAGATATCTTTCGTTAGCAGTACTGAGACGTTGATGTACAGCACGTACAGTATCCAAATCTGCAGGCAAAACCTGCGAATATCTCCCTCTTAGCCATCCTCTCAGCTCCCGAACACCAATTTGCAGATTTTCATAAAACGCGTCGTCACGAGGCGATTTATCTTCTTCATCGTCCGTCCACGCAAGATCACGTAGGCTAGTGGTATACGCGCCATATTCCTCGTCGTTCAGTGCCGATGCATGGAGAAGAAGCGGTCTGGTTGACATGGGCAATCGCTGTGAGCCTCACTGAGCAAAGGCCCCGACTCGTGGTCGTCGTGAGGTCATCAGAAATAAACACATGCAAATAGGCGGTGTTAGAGCCAAGCCTGTGTGACACATTGCATTCTTGTCATCGGCGTCACCTCGTCCGCGTTCATCGTAGATAACAGTGAGCAGGTTGAGTCTCCCGCATTCGAAGGACAAAAGGTCAGCGTGAGATGTAATATGGTGGGCGACATCACGTCTGACTATATACCATGTGTCTTGCTGATCAACGTGGTACCTGAGGATCAAACCCGGGAGCTAAGCTCCTTCGCCACAAATACTCAGAGTTGATTTTGGTGCTAGAATAATAGTACACGAATGCCAAAGAAAAGAAAAGTGCTAATGGAATGCAATTCTTTGTTTTTGATATGAATAGAAGGGACCTTGTCATTATTTTTGTGAGGCGAAGCGCCCACCGAGCTCTCGATAAAGAATGTCCCTCTCGCCAGGCTCAATGCCTCGGTGTTCCATCTTGAAGTAGTTAGAAATCAAGAAAGCGACATCTATATTCATTGACGTTAATTCGAGGTTATCAGGAAGCAAGGACGGAACTCTTACCTAGACTTTGCTCAAAATTGAGGCGAGGATCACAGAAAGACTGGAACAAGTTAGGAATATATTATTCCAGGCACGGAGGAATAGCTTACCTGGTAACGGAGACCTAGTTCCTTCTCTTCTAACTCCATGCTCCCACCAACGCATTCGGTGACACTAAATCCTTCGTCGTTGAACTCTCCTGTGAACTCGAGGCTGACGCCGCCCAGGCGAGATCCACATTCGTTGTGGATTCTCAAGCAAGCGAGCAGTTCGCTGATGATAGTACCAAAGTGACGAGTTTTGAGTCCGCTTGAAGATGTTTGCGTACTGGGTGAAAGGATATGTGAATCCGCGAAAGAGTCAGAAACGTAGCATACGCACTTTCCATGCATAGGATCACAGATCCACGCCACTGGGTGACCAGAGGCCTGGACAGCTCGAATATGTCCAGCCAGATGGTCGTCGATCTTGAATAATGCCTGTCAGTGTTGTTCCACGGTCAACTATAAATATTACCTTTCCAGCCCCATAGCGAGTAATCAAAGTTACCCGTCCTTCATCTTTTCCAGGGTTAACAACTAACAAATGGGTGAGCCGAATGTTCTCGAAACATCGGAGAAGACCTACTGTTAAGCAGGTTCACGAGCTCGTCGCCAGCCATTGATGGTCCCACCTTAACGCCAATTGGATTCCGTATTCCTCGGAAGTATTCGACATGAGCACCGTCCAACTGCCTTGTACGATCGCCAATCCACAAGAAATGAGCCGAGGTATTGTAATGAGCTTTGGGCTTGGACGAAGCCGAAGCGGTAGAAGACGCGATTGAGGCGGGTACAGGGAACTCCCGAGTGAGAGCCTGCTCATAATCTAGCATAAGCCCTTCGTGACTAGAGGGGTATTAAGATTAGTATTTCGATTGGGGTATGGTGATTGACTTGAGACCATACCTGGTGTAGAAGTCGACTTCTCCGAGAGTCCCGCGACCCCCTCCACGCTCATAAGGGGTAGGAGCAGAGGCACCAATGGTCGTGCTAAAATCGAGTGCGTCCGAGAGTCCATCAAGAATCTGGGTGAACTCGCGCCTATTGAAGCAAAATGGTCAGTAGACGCAAACACCACGAGATAGACGTGAAAGGATGATCGATACAACTAGAGTGAATCTGTAAGAAGAACCCCAGAAGCATGGGTAACATGTGTGAGCAGTTCATCGGTACCGTGTCAGCGTCAACGATCACGAGGATTCATATGAGCCGCAAGAAGGTTGAGTCCGCTTAGCGAGGCACTTGGTATTACGGCGAAGGTCAAAATGAAGGGATGAGGATGTGTGAGCCAATGTGAAACGAAAGAATGAAAGCCTTCTAGAGAAAAGGTCATGGGCCAAGAGAGTCCACCACGAAAAGGCAAAAACCGCAAATGAGTCCCAACCTACCTTAGTTCGTTGCTTCGTACATGACTCAAGCTCCAAGAACGAGGGTGGTTCTGCTGAAGGGATCCAAAACCAGAGGTGAGTAGACTGCGCACATGGTTTAACGTCGTCGTTGAGTGGAAATATGCGCTGGAGAAACAATTTAGCTTCACGTAGTGGATGTATATGAGGTAAAAGATCTCACCTTAAGAGCCTTTCTGGGTTTGGAATACGATCCGTGTGATCGAGACTGCATGAAAACCATGAGGAGGCGCATCGATGTGTTCAAAGGCACATACCCATTGACGTTGTCTCCCCTGGAAATGCAGTTAGAATGGAATTGTGATCCACGACAGAGAACATACCTGAAGCTTAGGACTTCCTTGGTCGATCCGTCTGGTAGTTGAACCTTCTCGACATTGCTGCTGCGCGGTTTCGCGTATTGACCAGCGATGCGGCCAATTCGTACCTAAAGAAGGAGGTCAGGAGTACGATCCATGGATTCGACTCATATATGCGAGTGAATGCGGAAGAATGTGGACTTACGACGGGAATGCGGGCACCCCAGATCAGCACAAGAGAGAACGACAGGATAAGACCGATTTTGGCGGAGATATTTTCCTGTGAACTGACGTTGAGTAAGAAGAGACGACATCAAAGGACCTCGATACACTGACATGAGTACATGCGTCGAAGCTCTCGGCACAATCGCCCGCGTGGAGTAGAAATGCCTCATTACGTTGCACAAGGCTAAGTTGGTGGCGCAGCCGTTCGATCTAGGGAGCGAGTTGAGTATATGAGAACGGACAACTGATGGATTGAGTGGACATATGGTGGAGAAATGTCGAAAGGGGTATGACATTCGGCGATATGGATAGGCGATATGTACTGATTCAAGAGAAACTCACCTCTGATGGCGTAACAAGAGGAGGCAAAGTGCCGATTTTGGAAAGCACCCTGTCGTTCGTGACTCATTCAGGTGTACCGTCGTCGAACATGCAAAGCCTAAGCTTACTTGGAGAGGTGTTGCTCGTCGGGGTAGCTAACATCCTTTTTCACGTAAAGATGCCGTCAGTGAAGCTAGATTAGAGGATGATAGACAGAATGTACCTGGGCGATTGGCTTGGATTTCCACGACGATGGTGACCAACTTTCATAATCCATCTGTGGCCCGTTCGCCCGAGCGTTCTGGGTAGCTGTCGTGTTGGCCGTCATAGCTGATAACTTCGGGATATTTGCCGTAGAGCGGGGTAGACGGTACTATGTGGTTGGTCGACGTGTTTAATGTTGACGACAATGATAATGAGGGTTCGAGTGCAAGGCTGGAAAATGTGCGAACGGGGAATAAGCGATCATTGATCGGATGTCGGATTTCTTCGAGGAAGCTTCCGCTGCCCGAGGCTTAGCCGAGACAACGTGGTTTAGCCTCGAGTATCCTCGTTTCGCCTGCCGATATGCTAATATGTCAGGATAGCTGACCATTTAAATGCAGAATGATCATCAGGGCTTGTAGCATATCTGGATCCTCCTCTCTCGGTGGATCTCTTCGGCCGTGAATAGGGAAAACCTACGGAGGAAGGTCGTGTAGTTTCCCTGGCACACGGTGCAGATCTCGAACGACATACTTAATCTCCTAGGCGTCTACGCGCTAACAGCCGCGGTGGAAAATACTTTCGAAGCAGCGAGTATGATATAATCCCAGACTACAAATAGTGATCCACCTGCTATGCTCCATTACGTCTTCAACCGGAAATCGAAACGTGCCCATGGAGGTATTCTCGCCATCCTTTTCCATGGTGTTCTATTGATACCATACTCTTCATTCTGGGCGACACTACATCTGGAAAAGTCCGTTCCCTTACACCTACAGCCAGCGCAGACCCCATATATATGTCGCCTCAGGATACGAGTGTCAGCTCTCGTCTTCCTCCCTGCTCCACCTCTACCCAAATGTCCCTTCCCCGAATCACTTTGATATTTGTTCAGGCTATAGCAAACCATATGGCGTTTAAGCCACCTAATCCAACTCAACAAAAGCAACGGTATCACACTGAAGAGCCCTTCATTCTTCAGGTGGCACCCTACGTTTTTAAGGTTCGCTTTGCTCATTCTCCGCCGTTTTCACCCATCTGACCATCGCGTCAAGGCTCAAGGTCTCATTGCATGGGTATCGGGAGCCGCCGAGCTGTCTCTCTGCCTCCTTCCTATCTTACCACCGACGTATATCTCCGACTTCATATCGAAGATTCCAACTTCCCAGATACACATAACACCACCCTTCCTCCTCGGCATATTCCTCGTCATCATAGGCAGTCTCATTCGCATCGACTGCTTCCACGCCCTTGGCCCCTTTTTCACGTTTGATCTCACAGTCCACCCCTCACATTCTCTCATTACTAAGAGATGCTACTCAGTCGTTCGACACCCTGCTTATACAGGTTCCCTTCTCACTGTTCTTGGTCTTTCGTTTTCCCACCTCACGGCGTCGTCTTGGCTAACCGAATACGGTTTTGCTGCATGGATCGGCTCTACTCTATCCACGTTGACTTCAAACTCGATTCCAGCTATCAGTGGCAGCGTGATAGGTGCCATCGTCGGGATAATCTGGTTTGCATGGTCACTATCTGTTGGTATCAGTCGCGCCCAGGCAGAAGACCAGCAGATGAAGAAGTTATTTGGTGTTGAATGGGAGAACTATGCATCACAGGTTCGATGGTGGTTCGTTCCTGGACTTCTTTAATCGTTGATTGTGAGCACATTATGCTTTTGGCTAGATGCTTCTTACCGATCTGACATATGTCTTGTGGTGTCAACAGAATCGATAACGGCTTCCAGCGCCCCGCATTGTGTTGAAACCTCACGACATATCGCATGACTCTCACGAAACATCCTATCCCAAAAGTATTGTGGAATCTCCATCTTGATCGGTAGACTTCTTGTAAGTGTAGAACGCATACGCACCTGCATGGTAGACCACGCCGTCATGATCTAGATCTGTGATTCTTACATATGTTACCACACCATACTCGTAGAACTTTACATTCGTACATTCGGTTTCGATCCTTTGTATGCCGTCCTCCAGGTCAGATATCCCTTTGGGTGGATGATTCCTCTTGAAATCTAGATCCGTTGCACAACCAAACTTTGCCTCGCTAAATGATCAAGGAATCGCTCAAGAGGTCATCCGTCTGACGTAGTTACGATGAGGATCGAAACCTGGCCGAAACTGTTCATAAGGATCGGTCACTCCCCAACCATGAGAAGACTTTCATGCAACCTTCCACGCCCATATCGGACCCATTGGGTCGCCCCTGGCACTAAACATCATTTTCAGCCACTAATAGAAAACGAGGTCATACACGACTCACTGATTTGCCCCGGTCCAATAGCCTGCGAAAAACAAGAAACATCTCGTCAATACCCACGGAAAACGCGGAGTCTTGGAGACGCACCGATGTATCCCAAGGCGGAACCAATTCCACCAACTTGTATAGCTTCAGTACGGAATCTCATATCATCGCTGTCCGGATCGTATATGACCTATGCGACGACCTCTCATTAATCGTCTTTATGAGTGAGAAAGTATTCACTGACTGTGGACCATCTTACCGCCCCACATGTAAGCATCCTCACAGTTCCCGTTAGACGTCTCTTGACCTGTCCTAAGTGGTCGTAGAAAGAGTCGCCCTCAAAATGTATTACAGGTAAACTCCATACGAGCTCGGTTGGAGCAAATGTCGGGTTGGCAGGTGGATGAAAATCATCAGGGCGTTTAGGGGGAGACGAATATTTCATGACTCGTAGTGTCATGGGAAATACTCGAGCCGCTTCTTCGAGAGGTTCAATGACACCAGGATCCTGGTTTAGCTGAAGTAATCCTCAGTCTGTCGTGAGAGATTCAGAAGACTGACAGAAGCATACGTTTTGCACTGGCGGTGAAAACAATACATTAATAATGGCAAAATTTGGAGAGAACCGATCGTACATATGAGATCGCGGTAGTCCAGCCAACATACACAACGCCTGTGAAAAAAAATGAGCCGAGCGTTCTAACCAGTTAATAGGCTAAATACCTCCACTGGCCCTCTACGCCAGCCCAATCCCATCCAACCGTCGACAGATGATCCGAATCAATCACATTGAAGGAACATTTTCGGAACTCATCTTCCTGATGAGTATTTTCCAGGATCTCGACGTCTGCATATACGTCGTGGAGAGACTTGAGGGTTTCAAGTCCGGGGGCACAACCAATTCGTGCGAGTTCGAGCGCAGTGCTCCCAAACCGCGTATTTCTGGACGACTTTGTTTCGGGCGTCTCCAGTGGTCCCGATAGGTCGCGAAGGTTCCCTTCGATGACGATTCTTGCCGAAGCGAGATAGTCGTAATCGGGAACAACCTCGTGGGGACGATCGATGAGTGGTACATGCAGACCTAGACGCCGAAAGGATCAAGATATTACCATCTCGCGGAGGTGAACACTTACTCACCTGAGTCTTCGGTTATAATTGTGAAAGCAATCGAAGAAGGATGATCTTGGCGCATGAAGGGTCCCCAGGCGCGTGTATGGCTAAGGTATGGGAGGCTATACACCTTCTTCCTGGCGAAGACTCGTGCTACTAGCTTGGCAGAGTCCGGTGTGCTAGAAATCCAGCGATTTTGATTGGCTCTCCAGCCGTTGATAGGCTCGGATCCACGCAGAAAAATAAGGCTCATGAAAAGTTGCCGCTGCCTGTCGTTGGCAGGTTGAATCGTGGGCTGGAAACAGTACTGGTCAACTAAGGAGGGAGGATAGGCACACCCAGAGGTGCAATCGTCTGATTCGTTGATGGGTCGATGTAAGAAATTGCGCTCCATCCACGTTGAGTTACGCGAGGTCAATTGATATTGACTCATGGCGTTAGGAAGCCAGATGTGTAACGCTTGTAGAGACGAAACGGCTGAAAGTGGTCGTGTGATGAATGGTGGGAGTAGTAGATATTCAGGATCGGTAGGCACAGGTTGCGAGAAAGGCGGAGTGGTGTGGAAAATTGACACAATCGTTTCAAGGGCTGCTGTGGTTTCTTCGCTAGCGAGTGTCTTCTCTTCATCTACTAAACGGTGCAACACCTTCTGCGCTTGCATCCGCCGACCAAACTCAGTTTTCCAATCAAAGAAGGATGTCGGAGCTCCAGTGTAGTACCTAATGCAGACAAGAGGATCGTCGAATGTTGCCAAGAATATCGAGCGCCAGAGATGGAAACTGTCAGGAGTCAACAATATATCTCTGAACAGGCGCGAACTTCGCGCTAAGGTGATAGCTGCTTCTGGGAATCCATGTTGAGCTGCTTGTAAAGCTACAAGTTCTATGATCTCAAGAGGCAGATCGAATAGCTGACGCATCCTAATGTCTCTATACACGATTATTCAAACGCAGAAGAAACGGATTATCAATATGCTTACATACGTTTTTGGTCAGAATTCAATCAGTGGCGCTTGAGTTTGGTTATTGCTTGAGTACGATGATCTTTCGAAAGCCGATTCCCGTCTGTTGAGCGCCCTCGCTTTATGGGACAGGAGGCGCGGAAACAACAACGATGGAAGTAAGCCTTAGGACAGGGTAAACACTGACCAAGCCGCCAGATATGATTCGGCCCATAGGCTAGACCGTGAGATCAACTGCTTACAAACATCCGGATTCACATCCGATGTCCGGTTCGGCTCATGTCCCTGGACCGCGTGTACGGTGGCTGGCATTAGTCGCCTTGTCCTTTGAACTCTGAGCCACAGCGAGGATGGGGAAAGGGGTGATGTTCTAGTGACCTTCGACGAGCGTCTTTGCATTCTAAAATCCAAGTCTGGTCTCGTGACGTCTCCTGGCGCCGAATGACGATTGCGGGTGCACACTTCCAATGTCTTCCATCAACCCCAGTGCCACAACATCAACGGCTTAGCCTCCCTCATCTTCCAATCTAGCAAAAGTCAACAAATTCTGCAATCTCTCGAGATCCATGGTCCGGAGTGGGGAGCGATGCTTTCGTCTGACTTCCCAATGCCACAGACGTCGTAAATACTCTCTCGGTCTGCCAGTTAAGGGCATTTCCGGGTTTGCGTAAAGCATAAAGCTCACTTCTCGAATTGTCCATCCACACGTTATCAGTGCCAGGCGGACAAAATTTGAGGCGCCAAGCGCCGTGATTGCATCAAACGTTGACCTCACCTCAGTCACCTCAGTTGCGGATGGCAATGAAAATGACGTAGGTTTTCTGCCCCACCTCATAAAATACAACAACTAGTTCAAGCGTGTCGTGCCTTTTTATTTCCCCACTACGTCATGGGCCAACAACAGTTTTTGAGATACAATACCCCAGCTTATGTACGGTCGGACGCTCCCCATCGCAAAACGCATCTTCCGACCAGTGGCCACTACGAACTCTATAGTTTCCTCACGGGCAGACCTGTAGGCTCCGTACAGCTGCAAGGTTATGCAAAATCTCCCGTGCCAGTAGTAGCAGAGAACGCTCATGCGATCACGGTAAGCCCTTATCTCATCCGTCATGGCTATGACGACTCATGACCTCGCTAGTGGCGAGTCATTCAGCTGAAAAATGGCCATTATATCCTGGAGATAGATGGGAAACCAACGACCGAAATCGACAATTATGCGGCGGTTCTTCCGAGCAAGCAAGACGATGACTATGAGGAGTGGGTTTTGCAGCCGGAATCGTTTTATGCGGGAGATGGAGAGGATGGAACCTTCATGTTAGTATCCGTCGACTGACTCAAGTTGCGGCCATATTAATCACAGATCAGGATTAAAAACGAAGACTGCACAAGGTGGTGGTCCATTGACCCCATTATGCATGGTCCGGTACGACATCTCTAAGCTTCGTCATCGCCATGTCACTGACTGCATTGGAAGGTAAAGTGCTTCCCTATCAACCATCAACCGGGCCCAACGCCATCTGAGCGTTTGTTCGTATTCAAGCCGCTCGGACATGACAATAAGCCTGGAACAGGACACAACCCACTATATGATGACGATCAAGAGGACGACTACGAGTCTGAATCCACTTCAGATTCCAGCGCTATAGGATCAGACTTCAGTTCTGAGTCCGAGTCCGAGGATAAGGATCAAGATGATGGACGCGGAAACCATTAAGAAATGATTCAAAGCATCGTGTATATTCACGGACACTTTAAGATATCTCGCATATTCGCAAACGATCTTGGGGATGTTTTCTTCCGTAATCCAATACCTTAGCACCGTTCGTCGTATTATTTTGTCTTTATGTTTATGTAGCAAGGCCATCAGGACCAATGGCCTCAGTTCAGCAATTGTAGTTTTTCGACGAAATATGGCTGCATACGCTTGTTGTCTGCCCAGACTCTCGAATGGTACCAATAAGGTAGGAATACTGCCACTTCATGGAACGAATTTCACTTTAATTCGCTGTGCTCAATTCGAAGACCATAACGGTTGCCTACTCTGTCGACCTCCTGCCCGTGTGTCTTCTGCATTAATATATTGGATGTGAAGCACACGGAGCTAGGATCCATCATTTCCACTCTTTTTCTTAACAGAAGCTCGGAGTCTATAGGCGGCTTTGACGAGGTTCGGCAAAGAACAGAAGCAGACGCCCAATGGGCAGGTGATTAGGCCAAAAGGGGAAAGATGACTCATGTGATCAGCATCAGCGCTCACGAGGGTCTAATCCGAAGAGCTAAAAACGTGTCGACATGCGCAACGATGACTAGCTCGGCCAGCGCATTCTTTCCTTCCTTCCTTTCTTACCTGGAGGTACGCGTCGATGCGGACCATGAAGCGTCTCAACCAGATTCTTGGCCTGTTCCTGCTGCTCGCGCTTCCCAGATGTACGGTTTCGGCGGCAAAGTACTCCCTGTCAGATTCCATTACAGGCTCGAAGTTCTATGACTACTTCAACTTCGAGAACATTACCGACCCAGTTCACGGACGAGTGTGGGTACTCGCTCCTCTCAAACGGCTCAGCACGCTGACCTAAACCTGCAGAAATTACGTCGATGAAGCCACTGCAAAAAAGCTCAGCCTAACCAGGGCCTCGGATCATGAATTTGAACCAGCATTCATTATGAAGACAGATTCCACATCTGTTCTTGACCCTAATGGACCTGGAAGAAACACTTTGAGGATACGGTCGAAGAAAGCGTGGACCACCCACGTTTCTGTGTATGTTTTTGCTCCCATCTCCGAAGTCGCTGCAGATGACCCATACTACGCTAGCTTCGACATTCGACATATGCCTGAAGGCTGTGGGTACGTTCTCGACGTTCTCTTCTGCTCCAAGCTCTGGTTAACGAGTCCTTAAGAACATGGCCTGCTGTCCGAGAGAAAAGCCCAGCAAGCAATCCTAATGGTGTATGTGACACCATAACGAGTCTTCCTACCAAGATATCTAACGTTCTCACTACAGGGCTTGGTAGACGTCATAGAAGGTGTCAATGATCTTACTCCCAACCTCATTACCCTTCATACTACCGCTGGTACGATTGACCCCCTTGTCAGGAACGTTGGCTGACTCTGTTCTAAGGCTGCATAGTTCCTCAAAACCGGACTCAGACGGGGTAGGTATAACTTTGATCGCATCGTTGGATTCATACTGAACGCGTACATTTACAGAACCGTTGTCAGCACAGACTGCAACGCTGGTTCCGGTTGTGGTGTCGATGTTAACCCCACTCAAGCCGGATATGGTTCAGGTTTCAACAAGCGCGGCGGTGGTTGGTACGTTTATCTAGACCTCATCGAGAGCTGGGTTGTTGATTTTCACTCAGGTACGCTGTCGAGCGGACTCCCGAATTCATCAAGATATGGTTCTGGTCAAGGATTGACGGGAATGTTCCCGTTGACGTTCGCTTTGCCAGTCTCGGATTAAAGGAGGTCGACACAGATAAATGGGTACGCATATATCTCTCCTGGGAGAATCTACAATGTCTGACTTGGAGATAGGGTATCCCAACTGCGAACTTCCCGAACAACGACCAATGCGACCTTGCGAAGAACTTCAGCGAACATAACATTATGCTTAGTCTCTCACTCTGTTAGTTTCCTCCTGCTTAAAGGTCTTCATCCGTAGCTAACTTGTGATACGCTTAGGTGGTGATTGGGCAGGATCCGCTGCTGCATACCCCACTACTTGCCCGTCTACATGTGTTGGTACGTCCCTTACGTTTTATTACGCAGAGAGATTCTGAGCTGCTATGACAGACAATGTCAACACCAATCCTTCGGCATTCAAAAGTGCTTATTGGGACTTCGCTGCCATCCATGTATACACGTGAACAGTATTTCAGGACGCCAATATTAATCACTCTATCTACCCGCCTTCGGGACTGGTTAGAGTATTCCGTTCTGCATGTGATTAAGATCTCAACACCGACTGATGACGGCCGCATCGAGCTAGAACTTTGCGTCTTAGTCTCGATCGGCGTCCTGAGTTTGTTCGTGAATAAACGTTTGGAGAGAAAGGTGTAATAGACTAAGATGGTGATCTACTAACACTACTTAGGAGAGGCAGGTCAAGACTAGCGAGCATGATTGGCTCGTTGGACGCGCCGACGGTGATTGGTCTGCTTACTGATGGAAAATGACGCGAGTCACGAACATCAGCTGACGAATCCGCGTTATCGCTGATATCATATCGACGCCATTCAAAAGGACTCGCCAACCCAAAAGAACTTTCACTCTGACCATATCCTCGCAACCAAAATGTCCAACACACTTCCCCCTCTTCCCTACGACTACGATGCTCTCGAGCCTTTCATCTCGAAGCAGATCATGACTCTTCACCACACCAAGCATCATCAGACCTATGTCAACGCCCTCAACGCCGCTGAAGCTCAGTATGCCAAGGCTACCAGCCCTAAGGAACGCATCGCTCTCCAGGCTGCCCTGAAGTTCAACGGAGGAGGTACGTGATCCTCTCCAATCTGTCGTTGATGACGATTTCTCGATTGGATTGCGCCTCTGAGATTGGGAAACTGATTATCTCTTTTTGTTTCGGATATGATCAGGCCACATCAACCACTCTCTTTTCTGGAAGAATCTCGCTCCTTCCAGCTCTGAGGGAAAAGGAAACGGTGGCGTTTTGAAGGATGGTGCTCTCAAGGACGCCATCTCCAAGAAGTTCGGTGGACTCGACAAGTTCATTGCTGACTTCAACGCCGCTGCCGCTGGTATCCAAGGATCTGGGTGGGCATGGCTCGTAAGCATTCTCCCTGTTTTACGAAATTTGTTTGACCGACATCCTATTAGGGTGTCTCTCCCTCCGGTGGCCTTGACATCGTTACCACTGCCAACCAGGATCCTCTCCTCACCCATACCCCACTCATCGGTGTTGACATGTGGGAGCACGCTTTCTACCTTCAATATCTCAACGTTAAGCCTGATGTACGTTGTGCTATAACTACTTCACTTGAATTCTCCTAACCTTGATTATTCGTAGTACTTGAAGGCGATTTGGAATGTCATCAACTGGGATGAGGCTGAGAGGCGCTTCAGCGAGGCTGGCGCTGCCAAGCTCTGAATATGCTGAAAATAGGAATTATGGAACAGAAAAAGAATTCTAGCAATACGAAATCAAAATAACAGTTGTCTGTAGCTTAGCATCGGAAATCAATGTTATGCCTTTGTTCGACGATCATTAGTGGTTTTCTCTGATAACCGCAACCTGGGAAGTGGAGTGGTTTCACAGGTGAGGCCTTTGGGGTGAACATTAAACATTCAACACGACCACATTCAGCCATTACGCGTCGTCTTTACGTCTCGCTGTGCGGCTCACGGAGGCGATGCAAGAGGTGTACAGTCACGGGCGTCTAGATATTATGCCGTCACTGCCAACTAGTGCTCCTTCCTCTTCGGCGCGAACAACGATCTCGAACGCAGCAGGATTTTGGACTCGGCACCGTGACCGATGACTGATGCTAAGGAATACAAATACCGGGAACTTCTCGCAGTAAAGCGCTCCGCCGTCATTTTTACCCCTCACCATGCCATCCGAGAAACCGTCCCCAGATTCTGCCCGTCCGTCGACCACACGGAAAGAAGCATCGAAAATTGAACGACGGAGCTACGGGATCTGGGAGGCGGTCTATCTGAAGGGTTCTGGGCAGAGTCTTCGGACGAGTCTCAACGATTTCGCCTCGGGCAGTGAAATCTATTACAGGCTGCTGAAGGATGTTTATGCGATCACGCCGTCCATGACGATCGTCTTTGTGGTCTGCAAGTTCTGGGCGAGTGCCCAAGAAGCCCTCTTACTGCAAATCAACTCGAATCTACTACGAATGGTGAGCGTATAACACCAGATGTAATCGTCTGAGGGGTCTGACGTATGTTCTAAGATCGAGACGGGCATGCTTGATGGAGAAATAGATCGGGAAGGTATAGCATGGGCAATTATAGTCAGAATTCTCGCGAGTCTCTTCGTCGCTTGGTTCAAGTGGTGGCTGTGAGCAGGCACTCTCTTGGTCGATTTTTACTCATAGTTTGGCGTAGGCAAATTCTGGAACAGCGAATTAGGTCGCAAGTCACTCGACATTACGACATTGAGCTTTTGCGAGGTGAGCCAACGGATCTACGATTAACTACGCTCTAACCGACTATTCTCTCAGCACGTATGGGCCTTGATTTATCCTCCAGCTCGGAGGATCCGACGAAAGGCTCCGGTGCCATCTCGTCTGAAACGCCGTGGAAGTCGTTCGACTCGCTCGTGGAGTTCTCGGCTAGCGTGACGAAGTTCCTCAGCCAATTTGTGCTTTTATTTAATGCCACAAGAGCGAGCGGTGGACCGCTGTTTGTACTACTCTCAATGCTGCCGCCGCTTCAAGAAACCTTACAGAGACATAATATGTGGGGTTTTCGTAAGTCTTCGAAATGACAATCTAGACCTATACCACTCATTGACGTGACCACTATATAGCTCTCCTGGCTGCTATGACCAATAAGTTCTATAGCAGGATGCAAGCTTTGAAGGAATTGACTAAAGCGGAGTACAAGCATGAATACATTGCCGGAAATCTTAGCGAATATATCCTGAAAGGTAAGGCGTTCGATTCTTCCTAAGAGAATACATTGACGGTTTTCGATACTGTACAGAATACGAGAAGGCATCTCGGAGTCTCGGAAGTACTCCGGTTGGGCATCTATTTGACCAGCTAGGAAAGGAGACCTCGCCTTACGGGAAGATGAGAGGTGCATTCCTCGGCGACCTTCCAATGGTATGTGCTGTCTGTGACATCGCATCCTAGTCGCCTCACTCTCTTTGACAGGCTTATTGCGCATGGATTGCCACCACTAATCCTTCCAAGTTATCTCTAGCTTCCATTGCCATTCTTCAGCAGTCGACAAATACTATCCAATCATCGATGCACTCCATCATGTACACCTTTCGGAACTATCGACGAAATTTCACCCAGATGAAGAACTTCTACGCCGCCAAAGAGATCCAGCCCCGCCTAAAAGAAGGTGATACTCCTTATCCCCACCCCAAGGATGAAAATCTCAAAGGGATGTCCATTGAGCTCAGGTGTGTGTCTGTTCGACTTGTCAAAGATCAATCCCTGACTCTTTTTTGTAGAGGTGTCAAGTTTGACTACCCTAGCAGCCAAAGTGTCACGAGTGCTTTGAAAGGTATCTCAATATTCATCAAGGCGGGTCACATTGTTGTCATTGTCGGAGCGAACGGGAGTGGCAAGTCAACTTTGGTGAAGCTTATCACCAGGATGTATGATGCCACATCTGGCGACCTCTTTATCGATGGCCTCCCTGCCGCCGATTATAAGGCCTCAAATCTCCGTCAAACAATCGCTTCGTTCACTCAGGATCACAAGATCTTTCCCCTCTCTCTCTACGAAAATATAGCGCTCGGAAATCCGAACCAGATAGAGGATAGGGATGCAGTAATGAAAGCCGCCCAGCTGGGTGGTGCAGCGGATTTCATCGCAAATCTCGAGGACGGGGCGAACTCGGTGCTAGATCCCATGAACGATTGTTACCTCATCAATGTACCGAGTGAAAGAGAAGAACCAGACCATCCACTTCGAAAAGAGATGAAGAGCATTCAAAAGAAGGTTGACGTTTCTGGAGGAGAGAGGCAGCGGCTGGTAGCGTACGTGATAACTCCCATTCTTGTCTCTGCTCGAAATCTGACGTGTTATCTAGAGCACGCACCTTCATGCACATCAACTCTGGGAGAGTGAAGCTAGTCGCTGTCGACGAGCCAAGCTCTGCCCTTGACCCTGAAGCTGAGCTTGGCTTATTTCAACGTCTCATCGAAGCAAAGGAGGGAAAGACGATGGTCTTTGTCACCCATCGCTTTGGCCATCTCACGAAGTACGCAGATATGATTGTGTGAGTAGCATTCTCCTCCATCCGGCTCTGAATTGACTCCTAACTGCTTCATCCCGGATAGATGTATGAAAGAGGGAGAAGTCGTGGAAACAGGGTCTCACAGAGAGCTGATGAACCTCCAAGGAGAATATGCCAAGCTATACAACATACAGGCAGATGCATTCAACGACGTCAAGGCTGACCCGACAAGTACGTAGGGTGGACGATCAAGTCATATCGGTAATGCATATCGTAAAAGACGAATAGATATTCAGCTAGATGCAAGTTATCACAGTAAATCACAATCACAATGCAGGTGGGAGGTGTATGGGGATATGGGGGAGAGAACTAAGAGAGACATACGTATATGGAATTCAATAAGAGGGAATTATGAGCATATTTGTGGTAACGGTGCAACAAAGGCAATGTTGATGACGATGGACCCAATCAGGTTGGAGAATACATGGGCGGTATTTCTAAGGGACGTTGTTGACCTTCGGCATGTAGTCGAATGCCACTGTCGTGATGACGAATTATGTCTCTTTCGGCTTCGGGGTGTGTATCCGCGTCATTCTCGCCCTTTCTGAGAGGACGAAGGGATGGGCTGCTGTTGCTGCCCAAGGGATCAGTGCCCCAGGATGTGCCTCGATTGACCATCGCCACATTGGGATAGGACGGCATCGACGGCTTGGACATCTCCTCAGGCCGTCGATCGAGGAAGGTAGTGAATGGGTTCACCGAGGTCTGCGTCTCGATACTGACAGATAGAGAGCCTCTCGTCTTGGTTTGTCGACGTTTCCTCGTCAAGAAGGCGAGCATTGACGCGACAGCGATCAAAGCCAAGCCTCCAATAACACCCCCGATGATAGCGCCAATTGAAGCTTTATGTGAGAAATGAGTAGACAAGGGTGTAGCAGTGGATATTGGGGTAGTGATTGATGGCGACGACGAATCCACGAGGGTGGAGTTGAGGAAAATGTGATCGAGACTAAGAGGACCAGTGTCTGCACTGCCGTGGTAGGTGACGGTGCAATTGTGACTAGCCGGTGATATACGAGGGGTAGTGAATAGAACTTGGGCAAAGTGAGTGGCGGCGTTGGCAGCAGGTAGAGGGAGCACATTGAGTGTGGTGGCATTTCCACCGTCGATAGTGTAGGTGAGCGTTGCAGGTGTAGTCGGTGAGCCTGCTGGTATTTGGCCAATCCAGGTAAAGCCAGTACCTAGGGATACGCATGAGTAAGGAACAAGCGCAGACATACGTTAGGATAACATACCATTAAAATCGAACTGTACAGAAGCTCCGTCGGTCTGCGTGAGGGGTAAACCGCCTGACATGTTCCAGCCACTGCTATACTTGAAGAAGGTGGTATCGCCCCCATCGACCAGGCGAACAGTGTTGTCAAGGAGGGTGTCGTCCTTTCTCGTAGGCCGGTACTCAATGTAGTCAACATAGAAGCTGTTGCCTCGGGCAGTGGTCACATTGACGGTGATTTCGTGGTCGACTTCGTCGAGGTTGTCGGCAGCACAGAGAACCCAATTGTTCTCGGGAAAGGAAAAGTTGGATCCCGGTGTAACCTTGGCTTTGTCGATGTAACAGTCCCACACGGGATCGTAAGTGTTGGGGTCAAGTTGCTTTTGCGCGACGGAACCATAGACCCACAGTCCAGTACCTAAACAATGCCAATGAGCGGTTGAATACCCACCAACAGAAGAGACCTCACCTGAGAATGAGAGCGAGAGGCTACCATTGACCTGCGTTGTCGTTTCTGTTCCAAGGTAGGTGTGTCCAAAACTGCCATATTGGTCCCGACTGCCACCGTCAGGAAGCCACTGGTCGTTCGAGTACGCTATCCTCGAATCTCGGTCATCCAAAACGACCAGCCTGGGGATTTGGGACATGATTGGGGTCCGTAAAGTGGTTTACATTGGTCATTGAGTGTTTTGCGATTGAAGTGTGAGAGTGGTTGGAGATGAAAAGCGACTCCGACTGCCACTTGTCCCTGGATTCAGACCCTGGTGATGCGCTCGCGTCTTGCACCCGTCCATCAGATTCAAAACATGGACATTGGAAGATGCCTTCAGTCATAAAGCACCTCGACATGTACCTGGAAGTCTAGTTCCACATATTCCCCGTGGTCGGTATCCCCAGGATTGTTTGGTTGAGAAGATCGAAGGTGGAACAGCTGTGCTTCGAGTCCATGAATGATTCTGCGTCTAAGTCGAGATAGGATCTCCATTCTGAGGGTCTTAGCTATTCTTATGAGCCCGTTGGTGGCGGACCACCGACGTCACTATTCAAGAGAGAGCTGGAAGATGTCATTGGTTATGTTCAGCGAGATAGATTAGCTGTAATGCCAGCTATAAACTACTAGTACAAGACTCGCGCATGTGGGTATAGTAAGGAGTATGTCGAAAGTATGTACAATAAAATGGGTATAATGATAATGCTGGTTGAAGGCGTTAACGGCACTCATAGATCTACTATGAGGGAATTGTCCGTCGTGAAATCATGCGAATATCGTCGAAGGTCATTTGCTCGACCTTGGGGGAAACGAAAAAAGAATGTGGGAATGTGTTCATGGTGTTTAGAGTCCATGGATTTACGCCGTGTCCATGTACCAGGTGCCGTCTTCACTGCTCTGGCGAAAGCAGGTCAGACGAGTTTCTCCGCCGAGAAAATCGATTCGCTTTGTGACGGCGAGAGCTCGGGCCTGAGGGTCCTCTGCCGCTATCCTATTCTCCCTAGCTGCAATGATGCTTTCCCTTCTTGCGTCCTTGTCCAGTTCGTCCAGAGTGACGGGTTTCTGTAAGCTCATGTAGATGCCGCTTAACACATCCCCCACTGTGATATATTGAGCGTTGGGTGGAAGATTGATGTTAATAACCCAGGGGAGGCGGTGGTGTTTGATTTTGAGTGGTATAGTGGCATCACCAACTGGTACGTCAAGGGTATGAGGCCGAAGTTCATCTCTGGGAAGATGATGGCAATCGAAATGAGGGTGCGTTGGGATAGTGCACAGTGTTCTGGTGGGAAGGCTCTGTGGCCCATCGCAGGGATGGGAAGCGTGAGTGGCGAGTGGGTTATGTGGGTCGTATGGGATAATGGTATCATTCCCAAAGTGAACATGACGAGTCTGATGGCTAGGAGGGGTAGGAGCCTTGGGGCGGTGAGGAAGCGATTCAGGGGCGGCCATGGTGAACATCGAAAAGACAGTGAATGAGGCAGTCGAATGAGGCGGTCGTTCAGAAGCTGGGGAAAGAAAGGAGACGATGTAAGTGCTTTTTAAACAGCCATTTGTGGCTTTCTTCATCGTCTTGGATTGTGGGCAAGATCTCAAGGAGATTCATGAGGCTTACATGAGTTTCACATCCTTTTCCAGTGGCATGGTTCGGAAAAACCACCGCTTTTCAAAGATAATAATGGGCTATTGCCGCATGTGGTATTGGCACTCTAAACCGACAGACACCATATTAGGATGTACGACCCGAAGAGCTCTGATGAGAAACATGTAAAAATGAGGCAGTGATCAGTGGGCGAAACAAGAGAGAGGAGACGACCGCGGAGAATGGAGAGCCTTTTAAGTTTTATCGTCGATCGAAGCTCTGAAGTCCCGTTAGATAGGTTCATTTTAGATATATTGGGATTGGTCACAAGGCGGTTGATCAAGAAAGAGGCGCCCAATCTGTCACCCTGTTGTCATAGGGTCCGTGCATCCTAAGTAATCCAGCGACGTCCAACTAACACGATTGAAAGACGACCAGCTATAAAGTACGAGAGTACCCAGTAAGAGGTTGGTGGTTGACCTCGCGATATCTAACAACCAGAGTGTCTCGAGGAACAAAAGGGATGGAGTTCAATGCTTCGAACGAATCTACTCTCGGAAGAAAAAGATCCGCGTCGAGAACGACTACTAAACGACAACCCATCCGGTACGTCGGAGCGAGCTTGACCATCGATCTAAAGTCAAGTCGCCGGCTGACGTGAACGAGTCAACTATGTGGGGACATTCAGTGCTGTCGATACGGCAGCCGGCTGGAAACTACCAACCGGTCGATGGCGATGCATGTCTATAACATCGTGCCCCGTCAAAAGATGTCAAGATTATTCGATACACTCGCCAAGCGATTATTCTCAGTGCCTGACGGAGACAATAGTCTTTCTGATCGAAAGTCTATTTTCAAACATTAATGGGCAATAGGCCACGTTTGGTGGAGGCGCTGAGACTCAAATAGCAATCGACCTGACGCAACGTTAGTTCTATGACTCAAGAAAACTCAGAGCATGGCGGAGATTCACATCTATCACCTAAATACCCGGATCGTGGCTATATCTACCTGCAAACCTGAAGTAGCCATGTTGGGTTGACTGCCCTTCAGAGACTCACAGATATACTGCGGAGAGATCCAAATCTAATCATCGCCAGTAAAGACGAGGTATTTTAGCTGCTGCTGTGGCTCACATCCTTATGAGCTCTCCACTCTTTCTCATGTATATATCCGAACACGCCTCACTCACCCCACGCGGAGGGACATCAATCAGGGGGCAGCGTCCAGAATTTCTTACTATTAAGCATATCCCTACGTAATTTACGAACCAGGCGGCATAGACTGAGCCCTCCACTACCATACAGAATGGTCACCGCGAAGCATTCCCAACACTATTGACCAAAAACTTCCTCGCAACTTACTGCCGTGCTGACGGCATGACTATTAAGCAATGTATATCGCTTAGGTGCCGAGGTTGTTGTTGCTCTCGTCTTGCATGATAGACGAGCCACTAGCCATCATAATTATTGTTGGGTTAGCCGACCGTTGTGGGCGACGTTGAGGGCATTCGGTGTCAGGCATCGCGCTCGATATTTACTGCTAGTATATGAGCATCCCCTACACAAAAGACTATAGAGCCACGTACGTTTGATTCAATGCGAGAAATTTAGGATGGTTTTCCCCTAGAAGTGTCCCCGAAACTCCCTCGTGTTATTCATCCATCGGCGAATAGAAGCTATCCTGGGTCGATTGTGGGCAGCAGAAGTCGGTTCTTAGATGATATCAATGGAGAATAAGATGCACTGGAAGTGGTGTTTGAGGAGGGTGGAAGAGAGATTAGATCGTGACTGGGTGGGAGTTAACGTTGAAAGATGAACAGCAACAATTGAACAGGGATTCGAATTGTCGGATTTATGAACGCCTTGCGGTTCCCACGTGTAGACGGTCCGATACTTCCGTTTGTTCTTGGCAATCCAGATGATCCGAGAGATTAGTTCGAATGTTGTCGATTAGATTCCGTGATTCGACACTGGCTGGCGGTGCCCAGCAACCATCGTACTTACGAACAGTCAAATACCCCAGTTCATACTTGATTATTACCTAAGATCGCCCAGCAATACAGAATAAACGCCTACTTAGCGTAAAGTATCACAGGAATTGGAGAAGTTCTGCACCGAGGCGGCCTAGAAGATAGCACTTTGGATATGCAACACGTGTTATCATGCTACTTTGATGCACGTTCCTCTGTTCTTGCCAGTGACCTCATGTATGGACTCACAAACTGTCAACTCCGAAGAAATCTTCTAATCGGAAAGAACCGAACGTCCTTTGCCGTAAATGCTGTCCAAAACTGTAAAACATCCATGATCTGCTTCAACCGAGGATGTATCTCACCTCATGCCACAACCATAGAATGCTATGATGCTATGACCCGGAAGGACCTTTAAAGATCTTGCCACCTTTCTGCTGGCTCTGCCTGAGTGACCATAACAACAACTCTGGCATGGTTTTCTCACATCGATTCCAGTCCTTCGATCCGTGAATCGGAAGGAACCCACACTCGTACGATGCTATGAGTACCCCTAACACACCTTCCATGTAGAAAGGACGACTAAGAGTCTGCCCTTCCTGCTTCGTTGACCTCTTCTGCTCTTGATGAAGTATGCTTCCAATGGCTTAAGCCCTAGGGATTCTTTGCGTCCCGTGGGTTTTGACAGGTATAAAGGTCTCAAACTAAGGCTGCAAGGTACACCAGCGACGATTCAGGCTTCATGAAGGCTACAATCTCTATATCCCTTCTCTTTGCATCTGTGGTGAGTCGACTTAACGACCTAAGAGCCCCTCAGCGAATAATTGTTCTCATTGATTTTGAACCTAGGTTTCAGCTACTGGCGCTGCGAAAACATGTGCTGATCCACGTACGGGGACTCCCTGGTATCGTGCATGGCTGCCTTCAAGAGGCGATCATTTCTATACCGCAAATGCAGCGGAATCACTCAACGCCATCAATAACATCGGCTACACCAACGAAGGAGTTGCTCTCTACGTCTTTCAGTCGTCTGACCCAGGCACTGTTCCTCTCTATCGCTTGTTCCACCCATTGGTTGCAGACCATTTCTACACGACCAACGCAGCCGAAAAGAACAATGCTATCACCAATCTTGGGTATGGAGACGAAGGAATCACGGGATATATCTATCCGGATGCTAGGTGTGGAGGCGTTCCCCTTTATCGTTCATTCAACCCGTCCATCAACGACCACTTCTACACCACCTCGGCGAACGAGTGGAATGCTGCCGTCAACGTTGGTTGGTCTAAGGAGGGCATCGCTGGATACGTATTACCGTACTTTGACTGACCGCCATGCTTTATGTCAAATAACTGCTCGAGTTACTCAGTCGATGTACAGTAGCTTCGAATTCATTTCTTAGTCTAACAGGAATCATGAGGTCCTCGAGGACTATGACGACTTTCCGAGGTTATCGGTGGATGTAAGAGGGAGTCAATCAGACTGGGAGAAATGGGCTAAACAATAATTACGTAATTTGACGGAATCAAATCTTGAAACGACCAGCCGCCATTTCTTGTTCAACTCCGGGATTTGAGCTCGTTATCGACCATCTTTCCACTCCATATACACTTATACCTTGAGCGGCCGCGACGTGGTGCCGCATCTTCAGAGGAGGTTCCATCATGTCAACCTACCTTTCTCCGTTCTCAGTTGATCTCGGGTAACATGGTCGTTTGAGGTACGTAGCTTCCTGGCTATGGGACTGTACCTCACAAGATTTCGTGTCTCATCTTTAACCTTTCTAGCAGTCAGAGATCTCCGCCTGACATTTATGGGCGCCGTACATTGGACGCCACAGATCCTGGCGACCACTCATGGCCCCACGGCTCAATGCGAAATCTAAGTGACTGCAGTTACCCTGCGTAACACCCAGCACAAATGCGAACGGAGTACAAAGGAAAGATAGTCCTGGTCGTGCGAGACCCACAGTTTCTTCACGAACCACCCCGACCTTTTCGAACATGACGTCCACCACAGTCTCTATAGGGCTGTCAATTGTCGCAGTCAATGCACTTCTCATGCTTTTGAGGTGGCAGAGACGCGTCAACGATCTACCACCAGGGCCAACGAAGCTACCCGTGTTAGGAAACCTACTCAACATGCCGCCGAAGCTAGATGGAGAGGTTTTCGCAGAGATGGGGAAACGCTACGGTACGTCGTCCAGAGATAGAAATGGCCACAAATCTGACAGTAGTTCAAGCTTCCGACATTATCCATTTTGAGGCCCTCGGAACCTCCGTCGTTGTCCTCAACTCTCGTAAGGTCGCTGAGGACCTGCTCGAAAAGAGATCCGGCATCTATTCCAGCAGGTATCGACTCTTTACCTCGTGAAAGATAAAAAAAAATGCAAACTGAAGATCACTTAGGCCGCGCTTGACGATGTTCAACCTGTACGTTCATATCTCTCGCCTTGGTCTAGTATTCATACTCATGACCCCTCGTAGCTGCGGCTGGGGATTTGAATGGATCGTTTGGCCTTACGGAGACCGTTGGCGCAAGGCTCGCAAGTTATTCTCTCAAGGTTTCGCATCGCCCAAGATCCATCGTCCCAGGGAGACAAAATACGTCCATGTATTCTTGCGCAAGCTACTCGAGGATCCAGAACGATACCATTCACATATCAGACAGTACGTATCACGTCTCATTACAACGAAATTGAAATTGATGTCCGACCAGCCTACCCGGAGCTATTGCGCTTGATATGACATACGGCATGACGGTCGAAGGCAAGGATGATCCTTACATCAAAATGGCGGAGGAAGCAGCAACGGATAGTGCCACTGTCATCGCCGATACCTATCTAGTCGAGCTTCTACCAATCCTCCAGTACCTACCGGAATGGATCCCAGGTGCATCGTTCCAACGAAAGGCAGCTGCGTCGAGAAGGCTTGCGGCTGAAGTTCTAGAGAAACCATTCCGTGTATCGGAGGACTTAGTGGTACGTTTTAATTGCCTTTGGAAATGCGATGACAAGATGGACTTATATTGCACCAGAAATCTGGTCGATTCGAGCCGTCTTTTGTCACCAATGTTGTTCAAGATCTTCAGAAGAAGGGAGGAGACAGGGAGTTTATGAAAGAAGTCGCAGCAACCGTGTATTTGGGTATGAGTTTTGCCCCTCAAAACCCTCCTAATCTAACATCAGACCTCTCAGCTGGTTCTGATACGACTACAGCAGTCCTCGGTTCATTCTTCCTCGCTATGGTCTTGTTTGAAGACGTACAGAAGAAGATCCAGGAAGAACTTGATAGGGTCCTTCAAGGCTCACTTCCTCGTCACGAAGATTTGGATTCTCTGCCCTACCTCCATGCGGTCATCCAGGAAGTTGTAAGGTATGAATCGTTCGTCACTACTTTTGGAGCCATGATTAACATTTTCTCAGGTGGAGACCCATCACTCCTTTAGGTAGATCCACTCCAAGCGCTGAGATGAGGACGTACTGATTTCGGATAGGTGTCCCTCACACAATTGATTCCGAAGATATCTACGGGGAATACCGTATACCTGTCGGATCTATCATTATCGGGAATGAGTGGTACGTCGGTATCAATCACCCAATTCGTCCGCTTTATTCACGCTTACTCAAGGGCAATGCTGCACGACGAGCGAGAGTACCCAAATCCCGAGAAGTTCGACCCAGGTCGCTTCTTGGGTAGTAAAGTTCAGACCAACCCATTCGACGTTGCGTTCGGCTTTGGTCGAAGGTAAGGCTGTCTTTTGCAAGAGGTGACCAAGTAGCTGACGTCATTTCTGTTAGAGCCTGCCCAGGACGGCATATCGCACTTTCCATCTTGATGCTCACCGGAGCATCGGTTCTCTCCACCTTCAACCTTGATAAGAAGAAGGATAAATATGGGCGACCTATTGTTCCACCTGGTGACTATCATGGGGGTGCTCTTGTGTAAGTCTGGATTACATTTATCGACTGACTGATAAGCTGAAGTCGCATGTAGGCAACCTCGTGAATTCCCCTGCAGTATAGTGCCTAGATCGCGACATGCTCAAGATCTTGTTCGTTCGCTCGCGGATATCTGAATAACCGTTCGGAATTATGCACCTTATAGAGGTGGCTTCTCCAGGAGGCCGCCACAACGAGAAGAAGAATGGAATACCCTTGATATGTCGCTATCACATGTACACCCGTAAATGTACTCTATTCAATTCGCAGGTCCGCCTGCTGATGCCAAAAGTAATTGATCGCGTCGAACCAGTTGTCGATACCAGAATAGGAGGTTGATCAGAGTTCCAACGCAGGTTTTTGAAGCCTTTCTTGGGAGTGTCTATACGTTCACGTGTATAAGCATTGATCTGGGTGCTCTCCAAGATTCTTGAAATGGATAGTTTTCTCTTCGAAGCCTCAATACACTCTTGTTGATGGTGGTGGTGCCCCTAAAGTCAGTGGGAGTGGGAGGTTGATTTTGATTTCGGTGAAGTCATCATGAGACCGTTTGATCCTTGTTCAGGGCTCCGTGACTCCTTTCATTGATTGCCTTCCAACGTCCAATTTGATAGGTTAGTGCCGCCCAACTACCACTCCGTTCACACCAGTCTACACTTTTACGAGAAGATCGCCCTCGATTGGCTGAAAGCCAAGTGAGCTAGAGATATAATGCCGCAAGGTGTAGAGTCCGGTGGCGTGGCACATCTGGATCATATTATGTATCGAATCTAAAGCATTTTCTAGATATCCCCATCTGACCATAAAAAGACCAGAGAGAACAACGATATGTATGTATTCCTAGATGGCAAGGTGGATTGGTTCTGTCTCTGTTTGAAGCATTACTCTCGCCGCATCAACCATGTTTCCACTAGAGTCCACTGCTTTGTAGTATCAGCTGGAATGTCGAAGTGGAGCAAAATAAGTCTCTGTCAGATAACATCCGGTAATATCATAACACCTGAGAAGCCTAGGAACCGTTAGATAACGGTGACTCCGGCAATAACATAACGCCTGAGACAGCAGCGCCTTAGGTGCGTGAGGGAGGTCAGCAGATGTCTTTGAATAGAAGGTTAGAATATGGATGTACTGAGAACGTCATCCTTGTATTCGTAACATAAACTTATTTAAGGGTTGTTGAGTACCGATAAATTATCAAGAGTCTCTCGTTCTTACGCAACCCAACAATGAAATTCTCTTCAGCTCCCGTTCTCGTAACGCTCGTTGCTCTCGCTACGACAGTTTCCTCCGCCTCTTCAGGCGGTGGCGGCTGCGTTCCTCTCCTGAGAGGCAATCAGGACCCCCTCATGCCCATGGCCGGTCCTAGCAGTACGTAAACTGTCGTCGTTGCAAGGGTAGTCTATATCTGACCTGCTATTCGCTTTTTAGACCAGTTCATCATCAATAGCAACGGCACCAGTACCTACAGCCCGATTCCTACCCAGACGGGTGAAGCTACCAGCGAGGCGACGAGAGCGTATCATCCGGACACACCGGAGAATCGAGCCAACCCCTTAAAGCCGACTAGGGAGATGCTGGATCTTGAGAACGAAGCTATCAAGGCGGCAGGTTCAAACTGTGTCGAGTATGGCCATTCCTGTGAGACGACGCCTGGCGCATGGCCATGCTGTCCCGGATCCAGTTGTGTCGCTGTCTTTTTATTGGCTGGTTGGTGTTGGTAAGCGCAGGTATAGTTGTCCGGCTGGAAGAAGGCTCGTGTAGAAATAAAGAATGAATTAGCGTCTTCGCGAACTAGCCACGTTACCATAATGCCGATTCAATGTATCCTCCAGTTGGCTATATTTGTCAATCAATCTTTGGCAAGAAGTATCATATGCACAAAACAATTCAACGGAATGGACTTCCAAAGCAGCTTGACTGCAGATTACTAGAAGATTCTCAGCCTTCTGATGATTTAGTCGCGAAGCACTCAGGAGGTGGATTCGGCCTATGCAAAGGAGTGTATATCTGGTGTATCGATATCGGGAGTGGGGGGTCAACATTCAACGACAGGATGGTTAGGACGTCGTTGTTTTCATGGATGGTGGCATTTGCCTCTTCCATACATTCCTACTCAGGAATGAGAATAGCGCTAGAAAGCCCTTCTCCGAAAAAACAAACGAACAAACAACAGGATATCCGCACATCAAAACATTGAGACGGCCTTCTAATAGTATATAGTATATTTCCAGAGCATCGTCGTTAGAGCTGCGAAAACGAACCCCTCTTGTCCGTTAGGGGACTTCTACGTAAGGCATGCAGTGTCTGCTAGAGGGAGCATTAGCAAATACGACACTGTAATGATGAAGATTTGACTGACATCCTGCTTGAACTGTAAAGGCAGCGCTTTGAGCGATGACTCCAGTGGAATCCGTTAGAGAGAGCCCAATGGATGTTCCTATAGTATCGATGTAGTCAATATACTAAGAGACACCTAAGCATTAACAGCATACCAGCTGCGATGTCCACTTCCCAGGTGGTTTGAGTTCCAGTAAACGGTCCGAGATACTCGATCGGAGTGGCAGCTGGCTGTCCCCCTGGGCGAACCCTGAGGGCAGGTTAGCTACAGTGACGAAGACAACCTCAACGAAGTAACTCTACCTCTGAACGACGCATCAACAAGATTGTATCAGCGTAGACGAAAGGACTTGTGATATACTCACGAGGAAATATGGTTCTATCACTGAATTAAGCATGCCGAACGCGGGCAGTAGCCGAAGAAGATGACATACCTATTCCGCCACTCCATGTTATCAGCAGAGGCTGACAAGTGATAGCATTCACGCTGAAGCGTTGAATAGGTCAAAAATGGGGAGATGGCTTGGGCGGTCGCACTCACGGGGTGTTAATGATAAGAGGCTTAGAGGAAGGTATGGCTAAAACGCTAGCACTCAGAAAAGCGACTGAAGTCAGAGCTGGGAATTTCATCTTGGGGATGGCAGGCATGAAGGAGATGAAGAGCCAGTACTTAAACCTTCACACTTGACGCGGGCATGATTCGCCGACTTCACATTTCCTGTGCACTTCTGTGTTATTCTTAGAATGCTTGGGTAAAATCAACGCACTACTCACACTTGAAATCTGGTTTGTATGCGGCCTCATGGTAAAAGGTGTGCAGGATCGCTGCGCCCATATGTCGGAAAAAAGGTCAGACCCGGATAACGCCTGATTGGGCTCTCCCAGGCTTTCTCAGGCATAGCCTCCGACAAGGCATGATTTCAAAGTACACGCGTAATCAGGGAGCGACCTCTGATCAGGCAGGCTTCCTGATCAGGCTTCCCTGCGCTTAGTTCAATGCAAATAATAGCAGTCCGAACTAGCTTGAGCGAACCGCTAAGCGGCACGCCCCTGTGGTTCACCAGCGGGCGTATATTCGACAGTCGTATCGTCGTGTGCGACCTTGTGAACGCACCCTCGCTCGATAATATATATTGTCGCGATTTGCGGCCACATGAGTTATGTAGCGAAGAAAAACAATGAGGAAAGTGGAATGTCGAACTTGTGGGTTACCATATATGGTAGCAGTTCTGTCTCGCGTCTAGGTTTTGGAAACCAAACCAGACGATTTGAACCTGAGAAGCATACACTCTCCCTGATCAGCGAGGGTCATTCCATGTTCAGGGAAGGCGTCGGTCTGACCAGACCTGATCAGGCAAGCGGCGGCCGAGAAGACCCAAACAGGATGTCATGACTCCCAATCAGGTAGCCGACCCCGGATGATCAGGCCAAATCAGGCATCTGCCTGATCAGGGGCGTTCCTTTTTTCCGACATAACCTGGGGTACAATTCTGCGGAGCTTCTCTCCTGGTCTATGCGTATTCTTGAACCTCAAATCCGGGGATATCACAAACTTCTCGAAGTCAGAAATTGAATAATTCCACATGAATGGATAGAAGGCATAGAATTGTCGTGATATTACACTGGTCGGCATATCATCATTCATTTCGTATAGATTCCACGTTCGAATCACTTGACCTTGTAAAACCCATCCCGATCCCAAGCTTCCTTCGACTTCTGACCTTCTCTAACGCGTCCGAGCCTCGCCAGAGTCAGCCCAGCAGCTCTCAAGAACAACGTTCCATCAAGCCTATCAGCGCCTTCCAACTCTGTATTCTTGAAATCTGCTTCTCCAGCCTGACGAGCTCCATAAAGCATATCATAGTGCGCCAGAGCACGAACGAGCTTCGGCAAATGATCATTGGGATCCACGATTGACGTCTCAATGAGTGGGAGCCATGGGTTCGGAGTGATGGCGTAATCTTGTGCTTCTTTGGAGAGAAGAGCATCTTCGCTTGGCTTGGGAAGGCCACTGCCTTCAACCGGAGTAGGGCGAGACGTAGTGGTTTCGTAGAAGCCGGTGATATCGAGGCTGGGTAAGCCGCGTCCTAGCATCCAGCCAATAGAAGACAAGAGATAGCCTCGCAAAAGAACCTCTTGTGACTCTGGCTTGAGGTAGGCGCAGTAGGATGGGAGGAAGATAGAGGATGTGACAAGGTGCATGCTAGAGAACAACGGACATTAGAATGGGGGTGATTAGCATGAATAAACGATCACTCACAGGAAGAAATCCGCATTAAAGTGATCAGCCTTTCCCCAACCACCAACGCCGTAGAGAAGGGCGTTCATCCAGCTCAATTCCTCGACCTTCTTCTCAATATCCTGAGACGTCCCATCAAACTTCCACTCTTCAACATATTTCCCGATCTTGGGGGCATATGTATCCATGACCGTCCCGTAAGTGAAATCCATCTCCTTCTCTGCGATCTTGACAAGTTCTGGGTCTTTGGAGATTCGGACAATGAGGTCGAAGACATGGGCGGATTTCTTCGTAGACGCATCATTCACGGATAGGGACGTGAGCTGCGCGATTGTGTCGCGTAAACCACCAGTCGTCGTAGGACCGCCCAAAACGATGGACGCTACACGAGCAAAAGCGCTATCCCTTTGCGTGGCCGCCTCAGCGAGGCCTGTATGTAGGGCGTGAGTGAGCCATAGTGATAGAATGTGATAGTTACATACCCTCTGCGACCATGCCAGGGAGGCGGAACTCGAGGCCATAGCCGGTATGAATCAAAGGATGGACGAGCCCACCAATGAAGCGGTCGAGCATCCCCGGGTTATGACCACCTTCTTTCGCGGGAGTATTGGCGTCCTTGGTGAACACGTATTGTTCAAGGACGGGAGCGACACCTTGTTCACGAATCTTGTCGGTAAAGAACTTCAAGAATGCCTGGTAATTACTAGATAATGTTCAGAACACAGCTGGATGGCATTGGAAGCTTCGCGTACATATGTTGGCCGGTGTGTTCCTTCCAGTTGTTGTCATTGATTTCGACTGGGGCGACACGAGCCGGGCGCTGCATATCTTCATCAAACTTGTATCCAGCCTTGATAGCTTTTCCTGGTGCTCCAAGAGCCCAGATCGCAATAGCTCGATGAGCTGAATGGCTAGCAGACAGGTATCAGCATTGTCCACGGATCATAGACGCGCTACGTACTTGTGGAAACCTCTATCATTGAAGAACATGTCCCAACGAACATGGTTGTCTTGAAGAACCTCCTGGAGAGCCGTGACCGACTCTGGATTTACCCCAGGAAGGTTCCTTGGGATAAGCCTGCCTGGAGGCGAAGACGGAGCAGGGAAGAGATCTTTGATGGATTCCTTAGAGGTTGTCATTGTGCGTTTGGTGGTATTTCTGGTCGTTTGGAGGAACAAAGAGGTGGGTTTTATACCAAAAAGACGCTGTATCCTCAAAGGCATTCCTGGGTCACCAGGTCCAGTTGCATTTCGAGGATTTGACGTCAGGTCACGAGTAGCTTTACTCAGCAGAGCACCATAAGAAGGCTGAACGAGGTTGATCTTTATCGTTGGAAGCCTGCGGATTTGTGGACTGAATACCATGATCCATCGTACCACGTGAGGTGAGTCAGGGCCAAGACTCAATGCGAGTCATATTGGTTGCTGGCGAAAGAGAGCGAGCTTATTTGGCTTGAGCTGCAGACATGGGTGTTCAATTCTGAACAGGTCGGATGATCGGATACAGACCCGAGTTCCCGATGGCTTGCATGACAAACAGAGCTAAATATGGCTCCCGCCGAGACACGCGGCTCGGCCGAAGCCGTTGCCTTCACAAGCAAACAACTACACACAACCTCTCCGAAAATGTTGCTTCCACTGGCAACACATGTCGACCTCCCAGCCATCCAATGCTGAGAATTCACCCCCTGCGAAGCTGAGCAAAGTTCCAGCATGGATACCCTTTGCTGCTGTAAGTTTGCTCAACGTTTATCAAATTACCTCAGTTATTGACACACTTTCTTAGTTTGCTGGTACCTCAATTGCTCTTGCTATTCCTTTGGTCGTCCTGGCTAGACGCCGACAGACTGTCCTCAGAAAAGCATTTTCGGGCAAAGCGCCGCCTCCACCCCGGAGGGTTGGGTCTTCGACTGCTGGAGCTCGGACGCAGCAGGCTCGTGTGGTACCCGCTACTCCCCAACCAATGACCTCGTCGTCAGAGTCCTCAAGTAAAGCAGACTTCACTATGCCTGGCACTGGAGAGCTTCTCTCTGCGATTGGAAAGTCAGACTTGAGCAATGCACTTTTTGCTGGTAAAGCATTTGCTATTGCTACTGGCATCGTCACTGTTGGTGCTGCCGCCACAGTCATTGGTGTCAAGACCTTTATGGGCGTCAACAATGTACGTTTCTGATGCTACTACCCCACCTCCTCGGCTGACATCCTCTACAGACAAGAGAATTTGCGGACAAGATTCGTTTCATGATGTGGCGAACGTTCCCAGGCTTAACTTCCACTATTCATCGGGCCCCTTCCTCTGAAGAGGCAGAGACAGAGCCATCCTATCTCGAACAGGACGAAGCCAAGATTCACTTCATAAAAACCTGGACTTGGCCAGAGGCAGAAAAGCGACTTCAATATGCTTGGGACAACGGCGGCTTCGCTGCTTGGACGCGTGTGGCGAAGCAGGAGATGGAAGCAGAGCTAGAACTAGAGCGGCTGAAGAGGCTCAAGGAGTATGAACAGACACAGGGACGGAACCAGTCGTAAACCCCAAACTTGTCTGTTATCATATGTATCCGATGTTTCGAGAGTACCTACTACAGTAATAGATGACCGTTTCTGGGTTTAATAGAAGCTCTTCCAACGATTCTATTGGGTGGTATCGGTGAAGGCAGACGCTTGTATATTGTACAACTTCGCGTATTCCCCATCCAATTCTATAAGCTCTTTATGTGATCCTTGCTCCGCTATCTCGCCCTCCTTCATGCATCTGGACGTATATGCGGCAATGAGCCCTTGGCTTAGAAAACAGGTAGGCAAGGCGGGACCACTTACACTATCATGTCTGCGAATTTTGTCAAATGGCCGAACCGATGGGTAACGAAGATCATCGTCTTGCCCTCTCGTGCTTCAATGAGATGTTGGAACAGAGAGAGCTCAGCTTCTGGGTCCAGCGCTGAACTAGGTTCATCCACTGCCACGAGCTTCACATTGCCTGAGTTGATGTGCATGAACGTTCGAGCACTACAGAAATGTGATCAACCTAATGATCTCTGGCACTGCAGAACCGAAGCCAGAAAGACTCACGCAACTACTCTCTGCTTTTCTCCACCAGAAATATCTGTCTCTCTTTCCAATTCGTCCATCGCTTTGATGATTGGGTGATTGTCGTCTATAGGAGCAGTGAGATAAGACTGAACAGACATCATAGGCTCCAAAATGGTGTCGGCTCCCTCTTCAAGCTTCGAGATCAAGTCCATAGCTCCTCCCATCTCAGCGGCTTTCATAACGGCATCTTCATCACGTATCCGTGTACAGTCACCCAGACCAATGTTTTCATATAAAGATAAAGGGAAAAGTTCGTGATCTTGGGTGAAGGTCGCAGTTGCTCGTCGTAGGTCAGAGACCTTGTAGTCGGAAGCTGGAATCCCGTCGATTGAGATTTCTCCGGAAGTTGGATCATGTAGCCTTGTTAGAAGTTTGATGAGGGTCGACTTTCCACTTCCATTGGCACCAACTATGACAATGAGGTGACCAGGTTGAATGTCGAGAGAGATCCCTTTTAACGCGGACGAAGTGGAATGAGTGCCAGGATAGTCATACTTGACGTCCCTAAGGTCAAGGATATTGAGCTAAACTCGTTCAGGCTATTGATGGATGGAGCATACCGAAGGTTTATGGCCATGCCCCGGGTCGACTCAACATCGTCTTTTGGTGGGTATGGTACCTCCCCCTCCCTGAGGTATTCCTTGACATCCAAGGCTGCATAGAAGTCCTTGACGGCTTTTGTGTTTTCTCGGAGACCATCAATGGCGGACATAACGGTCTGTACGGAAAGTCTGATCGAGGTCGCCGACTGCTGCATTATTGCGACTGATGTAATTGAAAGTGTCGAGGGACTTGTCAGAGCGATCCAGGCACAGTATATCTGTGCAAAACAATTAGAAAAGATCTGAGCATCAACAATAAGTCAGACGTACCATTGGAAGATCACCGACTATCGCAGAACCTATCTGGGAGGTCGGGGTTGAGCTTGTGGTCACTTGGTGGTGGAAGTCATCTATACAGGTGCCTCTTAGATTCTGGTAGGCCTTCTTGTATTCTGGGGCCAGGAAATAAGTTAGCTAGGTCCGTGATAGCAACGTCAAACGCCAAACCTTCTAGAATATAGGAGCTGAAGTCGCCAGCAAGATAATCTTGCTTACGGCCCCTAGACATTTCTCTCAATGCTCGAAGTCTTCGGTAGCAGGCATCCTTCAGGTAGATGAACAGCTCTTTGAAGATTGTCAGAACTCGAACGGACCTGCATCCGGCCCGACCTACGATATTCGAATATATTCTTTTCAGCAAGGAGCCTTTGTAGTGGCTGTAATATTGCCAGTAAGGAAAACACCAAGGTCCCTCCTGATCGTGTTGCACGATAGAGCAAGAACAAATGTGTCGTGAATGTCGATAGGTTGCATGCAAACAGGAGTAGAGCCTCAAATGCATAGTACGGTGTATGCCTAGACAGCTCTTGGGTGCTATCCTCGGAGGGGGAGAGCGAATTGGCACGCATTCGAGCTAGATGAATCGCCTGGCATGAGTTTTCACCTGATAGGCCTGACGATGAGGACTCACCTTTCATAATCTTGATATCATAGTGAGAATCTAGTAACTGGCTCACTTTTGGTCGGAGAGATCGTCTAATATCCGTTTGTCAAGGATATCAGTTCCAAAGGAATGTGCAACGTACACATGCCACTTGAACCATGTCAAACAGATGAGGCCGCAGAGTCGAAAAGCAACAGCCCGCCCCACTGATTCTCGGCTGATACCCCCATGTCTGACACCATCTTCTAACTTCGAATATGCATCAGGATCTCTGCCCACGATGCGGGTTAGAAGAGACTCACAGCGTGTAAGAATTCCGAGCTCAGATAGAGCAGAATAGCCTCTTGCATGTTTCCCCAGAATTTGCTCAAGGCATACATGATCAGCATTACCGGGCTGAGGCGAAAGATCTCGTTCAGAAGTCGCAGATACGCATATGCTCCTAGCACAATGTATGAACAGCTTTCTTTGAGGCTTTTCGCACCCAGAAGCCCGTCATCTTCCAGGTAATAGACAGCCTCCCACACTCCGTATACTCGTCGTCGGATATGAGGATCGCATGATGCAGTAGATGACTGACGGTTTAGAGGGGAGGCTTTCTCAAGTGACATGGTGTGAAGCAAGAGACACAACACCTGTTTCGTATTTGTACCCTCGACCGATACGAGGGACGCGGGCATCGCTCAATGTTGATGGGGCGCTCATTCATGAATTCCGATGAGTCGTTGAGGGTCTGCGGGTCCGATTCGTGGAGAATGCCTGACTGCTGTTGGCCTCGTGTTTGCAATAATTGATGAAGCAAGCTGGCAGGCTGCAACGGAGGCATCAATTAACGAGCACAGCCGATTTGCCCACAGACTTCCGCTGTCTTTTCTGCCCTACGTGCATCAGATTCAGGGAGAATAGGTGTGGTCACGCGGAAATACGGAATTAATCACCATACTGTACGATGGACAAGCAAAAGCCGTGACCGGCAAATACCGAGAACATTTGGTGGGCAAGACATCCAACTTGAAGAATCCGAGGACACCCCACAAGTTGGCGCAATTCTACGTATTTATTAACTCGGGCACGCTATAATGTCTTCTTAACATAGATAAGTAGAAATAGATTGTGTGGCTCAATCTCGGAAATGAACAGTTGCATGGACTTCATTCGCCAATCGTCATTCTACCTTGATTTGCAGTTCGTCGACCAACTTCACTATTGATGAGAATTCGTCCTTCGCTATTCGAGCCCATTGTAGCTCCGAATTATCTGTCAGCCGGAAGCGACCTTCGATGCTAACCTTCACGATCTTCTTCTTTCGTATGTTGGGAAATTCTTGCCTGAACTTGTTGATCGCATCCTATGGGCATCCACACATCAAACGTGTACCAACGCCTAAAGTTAGAATATACGTACATCCCAGGTACACTGACAGAGTGTTTGACGCGTGAAAACCACCGATTTGTCCTCCTTCTCGCCATAACCACATGAAACTTTCATCAAAGGAGAGAGTTGCTTCGAGGGAGATGACTTGGCAGCAGGTTGTGCCTTACGGAGTTCTTCGACTGGGGCGCGACATTGAGGTGTAACCGCGGGACGGGTTCCGGTCGACGGGCTGGGCGGAACTGTCCTTGCTGGTGAAGTGGGAGATCTCTGAGAAAGTCCGAGTTGGTTTGTCGATTCTATTCACAATTTGGTATCGCCTTCACCGATTGCATATATAGACAATCACCTTGTCTTCTATGGAGCCTGGAGTCCGCCGCGAAAGAATGGTGACTCTGTGAATGAAGCGGTTTCATGACTCTAGCCATTCGGCTGGGAGGTCAGGCGCGCTTACCCGCGAATGACCAGGAATCGGTGTTCGCGTACTGGTCTGTGGCATTTCCGTATACGCTGGTGGTTTGGCGGGCTCCATGGTCAATAACCAAGGCAGAAGGTGAAGAATTATGGATTAGATAGACCGTTCTGGCTGGTGGAGAGAGACAAGCACAATAAGGCTTAGTGTAATGAAGCCTGTGAATAATTATCCCAGTCCGGCATCTCTCGACCGAACCTGGTCTTCTAAGCCCAACACGCGCAGTAGAATTCTACCTGTCGATATTCGGGATCTGCAGACCGCAAACTTCGCTGTACATGCCCTCAGAGATAGGCGTATGAAAGGAATGTGAGTGGAGTGATTGGCCCCTATGTGGGCGTGATATGGGTGAATACAGTACAATGCAAGCGTGCTGGGATGATTCTACTGTCCGTGTGTAATTGTAGCTGATAAGGTATCAGGATATCAACGAATAAATGACGATGCAGGTCGGTAACATATGATGAGGGGTCTGCAATCTACATAGAGCACATCTGAAAGAGGCGGAAATGATGGGTAAAAACGTGTACAAGATCAGAAAGTCGAAATATAGGTACAAAGAGGTCAATCCTCTCTACGAGACATGACAAATGGACCCTCCCAAGCAGGTGCGATAGGGTCAATGCTGGCAATCCTCCAGGTGCCGACGAAGTTTTCGCCTCCAACGAGGTAGCCATAGAAGAAGAAGTTCTCGGAATGGTGCTCGGGTTCGTTAGCAGGGGCGTGAGGGTTCCTAACAGCGACACGGAGAACACCAATGAGACCATCCCATGACCGTACACGGCCGTAGAAACGATAGCGTCTGAACGCTTGACTGTGGCGAAGGTCGGTCTGGATAAGAGATCGGTTAGTGATGCTCAGTAGATGACACTGGGGAACAGACCAACCTCGCCAAATAGATAAATCTCCTCAATCCCATCGCATCCACCCGTCGCCAGCTTCGACCTGTCATGTGTCCTTGGGTTGGCGGGATACCGTGTCCCATCGGGTCCAACCTCCTCGTCTTCAAATTGCTCCCACTCGTCTTGGTCAGGATCATACTCATCAGCGGTTGAGACAGTGTCGGTCGAAGCTTCCGATGCTGGATGAACGGTGGAGGAACCTGATGATGAGGAGCCCGACGAGGAGTGGCTTGGAGAGCCGGGAGGCATGCCCAAGCCGACGGAAGCGAAGAGTTGTTCCCGTTGGTTGGCAGCAGCAAGTCGTTCCCGCCGAAGCTCTCTTGCAATCCGCCGTCTGGACTCGCACTGTTCACAGGCGTCTTCATCATGTTCATAGCCCTTGAAGTCTCCGTCATCATCTTCAGCAGTGGGGTGCACAGGTGTTGACGACCAAGCATCAGCAGCTGATGCAGATGAGGAGCTTGACGTAGCTGTCGACGGAGAGGACTCCTGACGCGAGAAAGCTGCGTTTCCCAACCCAAGACCTTCGCCCTTGTTCTTGCTCCGCTTATTGTCGTAGCAGGGGAAGACGCCTCTCTTCCTCCGATCGCCACCGTTGAGAACAGTTATCTCCACCTCCCGTTCGTCAGACCCTCTGGTCTTGAACATAGCCTTGCCCGTGTCGCCATCGAGCCAGGCGTTGTTCATATTCTCGTCTTCGGGGTCGGTGGAGCCGAGCTCAAGGTCTTGGTCGCCTTGGCCAATGACACGATGGGCTTCTCTGAAGCGGGCGTAGAGGGGAAGGACCATGATCCGACCAAAAGTGGCTTCAGGGCTGAAGTCGGCGGGACGGTTCTGGTTCATGAGTAGCTCCTGGTAGTAGTCTTGTGAGGGCATCTGGAGAATGATGAAGTTTAGTCTATGTGGTCACGACGCGGAAAATGTTGGAAAAACATACCATCAAACGACCATGCCAGAGACCATCCATACATCCAGGTTCGTAAACTTTGCCATATCGAACACGGGTTTGAGGACGGGCAGGACTACCGCAGAGTCGATAGCGCCACCAGTCAGCGTCCCAAGATCTGCTTTTTGGTCCACGTCGTTGTGAATGAGGGGCTTTGCCTGTCCATCGACCTGAGGTGGTGACAGCGGCGGCGATGGCAGGTGAAGGTGCAATAGCTGAGGATGCTGCGTTGTCTTGGGGTGCTGACGCAGGAGGAGCAGTTGATGTTGCTGGCGTTGGTGGTGACGAAGCAGGAGCGGCAGCCGTTGCTGGCGTCGGTGTCGCTGCAGGTGCAGCTGGAGGTGTGATAGATGTCAAACCCAGAGCACGTTCGACATCGGTGATGGATATGGTGTCCTCGTTGAAGTCACGAGCATGGGCAAGGTCGTCGTCACCGGCTCCCCATAGCCAGCATGCAGATAATAGTTTTCCTGCACCGCCAGGAAGTCTTGCTGCCCATCCCCAGTTCCACTCGTCCACGTCAGCTTTGGTGATACCAATGCCATTCGGGTCGTTACCCCTGGCGATCCACTCGTCTCGATCACGAGCAAAGTGGGGAGGTACAGGCATGCCTCTCAGCTCTTCTCGAGCAAAGTATATGAGTTTGGCAGCAACAGCAGCGAGGGGAGTGCTGACATTGGGTCTGGTGCCGTAATGAACGTCAACGATGGTACGAGGTCGCCCAAAAAGACTAGGGTAGAGGGGATATTCGCCATGAACGGTCGTGATCGTCGTGAGTGCAGCGATAGTGAAGTCATCGTCGACGGGAAGCGGAAGGTGATAATGGTGTGGAGGAGCAAGAACAGAGGCGTAGCGGTATGGCATGACAACGAAAGGGAGGATGAGCCGCCTGATGAGGTCTCGTTCTTCCGCAGTTTCGTTCTTTAGGCTTTCTGTGAGTGGGGTGAAGTGGCTGACTGAGTTCTGTGATGTTGCAAGGAGAACAACGGCGACATACCTTCAGTGGTCATCAACCACATCAACCACAATGTGTAGCATGTGAGCTGATTCTCGCGTGCCCACCCATCATTCTGCGTGCTACCCTCGTATAGACGATGCTTGAGGATAGACCAGAGCAATTGACGCAATTCCGCCCATTCCTCCAGCTGCCTCATGTTCTTGCCGTCATCCTCCATCATCATGGTCATGGCGACCATGAGGGCCTCTTCAAGCGATATATCGTTATCACTATCGATGGCCGCATCCGTAAGCGAGCGAAAACGGTTCGCTGCACGAAGAACTTGCATCGCTTGGCAATACCGAACGAGCTGGTCGACGCATTGTGTTGGAGTTGGAACGAAAGCACGACGAGCGATAGCTTCGGAGTCAAACTTGTAGCGAAATATTCTTGACCAAAGGACGGAGTTATTTTCGTGAGCGGACAGCTCGTGCGTCGCCTTGCATGCAAGTAGTAATGGCAAAACGGCATAAGGAGGACCAAGAGGTTGCGTGGCAGCGACCTCAAAGACGATGTCGCTGAAGACTTCGGGTGGCAACCTGAGGAGAGGAGGAGCAGGGGCCGACATGGTAAAGCACGAGACGGGAGGCGTTAGACGGAGAGCATAGGCATTGCAGATATTTTATGGAATCGCTGGGATTCGAATCCATGATGGTTTAGGTGTGCTTGTCGGCTTGAGCCGAAGATTCTGAAAGCCCGTTGCCTTTCGGGGAAATAACGCGATATGGTGATCCCCGCTCACCCGTATGCGGATGTTTACGTCTTTGATCCCCGTCGTCGTTGCCGGCATGACAGTCCTTCCTCTGTCAATTCACCCGACTAGAAAGTGCCTCCGTAAACAGCGCAGTCCTGGGTTAGTCGAAGAAAGGCGCCCACAAACGGAACCTGCATCAGAAAAGTCGAATCACGATGTACATTGCATCTGCTTCAGGTAAAGTCTCGGCAAGGTACACCATTCGGAGGTCCAAAAAATTGGATCGCGCAGGGTTGGGAACAATGGCATTCTACAGCTCCTGTAAGTACATATTGACACTCCGCGACCGTCATACGGGCGATATCCGATACATGAGGCACCCTCGTCACCATCACTTGCACGCCGTATATTTTTTGCGATACATTTGGGACAATACAGCCCCGCGACTCGCTTGCGAAGAGGTCTGGAGCCATAGCTGTCGAAGAAACTTCGACTCAAAGGAGTTCCCAGCTAATCCTGGGAGCAACAAAAGCGCAGGTGATCACATCAAAGTTATCCGGAAAGGGAATATCCGTCCATAGTTGCGGAAATTAAAGAAACATGCTCACAAACCCACCTGCTTTCTATTCGAAGGACAGTCAGGCCTGATGAATCTTTCGGAGACTTTAGGGTGACTTCTGAGTATGTTAAGCGACATGAGATGCTTCATACAGCAGTAGTAATGATGCTGTTATGTAGTTTCTGTAGCAGAAATATTTTGGGAAGGGACATGGCACTTCGTATAATTGACCCTCTTTCCAGTGGCGCACGTCTAATGAAACTCGTCAGGCAGGGCTCCACTACCAGGTATCCAGTGCCGTTAAGATGGAGGAGCATCCCGCCGAGATGATGTCTTGGCTTAGTCGTGTTATCTCCTCTGACCCCTTTGTATGTCCCGGCGGCCGCGTCCATTCAAGTGTTGCTTAACCTTCCCGCGAAGTAGTCTCCAAGTCTTAGCGAATCAAATCCAGCTATGATCTCGGTATGTTGCGTCGTCCACCAAGGAAAGGGTAAAATCTTATGGGAAAGATGTGGTAATCGATGCACGCGGTGCCGTTGAGTCTACGAATGGAAGATTCAATCAGCAATCATTCACATTATCAGGCAACGTGTCACAGATTGGAGACTACAAAGACCTCTAGGAGATATCACGAACATTTGGACCGAATCTCAATAGCGCCCTAGATCTATGGGGTATGAGAGATCTGGGAGGAACATATGATCGGTTAGGCTTGATGCAGATACGCGTAATTGGGAGCTAACCTCGATTGGTCCCGGAAGTATATTATGATCAATGCCCAAGTGAGTTCTTCGAGACTAGGCCCAGTCGCCCATGCTCTCGCCAAGACCGATGAGCGGGCTTCCTAGCTTTGAATGCAGATGGAGCCTTCGAAGAGAACATCGATCGGGGTAAGTTCAGGTCCTATTGAACGCAATGTGAACGCACTATCCAATCCGAACGCAATCCACCTAGGATTCCACTCTGGATTCCACGATTGTCTGTGTGAACTTTCCAGCAGCTTGGTGCCCGTTCACATGCTCACTAACCGCCACTAATCCATTTCCCCCCTTACTCGTATCAGTTCCGCGCGTCGAACCTTATATCAAGGATCGTACGACTCTTGTACCCTCCAGCTCGTTTCTGTCTCATCAATGCCCGCCCCATTTCACTTCACTTCTACCAACATTGCATGAGAGGTCGACGAAGAGCCGAGTGACTCATTTCATCTTATGGCCTGAGAACGCGCCTCGCCTTCGGTACCCAGCTACTTTAATAGCTTCGGCTGTCACTGTCAACATGTCAAACTGACAAGACCTGTTGATGGATGGGTTACACGTAAAATCTGAATGGTTTCTGACAGAAAGTTATTCCGTTCAAGGCCGTTAAGAAGCTCGAAGCAGTGATCCAAACGGCGTCAATTCTTCAGAAGTCGGAGAAGATGCGGAGGAGGATCACCGTCGGTGGAGACTGGAAGCAAATGCGATGCTGAACACCAAATTGCCTCATGACATAAGAGGGAGCAGTAACTGCTGTGAAGCCACGGAGATGAGTCTTCTACTCAATTCTGTCATCAACGTTCATTCAACTATTTTTTGACGGAAGCAAATGGTTCAGGGAGCATAACGGCTTCATCTCAGGTCGGCTCGTTCATCTTCCCTGAGCCTCGTTGAAAGAATGATGCGTTCCTTCGCAAGCTGCCCGGACTGTGCTAACCCAAGATAGGTGTGTCTTGATATCACCTGTTTCATTGAGGTCGAAAGTAGGAGGGGGTCGATGGTATCAATCGAGTACCCTGTATGGGCGTCCTCCAACAAGTATCCAAGGATCTTGTGATGGGGGAATAGCTCAACCGTGCAGGAAGCCCCAAATAGGTCAGCGCCACGGATATTCGGAGAATCCTCTGAACACGGGCACCTGTCAGCCTATAGCTTTGGAATGCGTTGAATTGACGTCGTCTTGAGCATCTACCGATCGGTGGAACCGATTGAGCCACAGGTATTGGTTGTATTTGTCTGCAAATCCATCGAGAGGTAGATCCTGGAGGACACTTTTAATACTATTCTGCAGTGTTCGGGCTTACAGGAAACTATGTATATCACTTCATTTATTTTCACGAGGGTACTGTGTACAACGTGTATCTAGGAGCCATGCCCGCGTTGGGATATGAACGGAGAAACGTTTGAGGTGGCAACATGCCGTCACGGCGAGGAAGCATAATCACTAATTCGCCAGACGACATAAAACTCTAAACGACTGGCTGGGTGTATCCATGCCGCAGATACTCTTGACAAAATAGGGTTCCACAATAGATGGACATCAGGGCCTCAGGCAGAGAACAAGAGCACGGATTAATCCGATGGTCGGCCGAAACGTTTGTTTTTGCACTGTGAGGATTCTGCTCGAGAAGCGTTGGTCGTTCCAACGCTTCTCGGGCAGAGTTCTCCGCAACCTGCCTTGAAGAGAAATATACCAAATTGCAACGGTTCCTTCCGCCTGACATTCTCAGGCCAACTTTCATCGGGTTAACTCTTACCATCAAGACGAGAACACCATCCGTCAATGGCAAGCGGGCAATACGGCCTCACATGGCTGGCATGTCGCTACCAACCACGATCTGCTCAGCCAATCGGTCTAGACAGACAGGAGAAACCACGAGAATCGGGGTGCTGTGCCCCGATTGACTAATTCGTCATCAATGACGGGAGTGACCAGTTCGAAAACTAGGGGACTACCCCTGCTACTCCTGTTACTCGTTAGAAGCGGACAAAGTAGGTTGTTATTTCTCTAGACCGAGTGACCTAATAGACTATACAGTAGAGAAAGAGCAGCACAGTGTGGGCATCGGCGTTATCGTAGATAGACAACAGCGAAGCACGCCTAATTAGCGTAAACATATCCTGCTATACCCTCAAACTGATATCCTCCACTCTGAGCACTGTTTCTCTCCTGAGCCGAAGTGGTATAGAAGTGGTCGACGCCCTGAGCGTTGTAAAGGCGATAGAGAGGAACACCTCCACAGGCGTTGCTGGGGTAGATGTAATAGGTGGCTTCGAGCTTGTATCCATTGCGTTCTGCCTGGTCACGCTCCGACTGGTTACTGGTGTAGAAATGGTCGGTACCAGTCGCACTGTAGAGGCGATAGAAAGGAACGGTGCCACGTTGGCGGCTGTTGAACAGGAAACCAGCGTTGCCTTCACGAACATAACCGAGGCTGACAGCGTTGGCAGCTTCTTGGGCGTTGGTGGTGTAGAAATGGTCGACAACTTGAGAGTTGTAGCTGCGATAGAAGGGACTGGCATCCCTGCGGTTTCCACAGTCGCGGTTATTTGGACGGCCAAACTAACAGGACAAGACCTTTAGCGTTGTACAAGAAGGCGAGAATACGAGGTTACATACCTGACGAGCCTCGACATTAGCATCTTCGGCGGGAAGCGCGGACGCTGCTGCGAGGGCGAAGAGTGAGGCAACCGAAATGAGAGTAAGCTTCATGATTTTGGTTTCTTTAGGCAATGAGGAGGAAATCACCTGGATGGTCTGGGAAACATAAAAGGCCTTTATATCAAGCTGGAGCGTGTTTATTCATCGCTGTGGACGGCGCCGAGACTCCTGGCCATGTCTAAGGGGGAGGAGATGCTCCATGGCCATTCAGAGACGTCTCGGTTCACGTCCTCCTTTGTGACTTGATTTAGAGTGATCGAACCTACGATCGAGGACCCGTTCCTGGCGACTCCTGGGCACCTGTGCCTTTGTCCGGTACGAAAGGAATTTTGTTAGGAGTAGCTGAGAATGAGGAGAAAACCAATGCCTTGAAACTCACCAGGAGGTAGGAGACTGTAGAAGCTGTGAACGTTGTGAACGTTGTATAGAATTGCCCCTTGAATTGGCTAAGACGCTGGAAGAATAGGGTCGCGCCGAACTATTTGGAGACAATAGGTCTTCGCGGAGTTCTAGCAATGTATTTCCAGGAATGATTGACTATAGCATCAACTATGACCCTTCAGAAGCTTCAGAGTTTGCCGTTGATCGACTATAGAAATTAGAATGGTGAAGCGTTGACGGAAGGAATACTGAGGAAGTCTGGACCAGGCCTGTGCCAGGTCGGCAGAATCCGAAGGCCATGATCCGTATCGGACTCTCCTTCCCGAAAGTGTCATTCCTGCGCGATGACCTCCCAAAGACGATCTGACGCTCCCCTAGCTTTCGTCTCTCGAGAAAGCATGGGCGATCATCGAAAGCCAACATACTGCCGACGCAAGCGGAAAATGTAACCCTACCTGTCCGGATTTCACGGATTCAGTACGCACTCGCCTCGAGTCAAAGAAGGCTGGGCTGAGCCGTGGTTGAAGCGGAAATCTGGTGCAAGATATGATATTAGGCCTTCCCCAGCTTTGAAACGCCTACGACACGTTACTACTCATCGAGGCGGGGCTCTAATCAAGAACTTCGGTCGTTCTCGTGTCCTTGCTCCTTCAACACGAATAGCGTTTCAACCAAGGCCTCACCTCCCAAGACTTGACTGGGATATCTCGAATCTTGCAGTGAGTACCCTGTCCGTTTTGCTCAAAGTTTGGTAGAGACCTGACTGCTACGTCTGTTCAGCGAAACCTTCGGCTTTCGGAGCTCGATCCATGTTCTCCGCCTGGGTGCTTGGTTCCCAAGATGATCACTGAGACTACTGTATAAAGCGTCGGTGGTGCTATTTCTGCAATGTAAGTACTGTATTCTTGGCTGCGGGTTCATATTTTCCACTGGAACTCAAGAGGACCATGTCGACTCTATTCTCGTCGAACTCACGGCTACCCCGAGCGCAATTGCAGCCATTGGATGTATTAACGGTTTGATATTCAAAAGAAAGCCTTCTCCAAGTCGGCTCTTGAACTGGAACGTCGCTGTGGCGTCGCTCCTAGGGTTTTGAACTCCCCGTCCACCAAACCGTTAGAGCATGTTCATTCGATATCGTTCGTTTCCCCGGTGATACATCTTGCGATCGTGTATGTGGTAGCTCCTCTCTCGAGAACCGTTCTGACCTTACATTTAGCTCTATATCGTTGTTACTCGTCCCTTGCGCCGGTTGTAGAAACGATACGAGATACACACAACCGCATTCCGTTCCATTACGTCCAGAGCCTCCCTTTTCACGTTGTTCCCTGGGTAGCCACTTATACGTCGATGGAGGTGTTCAACTTACTCTTGAATCAAATTGACAGATTCTAGCTTCAGTAGGGGGCGGTAGAGAAGAACATGTCTGGCTCGAGCTTCGATATCACAATCCGATTTGTCTCGAATACGAACCCTAATAAAACCGATTTCGTCAATGAAACGACCTCGGGTACGATTCCGGGGTACTGTCGTGATTTAGACTTCATCTCGCTCGAGGTCGACGACTTGATGATGATCTACAGTCAGTATGGTGAAAAAGTGTCGTCAGATAACGACCATCTCCCTCTTATTGACTCTCCAAAGTCATTGTGCTGCGTTCCAGATAGACCCTGTCTAGTGGCGTTCACGGACTATCGACTGGGTCGGACGCAGGCTCCTCAAGGTGGCCTTGCCTCTATCCTGCCCAGGGTTTATCGATATTCATCGTTATCATGCATAGGTACACCGGGCGCCCACCGCAGGTTCCTTGTTGATCTTGTTGATTCTATTCTAGAGAGAATGATCAAGTGACTTTGGACGCGTCTATTAGTCAGTCGAGCTATTTAGACACAATCCACCTTGTGATCCTTACCGCCCTCTTGATCAATTCGACATCGATCTTATCATTCTCTGGTCTTGTTGATGGATTGGCCGAGGTCATATATAAGAGGTACATGGTAAGTGGTAGATCGATATCCTCAACCTCCTCATCTAACTCCTCGTAACCGACTTGTAACGCAGAATGGTCCTCAAGCTCATCGGATTCCCTCTTTCCACCAATACCCGTCGTATTGGGCTCTACCTCTACGAGAAGAAGATCCCTTTCGAACTCGTCCTTGTTGACTTTGCTAAAGGAGAGCACAAATCAGATGCATTTATCAAAGAGAAGCATCCTTTTGGCCAAGTTCCCGTACTGGTGAGTGCACTTTTCGAAGCATCCAGACGAATCGCATATTCATTGAGAAATAGGACGATGAGGGAACACTCATTTTCGAGAGCCGTGCTATCCTTCGCTACCTGGAGGCCAAATATGCCGACAAGGAACCTAAGCTTGCACCCAGCCCCTCTGATCTTAAGGCATACGGCCTCTACGAGCAGGGTGCTTCCATCGAGGTCTCCAGTTTCGATCCCTTTGCACAAAAGATCTTCTTCGAGAAGGTCGTTAAGCCGTGAGTGAAGATCCGTACCTGACCAACGAAATGTCTCCTCACCTACTTCATCTTCCTTTTCAGCCGCTTCGGGAAGGAGACCGATCAAGCCGTTGTTGACGCCTCCGTCGAAGCACTCACTGCGAAGCTTGACGGTTATGAGGCTATCCTCGCGAAGCAGAAGTTCATCGGTGGTGACGTAAGTGAACGATATTTCTTATCACAAACCCCTAGCTAACAAGCCATTAGGTATACACTCTTGCTGATCTCTTCCACATTCCCTACGGTGAAGGTGTGGGTCAGGCTGGATACGATCTCCTTACCAACCCCGAGAAGAGGCCAAACGTCGCCAGGTATGTTGTCGCGATCCGAGTTACTACCCCAAATCCTCATAATATCTTCTCAGGTGGTGGAAGGAGATTTCCTCTAGGGATGCCTGGGCCAAGAACAAGGCCGGCGTCGTCCCAACTACCACCTACTAAATACCCATCAATATACCTGGATCGTGTAGGAGAACAAGGATATAATAGGATAATAGTATCAATCAAAATCGAATGACTGCACGTCAATTCCGAGGATATCGTGAGCAACACCGTGTTGGTGGCATGTCTGTACAGGGCGTATCTCTCTATAATGGGATTTCGTTGCAATTCGGAGAGGGGTCTGATCGACGTCGGGTTGTTGTATTGATCAAACGTCGCTGTCCGAGCTGACAGACGCAGGATATTGAATTCAGTGAAGTATCAGTTTTATCAAGAAAACCAATTATGTCGACGAGCTACGCTGGTGACCACACAAATTTGAGTACAATGATCCGCAATAGCTTCAGGCACACCTACGGCTGCCTAGGCATATTCAGCCTCCTTAAGAGCGTCTGAGTATGCTTTTGAGATCCTCAGCTGGTCTCAAAATCTAACTCAATATTCTCCCATCTCAATTTCAATCATGTTCAGCCATGCTCGACTCGCTGCGCTCACTAGTCTCTTTCTCGCGTTCGTCACGAGCGATGTCCATTCTGCGCCTACGCAGGAGCATACCGTCCGTAAATACACAAGAGGAGACATGGCAGAGCTTGACTCCCGTAGTTTGCTTTCGAAAATCGGCAAAGAAATCGTCGGCCATCTTCCAGATATCGCATCCAAAGTCGAAACTGCCGTTGAGTCTAAGATCAACGCGGACATCCGGAAGCATCAGAAACCATTTGTACAACCAAAACCAAGCAGGTCGTCTACGCACAAGTCAAGCACTAACAATCCAAAGATAAAGTAATATTGCTTCCATTTACCCTCCGAGTTGGACTCTTTCATTGACTGATCGATGTCTAGTGCACCGTCTTTCCAGAAAGCTAACAAGAAACCTGGAATATTGGATGCCGTGAGGAGTGCCACAGCCAAGAGGAAGTCGGTCGGAAAGCGAGACATTTTGGAGGAGCTGATAGAGGACTTGGTGGCACGCGCCTTGGACTCGGAACTCAATGAACTTGATTGAGATTCGACCACTATTTTATTAACCATATTCGACAATGAATAGTGGCCGAAAGATATTCTACCTATCCTTTAATCTTATGATGCGTGCCTACCTTGACTGCTAGAGAGGACCTTTGCTCATATGTTGGTAATGCAGCTGGCCATTGCAGCTGGAGAACGCGTCAGAGATGCCTCTCATTTACAAATCGGGAAGTCCTATTGCCTAAAACGCGTCCACGTTTATTTGTCCTTGTATGGAGCATGCCCACTTTAGATTCAAACTTCGAACGCGCACCTTTTCAGCTCCTTCCCATAATCAGAATCATATAGCATCTACCAAGTGAATTCTCAATCTTCTCAGTGGATTTGTCTGGTAACCCGAGCACTTCTACAGTTCACAATGATCCTCAAGCTCTATGGCGCGCCCCTATCCACATGCACTCGTCGCGTTGGCCTCTATCTCCACGAGAAAAAGATTCCATTCGAGTTCAAGGCCATTGACCTTGCAAAGAATGAGCAAAAGTCCCCCGAGTATACCTCTATGCGGCCTTTTGGGCAAGTGCCAGTTCTCGTGAGCCCACCACTTAATCTTTTTACGCGCATACACTCACTCAGAACGGGCAGGATGACGACGGTTTCTTGGTCTACGAAAGCCGTGCAATTATACGATACTTAGAGGCGAAATATGATCAAAAGACGCCTCGCTTGGTCCCAAGCGTCTTCGACATCAAGGCATACGCTATCTTTGAGCAAGGTGCTTCTATCGAGCTCACCAACTTCGAGCCCTTCGCATCAACGGTTTACATGGAGAAGATCGTTAAACCGTGAGTGGTCCTCGATATCTGTCGACACAGTTAACTTACATGACCTCCCAGCCGCTCTGGAGGGAAGCCAGATGAGGCCGTGGTGAAAGCCGCCATCACTCAGCTCGAAGGGAAACTGGACGCGTACGAGGCAATCCTGTCCAAGCAGAAATACATCGGCGGAAACGTAAGCGACTCCATAATCCTTTTGTCATCCTGAGGACTCACGAAGTTGATTTCTACCAGCAATATACCCTCGCAGATCTGTTCCACCTTCCCTACGGGGATGGCCTCTCGGTGGCTAAGTATCAGATATTATTGGATGAACAAAAGCGTCCGAACGTCGCTAGGTTAGTGTCGTTCCTCCATTCATCAGCATATAATCGACGCATATTCAACTGCGCTAGGTGGTGGAAAGACATTTCGGGTCGAGAGGCGTGGGCTCAAGTCAAGGGTGGAGTGGAAACCAAAACTTCCTATTGAATTGACCTCGAAGAAACAAAAGTAGAAAAAACAATAAAGAGGTTCTCTAGCCTAGCATCGCACTGTATTCTCATGATTTTAGCTCAGGGACATATGACATTGATTTGGAGTTCCGGACGCAGGTCAACTAAAGCACAATTGAACTCACGACGTAAGGGATTGGGAGGGAACGCCACACAAGAGAGTTGGGAGTTCGGGGCAAGATTACTTTCGGAATGGCAGTGTAAATCCGATACCCTCAATCTCAATCAAGGACAAATAAAGCTCACGAGACCCAACACGTGCAGCTTGCCTGGCTGAATAACACTGATCGCGTCCCCTGAGGCATCCGACGCGTCTCTCGAGGCTTCAACTCTGGTCGTTATTCATTGGGCTGATCACATCAAGCCGTCTTAGAGATACCTTCCCAGCCTGGCGCAACGAACCAGGGCACAGCTTGCGTGGCAGCTCGGCAGCTAATCATCTATGACATCTGAGCTCGTTTCCGCCCAACCGCCCATTGGAGGTTGGTCGACATTAGCCGTGTAGCCGTAGCGCCTCTCACCGCAAGCCATGACTAGCACCACTACCAACGACTTAAACTGAGGCTGGGGGAGCGGTATATAAACCAGAGAGCAAAGGAGACACCGGAGCATACCACACTCGAATTCAAACAACCCAACCATTCCCATCGTGCAACGATCACTGTTCAGCATGGTTCTCAAACTCTACGCTTTCCCAATGTCAACCTGCTCTCGTCGGGTAGCTCTCTACCTGTACGAGAAGAAGATCCCTTTCGAATACGTCAATGTCGACATGTTCAAGGGCGAACACAAGGCTCCTGATTACGTCCGCGATAAGCACCCCTTCGGACAAGTTCCTGCTATCGTGAGTAGCATATCTGTTACACGTATTCGAACGTCATTATACTCAATTGTTCAACCAGGATGATGACGGGCTCACCGTATACGAAAGTCGCGGTATTATCAGATACCTCGAGGCCAAATACACCGATCAAGCTCCTCGCCTTGCACCGACTCCATCATCGAACCTGGCCGCCTATGCTCACTTCGAACAGGCTGCATCTGTCGAACTGTCCAATTTCGACCCGCTTGCAGGAAAGGTTCATTTCGAGAAGCTGACCAAACCGTGCGTCCACATCGCGGTCGACCCTGCACTTGCTTTGTCTGATCTTTACGTTTCTTGTAGGCATTTGGGGCTTGAAACGAACGAGAAATTACTCGAAGAGGTCATTAAGACCCTGGATGGCAAGTTAAACGGGTATGAGAACATCCTTTCGAAGCAGAAATATCTGGCCGGTGACGTACGTCAATTTGACTCATTTTGAATAGCCGCATTCTATGTGGAATTGGGGTTTCATGGACTCACGCGTCCTTCATTGTCCACAGGAGTATACCCTAGCTGATCTTTTTCATATCCCTTACGGCGATGGCCTTGTCCAAGCTGGCTATGACCTGTTGGTAGATGAACACAAGCGCCCCAACGTTGCCAGGTGCGTGATCGGCTTTGACTTGTTCCAGCTCCTTACTGAGAGACATGCATGTCCTTAGATGGTTCAAAGATATCTCCTCCAGGCCTGCCTGGACCAAAGTCAAGGAACAGGGAATTCAGACTACCCTTTCTTACTGAGGAGTCGGTCATGGCGCTTGATGAGGCAGTAGCTGGAGTATGAATGATGTCGAAATTTTTGCCTAGCCTATATGAATGATCTATGAAAGCTGTTATATCCGTTGCTGTACAATGGTTTGTTCTAGCCTTCAATTCAGATTCTCGTGTCCGATACGGCGACCGCTCTAATGTCGCGTAGTAAATTTCAACACTGGATTCTTCTCTGACGCGTTTTCATTTCCCACTTGACAGGAAGGACGATTCTTCGTTCTCAGCACACACCCACCTGACGCGTCTCGTGTCCGCGCCGCCCCACCAAAGTTGCGGAAAAGGAAGCCACCACACCAGATGACAAACTTTATTCGAATTCCTTTTTCCCTCGCTTGTGATTGTCGCTAACGAGTTGGAGTTGAAGGATCTAATCTCGTGCAAAGATTAGATGATGCGACTTCTGGAGTCTCGTTTGTTCTGCTTCCCGCCTGTCATCTCCCCATCTATCCTTTTTCAAGCGACCGCAAGGGACTTGTCCTAGCCAGATGCATTGCCAGAATGCCGCCACTGCGACGCTACGACAATTTTGGGTCAATGAAGGGCACGTGTCATCAGTTTTGCATCATCGGCTGCGGCTTTCAAGTGAAATTTTGATGGTGGAATGTCTTCGTCGAATGAAAACACCCGAAAGGAGAATAAGGTACTACCCCGCATTGTATGCAATATGGGCGCCTCCTTTTGATGGCAGAAAGCACTGTCCATCAATCTGAGTCCCCTGAAATTCGACTTCCAATGAAGAGTTGTGGATTCTGACGCCCCATCGTTATCCCTGAAGAACGAAGAACGCCCTGTGTGTCGCCTCGAGGCAAATCAGACAGATCACGCCTCGGTGAGTATATGTATGATCGAGTCTCACACTCCAACATGTCTCCTGCCAACTTTCCCTCATCCACCTCGCTTGCGCACGCCCTGCATCCTGATTGCCCTCTCCACGGCATTGTGTTGATTAAACCGAATTAGGACCTATTCTTTCGATCATTTCTCGATCAAGGAACCCTGAACAGTTTCCCCACAAAAGCGAACATGGATCGTGGTCCTGGCAATCCCTACCCACGTCTCAACACGACTACCACGTCGTCGAGCTCCTTCAGCTCCGATACCCTTTTCTCGTCTATACCCTCTTCAGACATTGACACCGTCACCTCTGAACTTACCCAAATGGCTTGCACCGCGGATTCATCGAGTCCACGTCCTCAATATTCTTCGCTGTATGAGCGCCTTATTTCCAAAGACCGACATTTGCTCTTTGGAGGACCAGTCAAGAGCCCAGTCTTGTCGAGTTCTCCACCAAATAACCAGGTTTGTTTCCTATCTTCCTCTCTCTCGACTTGGAGCACTGACACTTCATCCTCTCATAGTGGATTCCTGCATCCAAACCTCTTACTTCGATGCACAAGATTGACGCGTCACGCTCCAAACGTCCAATGTCTTTCTCCGGCTTCTCCCCTACTCAACCACCATCCACTCAGCCAGAAAGTTCGCAACCCACAGCAACTGAGGTTGCTCAGCCTCAGCCTTCGACACAACACTCCTTCATGGAGAGCTGGTCAATGCCATGGGATTTCGACTTCAGCGCACTTTCACATGTTCAGGGAGGCGAAAGCAGGAATGTCAGTCCTCATAACCTTATTCGGACAAACGCCTCTTTATTGATGCGTATCTTCTATTCTCTAGGACTTTCACACCGTCACCGACTCCAGTGGTTTGAGCGGGGTTGGCACTTCCGCACAACAAACAACGCAACCAATGGACGCTCATGCTCAGCATTCTACGGCTTACAATAATATTAACTACCCTGGCGCTCAGATTTCCACCTATTCCGAATTCGCTGCCCACATTGCCGTATACTCTCAGCCACCGCAATCTAGCAATGGCTCCATTACCCATCCGAACGCCACAAACGGATCGTCCCAACCTATTCGAGAGTCGCAAGAACAGTCCCCACCAAGCTCTGCCTCTCCCGAATCGCTGACCGACTCGCACTCTGGCCCGCCGACTCCAGAGAACCATGCAGTGTCCATTATGCCTATCTCGAAGAAGCCCGAGCGAACGAGGAGTCTGAATGGCAGGCGTGGCTCATTGGGTCCCTCATGTTCTCACTGTCGGGACAGAAAGATCCAGTGCACGGGTCCTCAGGAAGGTCGCACAGACGGGCGATGCAGGTGAGCCAGATTGAATTGCTGCATCTCAGGGTCTTCAGATCTAAATGCGTTTGATGCCCAGGGAATGTGCACGACGTCAAGCGACATGCGAATACCCACACGATCCCATGCCTTTGAACAAGCGCGGAAGAAAGAAGGCTGCAAGTCGAAGCCACGAGGTTGGAAAGGCAGGTTGAGCGGCTGCTGGCGCTCCGCCATCGTCGTTCTATCGTTCAACTTATGCTTTGGATATCGTTTCCTGCACTATTATTGAGCGCCGTCTTGGATATCTCCTTCCCTTGCTCTGTATTTAGTCTGTTCTTCGGCGTAGTCCCGTGTGTCCCCGTAGCTTCAGTACACATGAATGTATTCTCAGGCACTGAGTATGGATCTACAAACATGACAGCATTTTGGTACATGCACGTCTTGCGTGGGATCATGGCCTCAACCAGGTCTTGTGATGGAATGCTGTAGAGCCCCAAGCTTTTTCGAACGGATTGCCTCCTGCGTTCATGACGGAAGTTTTGAGGGTGCCAACTACCGACGTTCCTGGTGGGGATGTTGAGACGGGTGGCGTCGAAGGCATAAGTATAGCACATGGGGCGTATGACTGGGGATATCGACTCTAGGTTACTCTATGATCGGCGGACAAGGTTGTGAGCCATATCAATATCGATGGGCTTGAAATCGATCAATGCCGGTAACCAGACTGCAACCAATCCAGACAGTACAAGAAACCGAGTGTACAAAGTGACACTTCCCAGTCGCTCAAAGCTGCGTGAGAGAGAAAACAGAGTTGGATTATGCGAGAAAGTCGGACTGTGTACAGGATTCCAAAGGAGATGTAGCGAGGGCACAAAATCATACATGCTCCAAAGATTCCTTTTCTCCAAGCTTCTCGTCAGCGTGCCGAACCTCTCTCCCTCCATCTTCGGTGAGTTGCCCAGGCACGAAGGTACCTAAAGGAAGAAAGAGAGTTGACATGTGACGTTAGTCCTCGATATCTATGGAACATACCTTCACGAAGCTCATTCTCGGCAGCGAGACGATCTTTGGCATTGGCGAATTGAGTTCCTGGAACAAACAGAGGAGCATTCTCAAACAGGGCATCCATCTCTGGGGGGTGGCGTTGGCTGACTTTCACGCAAAGCATATGACTATCACGCACCTTCTAGTCGTCTTCCAGTCGTTTCCTGTGGCGGAATCTGTCAAACCTTATTTTTGAACCTTGTGCTGAAGATAACGTACAGGGAAGAATGCCCAGACAAACAGGGCGCTAAAATTGGATTGAGTGACGGAATAACATTGAGGCGATCCAGGACACTCACTTCGTATGACTGCAAATGGCGAACACGAGATCTTCGTGTAATAGTTAGCCATGGGGATGTTTTACAAGGCCATCTACACACAGTATCTAGAATGTCGTCAGTAGGGGACGTCAACCATCAATGCGCTACTCACTTCCAGCCGATGGCATCGAATGCCTTCGGAGTAACTTGAGCGATGAAACTTTCATAATTCGTTTGAACTGTATCATGGCTTGGCGAAGGTTCACGTACAAGTTCGACAGCCAAGATGAGGAACTAGTGATGGCAGTGCTCTTCGCTCTCGTCCTGGTTGAGAATATTTCGGCTGGATACGCCCATGAAAGAGGACCGATACAAGCAGAGAAAAAGAAATTGAAGACCCAGGTCCTAAAGGTCGAATATGAATCAGCGAGAGCCGATGGGAGGTAGGTTTCGAGCTTACGTGACTGTGTACAAGCAATTAGGAACCGTTATCAGGTGAGATGACTCGTCGTCGAAAACTTACTGATGAATATCTATCTGCCATGTCAAACGAAGGAGACAGCAAATGGGGGCGAACTCACATAATGGGCCTGTACGCATGGTGAGTAAACGCCACTTCAAGTATTTGATAGAAAAGATCGACTCACAGCGTCACTGAGGAACGAGCCCGAATTTAGTATAGCCTGGTTCAGGGATTGTAACGAGACTCACTTGTGTACAGTCCCAGGCCATCTCGCCATGAGGATCGAACCAACAACGAAAGACAGTCCTGACGCCACATTTCCAGCAATAAGGGGCCTTCGGCGACCAGTATGATCAATCCAGAGCACGCAGCAAGCCTCTCCGATGAGAGCGATGACACTATTGATCGACTGGAATAGCAGAATACGCGTCGGAGTGAATCCCATCTACCTATCATGTGAGACGTGTGGACAGAAGGAAATGTGATTCACTGACCGTTTGGAAGATCTACAATGTTGGCATGAGCTTCGACAGTATACACTGACGCGGGATCAGCTTACCGTGGTAGAGTAATACTGGATGGCGCTGACGCCTGCGATACGACGTCAGATTGATGTAAACAAAAACGCTTGAACTGGCGTACCAGTCATCTGAACAGAGAACTGGAGGATGTATCTGTCCAAGAATTTATCAGACTGCCGCGTACATGGTCAGTAGGGAAAGCTTGCGCACCCAAGACTTAGTCGACGGAAGTTACTTGGTACGGTAAACAATTCCTTCCAGCTACGAAGATTCTGTCAACATCCTGCTTGGTCGGTCTGGATAGTATATGATGCATACCTAGATTCACCAATCTCTTTCGACTTCTCGATCTCCGCTTTGATGTCCTCCATCTGTGCCAGAACAAATGGGTCGTCCTTGTCGCCTCGCGCATGCAGACGAGCGAGAGTTGCACGTGCTATTTAACCTAAGTTCAGTTGTCGACAGCATGGCATCAATGGGGCTCACCGTCGTCGAGCCTTCCCTTTTCAGCTAGCCACCTGGGACTGCAATCTTGTTAGAGTCTCGATTCTATGAACAAATGTACAACTTACGACTCAGGAAGAAGGAGAACGAAGGCAATGAGAGGTAAAGCTGGTACGATCTAAGACTTGGTAAGTTTCGAGTTGGATGTATAAGCGAGAGTGCCCACCTGGATTCCAAGGGGTATTCTCCATTCGGAAGGCTTCCCAGACAGACCTGCTGAAGTGCCATACGTCTAAGGGACATCGAGGTCAGCGATGAAAGTGGGTCAGTGAGAACGAAAGGACAGCTTACAATCCAGGACGCTGCAAAGGCTATACATAATTCGAGGTTAAGAAAGGTCGTATTCTGTGAAAAAGTACATGCGCACCTCCAATCCCAAGCATGAACTTCGAACGTGTCAATCAGCGAATCGAATAGGGGCCGTTCATTCTCACCTGCTGGAGCGTGGTCAGTCTACCTCGAATGCTTGGGTGCGCAATTTCTGCCTAGGAGGGGTCAGGACCGGACGATTGGGGCTATTAGTGACTTCCATACCTGATATAAAGGCGCCAGGTCGGACATGATACCAACGCCGAATCCTTTCACAGTACTGTCGTTAGATAATATTCGTGGGTAGAACTGACCAGCATACCTGCGAAGAAGCGACCTGCCAACATGTAGTCCATGTTTCGAGCTCCCGTTTGTAAGCCTCCGCCGAAACTATGCAAAACATGAGGGATGTCATTGAAAGATGATGAAGATCCATACACATAGACAAGGGCTCCCATCTGGATCGTCTTCCTCCTCCCAAAACGATCCGCCAAATAGGCAACGGGGAACATGCCGAAGAAGCTGTGACATTATCAGGGGAAGGGAGGGCAAGCTTAGTGAAGTCACCGACCATCCGAGAACTACGAAGGTGGTTAGTTTCTGGTTTGCACCACCTCATGAGGAAAAAACGCACCAAATATACTGGTAATGAGCCCCTTCAAATTCGGATCTCCAAAGCGGCTTCCCATGACAGCCTGATACGCTAGATGTTACTCTCCTTATATCTCCTCGAAGCACGGTGTCACACTTACACCGAAATCCTTAGCAGGGAGGACGCCAGCAATAACGCCAAGATCATATCCGAAGATAATGGAACCTAGACCTGTAAGACAATGGTGTTAGATGTCGAATGTACGGTATCTGCTCTTCGACTTACTGGCGAAAAGACCACATAGCCAAGTGTAAACTTTCGGAGGTAGCGCCATCGCGTGAGCCTGTCTTCGTTGTGGGGCGTCAAGAAGGTCAGCAGGGCTTGAAGTCGACTCATGCTCGTCTATCTGGATAAATAGTCAAGCAATTTCGCCATGTTGTAATGGAGCAGTATCTTAACCGGTGGGCGGGAGGCGCGGACCGGCAGAAATCGACACATGACGGCGGATCGGTTGCTCTTTCCCCCACATAGAGCGGGCTGTCGGCGACTCTCTTTCCTTCCCCAGACCATCCATCCCACGGGGTAGCAAATGCAGGCACGGAATCCGATATTCGCACTGTAAGGTTGTACTCCGTGGTCGTCGACCTGCCACTGGATGGAAGGCAGCAAAAAATTCTGATTGATTGGGACTATTCTAGAGCATCGACAAAAGATCATAATATAGTGAACACGAGCACTGAAAAGAAGAGAGAATCAGAAACTGAGATGATATATAAAACAACCGAGGAAAAGTCACCTTGGAAAGAGTGCTTCTTGAGTTGATAACGTCCATCAACCTTCTCTGCGCGAATCACAGTCTTGACTTTCTCCACTCCGAAATCATTGGAATCCTTGAGACTCTCGCTCCAGACTTCGTGTACCTTGACGGTTTCCGCAACCTTGACATCCGGGCCGAAGAGGATGGGAACCTCGAACTCGTCTGTTTCGCTGCGATTGACGATGGCCAACCTGATCTCGTTGCCAGCCAGAACGGCACTGACGTCAATCAGCTTTGTGAGCTTGGCAGAGTCAGGAGTGTGCAGCGTAAGGTCCCGGATGAACGTTGGGACGGTGTCGCCTGTGTAGACAGGGGAAGCTACGTGAACGTTAAGAGACGAACCCTGCATGAGGTTCGCGAAGAGGTGCAGGGGATAGTACGTCGTCTGTGTAGTCTAATCAGCAAAGGCACCAGCACAGACAAGTGTCGATCTTTACCTGCTTGAAGAGCCCTTCTGGCGAAGTGATGATCTACAGCAACGCAAAACAGACGCTGGTCAGCAGGACGACGACGGGCGAGCGGAAGAAGGTCGTACCGGTGAAATCACATTAACAGACCTAATCAAAGATGACGTTGGTAAGAAGCTGAAGGTCAGGAACAACGATAGAAGACACTCACTGAGCAATACAAGCAATCTTCACAATATCAGCCTGGCGTACGAAAACGTTCAACCACGAGGCAACAGCTAAGAAGAAAAGCCATTAGAAGGAACCAAAGCACACTACGCGAAAGTAGCTCACCCAAGGCATCTGAAAGATCATAATGTTCCTCTGCCCCTTTCTCGCCAGGTGCTGGAGAAATCTCGGTCAATCTCGACGGAACGGCTCAGGAGTCAGGATGGCACACGAACCTCGGATGGGATCCCTAGATACGCATCATCAGCTTAGCCTGAAGGATTATGAGACGAGCACATACCAAACGTTCCACTCATCGAAGCATCTGCGTGAGCATTATCAGCCGGTCTGTAGACGATGGCAGATGGATTGAACTTACACAGTAAGGGGTTTCTCGAGGTTATGCTCAATCTTGGCTAGGTCGATCAGGGACTTGCTAATCCGTAGTGCTTTCTCCGCAGCAGCAGCTAGAAGCACCATGTGAGGTCCAGTTCCCAATACCGTCAAAGGTTGGACATACGACCCATGACATTGACAGCATGTTTTCCCTGACTGACGGTGTAAACTGAAGATATGATGGTCAGAAAGACACGTCGTCTGTAGGTACATTAAGCACGTACTATGGATGGAATGATAGTCGACAACAGGAGCAAGCTTCCGTAGAGTGACACGGTCCCAGTCAGCATAGCCAGTTTCTAGATTTACAGACATGTCAGACGTTGAAACCTCCGATAGCAGCAACAAGACTTGCCTCCACAGGAGATGAGCTTGATGCTAGGATCGAGAAGCCTCAGTGCCTTCCCCCACTGGAACGCCTTCTTGGCGTAGTCTTGTGACTCCATCTGACCAACTTTAGGGGAAGGTCAGCAACGTAACCAAGTTTCTAGTGAGAATATACTAACCTTGCCACGGCCCCCAGACTTCGTTTCCCAGAGCCCAATACTACGGAAAAGAGGTCAAAAGGCGTTCACTGTTCGTGCTTGGAAGAGTTACTTTGACACCATAAGGCTCAGGATGGCCATTTTTGCGACGAAGATTTGCGTAGTGGGTGTCGGCCGAACTATGAGCAAAGTCAGCAGAGATATCAACAATGAAGGCTTAACGCATACCTGTTGCAATATTCGAGCCAGGCAAGTGCGTCCTCGAGCGTTCCGGTACCCATGTTGAGGCAGATGAAAGGCTCTGCACCCACAACTTTGCACCATGCCATAAACTCGTCTGAACAAGGGGCGTCAGTTCTGCTAGGAATCAAAAGTATAATTGCAGATGTACTGACCAGTTCCAAATTGGTTGCTCTCCTCTGTCAGCCAGGCCAGCTCAGGGCGACGGGGTCGGAGCTCCTTGGGTCCAATACCATCTAAGCCAACGTTAGACCAACATTATCCAGTCAACATAGCGGGTCACCAACCTTGCCACCGATAGCTGCTGACGAAGTTGCTGAAAGCAAAGGTTTGTGAGTGATTGAGACTCCAAGAACATGGGAACAGACATACCCGCCAGGATACCGTACCAAAGGGACTTTCAGCTCCTTCAACGCCTCAACAACATCTTTCCTGAAGCCAGTATTGGGGTCTGATAGACCATTCGGGTTGCCTGGATCGTATAAGCCACCGTAAATGCAACGTCCCATGTGTTCTGTAAACCCAGAATAAATCCTTGGGTCGACTTCATCGATGATGCGAGCAGGGTCAATGTGTATAGCTGGGGTCGTCATTGCTAGTGGTCAACCTTCCAGGTCTTCGACAGAATACAGGCAAAGATCTTCGGTGAAGATCTGTTTAGATATTCCATGACTAGATGGTGCTTTATGAGGGTACCCGGGCCGGTTGGAGAAAAGTTGGTTCATGCTGTTGTCCGGACCGCCGGGCTCATATATCAGCAGGCATGGGACCTAGAATACGGCTGTTTTGGTGAGCCGACATCGCTTCTTGGCTCTGGTTGAAGTATGGCATGAGAGAACGAGGCGTTGTGGGCATTGTTGAAGGCGATCAAGCGGACGATGGTCATGGTGGTGAAAGGTCAAATTGCTGCAGAGGAGCCAACATGAACAAACAACGCGTGTCGACATTCTGGACTCCACCTAGATGCGTTTCCCAATTGACAATATGGACTGGGCAGCTCTCATTCATCACCAGCGTCCAGGAATCATTGGAAAGTTATGGCAAGAACTCCTCACAGCAGTTGAGGCCTCGCCAGAGACCAACTTGGAGGGTCTTTGACATCTGTTAGAATTATGTGACCGTATGATACATACACCGATATATCCTATGTCCTTGGTACCCAAATGAACCCATTCAACATCTCCACATCACCACCCAACAAAAGAGCGCTATGACTCCGACTCATGTTCGCCCGTCTGCTTATCGGCTCCAGGATGCTGGTTCCACAGGAAGTTCCACACAGCAGGAAGAATCCTCGGTTTTGAGCCTGGCTGCTCGATACCCAGCGGGAATGAGAAAAAGTCATCTGGGTCGTATTTTGCCTTCAGCTGTTGCAGCTTCGGGTAGTGGTGGCCATAGTACAGCTTTTGCCCTGGATGCAGAAAATCGTCAACATGGGTATGTAGTTTGGGAGGAATAGAGGGAAACATACAGTTGTCAAGCCTGTCGTCCAGGTAGTTGGGATAGGCGCCGTACTTCCAGCGTTTTATGTTTTTGGAGATGATAGCATCGTAGAGCTCTACATGGGACGGGTCAGTCAAAGTACCTGGCTCGAGGTTGAAGGATCTCACTTTCTAGGTAGTCATACGCAGCGTCGTCGGAAACGAGATGTTGTCCGACGGCCATGACGTTACATTCAAAGGTGAACAACTTGTCCCGATGGACAAAGGCCATCTCGTCGATATCGACAGCATTGACAGCAGAGTTGGGCCCTCCATAGAGTTCGAGAATACAGCTTGAAGGCTACAACAAAGGCAAATACAGTCAGCCAGAGCGAAGTGCAGGTAAGGCAAGGAGAGCAAGTCACCTCAGGAAGGTCAAAAGCATTCTGTCCAAAGAACGTCACCAATCCCTCAATAGCGGCCCTCGTCATAGGCTCCTTCTCCGGTGTCATCAACGACTTGGTGAAGAACGGCATAGGAGGCAACGCCGTATCCGACAACGACTTGCTCCCCGTAAATTTGCCCATAAGATACAAAGTATGTATCCAACTCCCAGTCTTGATCTCGATGTCATAGCTAACAGGGAACGCGGCCAGAAGAGGCTTGATCACGTCCATGAAGTCGGTGAACTCTGCATGCCAGGCTCCGATGACATACACGCGGACATGACCACGCTCTTTGGCACCTGCGATGACCAGGTTCATACCCAGGTGTGCAGGGATGTTGCTGAGGACGAAGTCTTGGTAGGACGAGATGGAGGCAGTGGCTTGTGCGATGGTGAGATGCCATTTGTAAGAGAAGTAGGTGACGGTTGATGGAGCAGGAGAGGTCTCGAGAGTGAATGAGGTCGTTATGCCATATGACCCGCCAGCGCCTCTCATAGCCTGCACAGGTAAAGTCAGCAGGAGGAAAGACAGCAAGAACAATGGAAACATACCCAAAAGAGGTCAGCATTCTCCTCCTTCGAGGCGTTGACAATGGTGCCATTGGCAAGTACCACCTCCAGTGACCGTATCCTGTCTACGGTCAATCCCCACATTCGGTTTGTGTAACCAGAGCCACCATATGCTACAATACCGACGTCAGCATGGATGCAACCATGAGAGGAGCAGAGACATACAGGCATGGCCACCTAGACCAACATCTGGACATGTTCCGTGTGGGAGGGCTCGGCCAGCTTCGTTTAGCTTAAGCGCAACGGGCCCAAGCCTGTTCCCAGGTCCAACCTCAGCCATTCCAGTCTCGGGATCAACCTCGATATGGTTGAGCTTCCTAAGGTCGATGACGATGTCTCCGCTCTTGCGACCGCCCAGGCTGTTGCCTATGTAGGAGTGCTGGTTGAAGGTCATGTCAGTTTGAGCAACAAAACAGACGCAAAACTGACTGACTCCTCCTGAACGTGCAACGACGTGCAAACCTTGAGCTTTCGCGAGTTGAACAATATATGCAACTTCTTCTGCATCTTCTGGTATAGTTATGGCTGCAGGCCGGTGAGGGTAACGTGAATTATCTGTCGCCACCAGAGTTTGGTCAATACAACATCGAGTTGAGAAGGAAAGAAACACTCACAAGCTACCTCAAGCTCCGGAAACTTGGCATCCCCAGGAAAGTAAGCCTCGACTCCAGCACTTTGCAGACTAGTCTTGAACAGCTGAGACGCCCTTGAAATACCAACAGCCCAAAAGGCGACAAGAAGCCAACACCGAAGGGTCATTCGACCGCCTTCAAACTCCTAGAAAATCGAGCGCCCTCGATGGGTCTTCACAAGGAGTGTTCAGTTGTCCGTCCTTATGTATCCAGTTTCACAGCCATCAACAGGTTCGCCTGGATGATGGAAAAGAGCGAGTCGTCGACTCGGGATGGGCGGCATCATGAATGTTGCCAGAAACGGTGATGAGAGGGTTGTCGCTGTCATTGCCACATCACGTGTAGAGCGTGCCCAGACGCGTCGCGACACCTCGAGAGTTCTGCAAGCTGTCCAGTACAGCGAGAAAAGGCTCAAGGAGCCCTTGGAAGGATCGCAGTTGACGTTTCAAAGCGTGTTGGGCAAGAGAGGCCTCTTCGGCCAGACGGTAGAAGAGGATAGAAAGGTGCACTTCCCTCAAGCCGTTCATACGACCCTTGATCCGATATCCCGTTCAAATATACTTCTTACAAGGTGTCTGGGTTTTCGCTCATAAGGTCCATCGTCACGACATCCAAGATATCACAGCACGACGGCGAGTAGTATTAGTATATGAGGGTAGCCCCAACGTCTATAGGCGAAGATAAGATAGTAGGCATTATTACGCCTAGACGGTACCAGAGGCAATAATCTGTACCACAGCCTTCGGTGTTCCACTGGTAGTGCCATTTCCTTCAATCTTCTTCACAATGTCCATGCCGTCGACTACTTCTCCGAAGACACAGTGCTTTCCATCGAGCTACGGGAAGGCGTACATTATAAGTGTGTAGAACAACATCGGTGGGAAGAAAAGCTTACCCAGTTAGTGACTGATGTGGTGATGAAGAACTGAGAAGAAAATTTGCATCAGCGCCGGAGAATACAATGCCCAGGGGGAACTGGTCCTACCTGCGAGCCATTGGTATTGGGGCCAGCGTTAGCCATCGAAAGGAGACCGGGTCGTGTGTGCTTTGCCTTGAAGTTTTCGTCTGAAATTTGCAAAGTTAGTCAGGCACTGGTAGAGCCCAAGGCAGACGAGGCTTACCTGCGAACTTGGCACCGTAGATAGAGCGTCCACCAGTACCATTATGGTTCGTGAAGTCACCACCCTGGATCATAAACTATTACAAGACCAGTCAGAAGACGGAACGAGCAATTATAAGAAGTGACGTACGCCAGGAATGATGCGGTGGAAGCTGCTCCCTTGGTATCCGAAACCGTGCTGCCCAGTGGCAAGCTCCCTGAAATTTCTAGCTGTCTTAGGGACGATGTCGTCGTAAAGTTTCATGGTAATTCGTCCGGCGGGTTGCTTGTTGATAGTGACATCAAACTAGAGCAAGCACATGTTAGCTGGTGTTGGCGAGCCGTTAGGCAATGGCCTGAGGGAATTGAACGTACGAAAACGTTAGCCCTACGAAAGAGTTAGACAGACTCGAAAAAGAACAAGCATCGAGAAAACGCACATTTGGTTGGCAGTAGAGGCTGTAGACATGAAGCGGCGCAAAAATGAGGCCATTTTGGTGTAAGTTGGGTCGGACAGAGTTGGCGACGACGAGGTGGGTGGTAAAGAAGACGAAGACGAGTTTCCACGTCGGCGGAAAGCAAAAAGTTGGCAAGGGACGAAATGAGGTCAATGAGTCACGTGCTCCGGTAACCTCTCCAGCAAAATGGGAAACCTCACCGACTTTTTCGTTCTAAGTTTCAACGACGGGTCTTGCTGCGCTCGGAGAGGCGTCGCCTTGATACGGCTTAGTACGGCCTTCGAGTTCACCAGGATGTGCCAGGGAATGCTGCCTGTATATATACGCGAGCGGAATTTCTCCATTCTTAACGCGCCCTCATTAGCAAACGGCACCCTAAATTTCGAAGGCGGTCCCCCATGCCATTCCTCAAAATAACAAATGCACCCTCGTGTTATCCAAGCAATAGATGTTAATACGTTGATTGGACCTTTCTATCTAATCAACAAATAGACATAACTCAGTTAGTCCCTCTCTATCGGAAATGGCCGTCAAGTTGGCCCGAATTGCGAGGTTTCGGCGATACGCAGCTCGAAAACTCATTGTTATCTGTATGTGGTGGAGCCACATTCACCCTCTCATCCCATGTTTATTCCAATAGTGACACTGGAATTTTCTATTATGAAGCCTCGTTCGTTCTAGTGCATGAATACGGGCATCGTGCTCTCGCATCAGACGCGACGGAACCTTTTATCAGGACCCCACGTTCATGACCTCGGAGGGAAGGAGATGATAACATCGCTCGCGATATGATGCTGAATCATTATAGCGTCGTTTCTCCTCATTATTTTGCCTCCTCTCGGAGGTTTTGGACTCGGGGCCGACCTGCTATTAGCTGGGGCTTAAACCCGAAATCACTGCGCCGATCTTGAAATCCTTTTTAGTCCAGAAAACGCTCTTGAGAAGGTAAAAACCTTCAAAGCCTATACAATTGAAGATGAAACCCTTTTTTTTCTCCTTCACAACGTATCAGAACGTCTGAAGAGAAACCACCTCTCCTCGAGGTGTCCGCAGTTAGAGAAGGCCTCGGTCATCATGTCGGTGAAGGTGAACACCCGTATTTTGACCATTTCCGGGCAGGCTGTCATTCATTCTAGGGGCCTTTCATGACTGAGGCGCATTTCTTCGGGAGCAGAAGTCGCCTAGTCGTTATCTTTGTAGGCGTTCAGCCCATCTTCCTCGGAAGTTTACTGACAATCATCTACCGGCACTTTAATGTCAGTGTTACTTTCACTGACAAGCCGGCGAGAGAAATTACCGTATGCTCAGCTCGTATCACGGATGCATGATGTCTCATTACTATCTTCTTGCTACTCAGATCAGCTACCGGCCGAGTTGTTTTACGTGTACTATGGCAGATCCAAACGTTCCCAGCTCGCAGCCACACAAAGCACACACGAGGCCATACATCAATCACAATCAGCCAATCGATTCAGATATCACTGTGGATCACGACCGCTTTCGCGCGACGGATAGGCGCCTATTTCTTAATTGCCCGTGCCCCATTTGTCTCCTTCTCCCCCGCTGCATCTGCCATGCAAGAGTCGCGTCGTTGATCATTGAGAATGGAGCGCTACCATATGATATCTTAGGGATCAGAGGTTACTTCCCAATTGGTTACTCGACTTCCTCGACAATCACTCTCGTACCTGTACCAGACTGTTAAGTGCGTAGAGTAACTCATCTGACTGACAGGCTCCAAGGAGCGTATGATAGGACGGCGAGGTACAAGGGACCAGAACCGATCGCGTCGACTCCAGTACGCAGTGTCGTGTCCCTACTCCATATGCTTACTCCAGCTGAAATAGCCCCAATATCCGAATTTCCAACCGACCGCCGGAATGAGTGACCCAAGGTTTCGAGTATGCGGGTTACTTGGTGAAGGAGATGGACAGGTTACAGACTGGCATAATCACATTTACCGCCGTCGTAACGAGGTAAAAAGGTAAGAATAACAAGTGGTTCGAAGTTGTCGGCATTAGCGGTATCGCTTAGTGAAGGAGTGGATCACGAATGCCATTCTCGTCTTGATTTTCTCTTATTCATACTCTAAACAGCCCGAGTTAAACTCCACCCATGTACAGTGGAACGAATAGATTCTTCGCCTGGATCCTCAGGGAACATGGGCTAGACGGCGTTTGCGGTCAGTCGAATGAATTCTGATTCAGGAAGACGCGAAACCTACCGGAAATATCGAGGTCACGACCTCCTCGCACGTCCATCCTCTTGACCTCGCCAAATCGAAGAACTCCATGTCCTTGTGCGCCAGGTGAGGCCGATGATGGGTGTAGAACACCAAAACTCTCGGCGTAAACTCTGCTGTTGCGGTAGCTATCCCCATCTCGCAAGTTTTCAAGAGTGCTTCATGCTGAAACCCGCAAATTCGATTAGCAGAACCCGGCGGAAAGAATATAACGTTATATTTACCTGGGAGTGGTTGAAGATGAGATCAGACAGGATAATAAGATCGAACTTCGGTGTATCTTTGGCGGTCGCTGTCGCAAGTGCCGCCAACAGACCATCAATGGGGCGGCCCCAGATGTATCCCTACAGAGCCGCCGGTCGGTCAATGTTGACCCAGGTATAGAACCGTAGTATGCCAATGCGGCGGCAACGTACTTGAATCGAGACGTGGTGTAGCTCCTCCTGACTCAAGTTAGTGCCGGCGTTAAATGAAATGTTATCGATGAGGGCGTCGTCTGGATAGTCGGTCACGACAACCTTGTACCAGGTGTCAGCGTTGCGCAGAGTAAACAACAGGTTTAATGATTTACCTTTGCAGCACCGTTCTTAGCGGTGACCAGACTGGGGAGAGCACCTCCTGCTCCTAACTCGAGGACATTGCGATCTTGATAGAAGAGCCGGTTGCTGTCAAGATACGAGGCGATAGCCCTTGATGCATTCCATCTGTATTCTGAAAAGATCGGTCTTAGATTCTCGAATTGAAATTTTCCGAACGTACAGATAGTGGCCCCATAAAGGATGAGCTCCAACCAATCTGATCTTTATCTTCTCCCATGTGTTCGAGTGGCTATTGCCAACCAGTCCTGCCCGAGCCTGAACATCCTTGTCTCTCTCGTAAACTGAATAGGTTGCTTCCGGGGTTGGAGGGCGTGGAGGCTCCTGCAGCAAGTGAAGCGTTAACCGGGTCTTTGATCCTGAACGTGATGAAGAGTGCGTACAGTGAAGACAGCGTCTAGGGACAGATTATCTTCATCAGCCATCTGAGTAAACCGAGTCCAAGCCTTGACAGGTCGTGGTAGTTGTTATCTCTGGGCGTTCCTCGAACGTTCCTGTCATCCAATCTGTTGCACAGCATTTCGGATTCTTGTGACCCATTGGGCGCTTTGCCCTTGAATCCTATCAAAAGCAAATAAAGCCATACTCGATGAATGAGTCCGCGTTTGGAATCCCTTCGCGAAGCGAGCAAGAAGCCCATAACCATGTCATGGGACGAAAAATGCCAAGCTAGCCTCCATTCAATACAATCTCAACGGAGAAAAACCAAAAAACAAATACATTACGGAACACGAATCAGAATACAAAAAGATACCAAACGAAGCTAATAATACATGATACGAGGAGGAGCCGGAATAATTACACTAGACGGAGAGAGGAAGACGTTCAATGCATGATTTGATCGCGCGAAGAGTCCCAAATTTGTCGTAATTGGCCTGCTTGCAGCTTTCATCGGGGCATCTAGCACCCCAGCAAGCGATAGCCTCAGGCCACTCCTCCATTTCTAATCCAAAGATGGTATCTCCAGCTGGTCGATGGTCCATCTCCTCCAGCATTCTCCACTTGAGCTCCCGCCAAGTATGGTTATCCGAAGCTATTCCACATGCCCTGCAGAAGCGTTCTCTCGTATTTCCCGCCTCGAACGCGTCTTCGGTGTCGAGAAGCTCCTGGAACTCGTCTTTTCGTCTTCTGTGCAAATGAAGGAGCCGGAGTAAATCCTTGCTCGGAACTGATTCCAGCATTGGCTGGATGTTTTCATCGTAAAGATGCAGTCTCAAGGTATGAACGGAGGCGATTCTAGCTTCCTCCGTCCAGCCATATCGACATGCTATCCCGTACGCTCGGATCGGCTCGTCGAGGCACATGGGCGATGTAATTGCATATCGTAAGATAGATAGAGGTCCACGTGCACCCCACCTTTCGGCAAGCGTAATCGTAGCCTCTAGCTCGTTGAAGGACTCCAACCTTCCTGTTTCTAGACCACTAATCAGGCGAAGGATCCGTTCAACGACCTTCTCATCTTCGTCGAAGATGATGTTAGCGCGATTGTCCTTGTGGGTTACGAGAGTAGTCTCGTCAGCTGGTTCCTTTGGCTGGAGTAGAGTGGTCGTATTCCGAAGGACATACGAAGGTAATCGATATAATGTATCTCGGCAACGTAAAACGATGTCAGAGTTGGGGGAATTGAATGCAGGGTGGAATTGCTCGACTAGCTTCTCTTGCTTGGGGCTGGCCATCTCTGGGGGTAAAGGAGGTGTTCAGAGTTGGCATTCATTAAATTGAGTGCTCACGAGCGACATGCACGACTCCGGGATCCACCTCGGGCAACGAGTTACGGAAACTGCAGGGTGGACCCTTGCTCTGCATCGTGGTCTGGTCGTGCTCACCTCTTCATCGTCACTTCCTACATGCTCATCCTCGATCCTCACCCAAGGATTCGTGAACTTGGTTCTATCTCCGTTTCAAATCCACGGACTCCCACCCAACCTCTAACCTAAAGGCTGCCGGGAAAGATCATCTTTGATTGTGCTTCAGAAGACGACTGTGTGATAAGTGGCTTTCGATGTATGTTGGACCCGAGTATGTATTGACAGTGACAATGACAATTGCAAGTATGCAAGGAGGTCTCCCGACGTCATCTATAGATGGTATTCCAATAAGTTAGTGCGCTATGGTATCAGATGTGCGTAATCTACCCTGAACGTGAAATATCGTAATGTAAATGCAAATAGATCCTAAGAGTCGTCAACTGTCAGAGGCAAAACGGCAATGCAGTTCCGTATTTGCCTCAGAGTGGCGAGGCGATCGTAATTGAACACCCCACAACCTTCACGCGTACATCGTGCTTCCCAGCACGCTTTCGCCTCAGGCCATTCCGCACTCTCCCCAACCACCACTCCTATGGTGTCGCCCAAAGGTCTCCGCTCAAATTCCGCCAGCATCCTGTTCTTGTATTCTCGCCAGGTGAAGTTGTCAAGTTCTGTCAAGCCACACCGAGTACAGTGATACGATGAGCTAAGGGACGTGAGTTAGCCGTGATCCAGATCGCGATGGTTAGATTCAGTCTCTCACCTGTTACCAGCGGTGAATCGTTCGGGGCTATCGAGGAGCTTGCGGAACATATCCCGGCGTTTCCGGTGGAGATTGAACAACCGCAAGAGGTCTTTTGACGACAACCGTGCAAGTGTGTCGGCGTGTTTGGGGTCGTTGAGATTGAGCTTGAGTGTCTCCGTGGATGCAAGTTTGGCTTCTTCTTTCCACCCAAAGTGCGAAGCAATCACGTAGAGCCGAAGTGGGTCAGAGGAGAGGAAATCCGGTCGAGTGAGCGCGGCGCGTATGCTTGCAATGGGCCCGGGTGTATCCCATTTCTCTGCAGTCATCAATATCCGGTCGACTTCGTCATAGGATTCCCATGATGGTACAGGGACACTGCATAGCAGACGAAGGAGTCGCTCCACGACGAAGTCAGGTTCATAGAGAGGGATCTCTTCAGGTTCTGGTGCAGGGTTCTGCTTTTCGTTTTCGATTGGTGATGGTGGTGGTGTGGGTTGCGGTAGGCTAAAGAGAGTATCGAAGAGACCTGAGGTCGTCCGGAGTGTGTATGAGTGGATACGGTATAGTGTCCCTTCGAATGACCGAAGGATAACATCCGCATCGGAGGAGCAGAAGTCGGGGTGGAAGCGACGTTGGCATCGAGTACTCTGTTCAAAGAGAGCATCGACGGAGCGGCAGACAGCGGCGGCCATGCTGAATATTTTGGGGGGAGTTCGGGAGTTAAGGAATAAGTCGATTTCTCAACGTGTCCAATAAAAGGACGAGGCATGGCTTCGCAACAGGCTGAGGTCAAATCAAGCTCGGCTGCACGTGGGACTCGTGGAAGCTTTGACGTTCCTGCGCGTGATAGAGGGACGTTCCGCCGTAAAGCAGGGCAGCAACGGAGAGTAGTGAACAATGATCGATCGACAGGGTATTCATCCACTTTTAATTCGCCCGAATTTGTGCCTTCCAGACATTCTTCGGACTAGCCTAGCGGGGCCATGGGTGAATTCTTCTATCCGAACTTCCGTTTTGAGAGGTTCAGCTGGCCAGAAGCACGACACCGCCACAATCTAGCACAAGCAACCTTCAACCTTCAGTGAATTGGTGCCCAACCTTCGATTCAGGGTCGAGACGTTGTATCTCCATCGAGTGCAGACTGGGGTGAGCAGAGTGCAGGAGGTAATCTGGGAAGAAGCATTGCCTTCGTCAAACGGAGAAAAGGCGTGTGTGAGGTTCTGGTGTGATGGACTTGGAGTGATTGAAGACATGCATTTCTAGAAAGTCGACTCCGAGCTTCAAATCCTCAATTGGCGCAATGCCGGTCGCAGGTTGGCAGTTCGGAGGTATTTGTCCTTTCCACGTTCCCAGCGCACTGACCAATGTCAGAGGCTTTGTCGCGAGGATCCTCCTTATGGTGGTCGATAAATGGGAAGTTCCGAGTTCCAACCTCAAATTAACTCGAATGTCAGGAGGTGAGGTTTTGAGAGATAACAGATTGCATGACTCGGCATTAGGCGACGATCAGCTCAGTGGTGGTTGAACTTAGAGATGAGGATAGTAACAGCTGGCATGCGTCTATTCACGAGATGATGGACGGCCGACCGGCAGGGCCCGGCTACTTAGTTTTGCGGTGTGGCGCTGTCCGGTTAACTCCAAACGCTGCAGAGAGCCATCGTGACCGAAACTCATTATTAACGGGTTTAAACGCAGTTTAAAGCAATGTCGTCGGTAGCACTCCAAAATTTTCCATCTATCTATCTATCGACGTTCTATTACTACTGATGTGCCTGGTGAACAACCCTGGGCGAGAGAGAGTTCAAGATGCAGAATCTGTAACATGAGGAAGTGGTTCTGGGCGGATCTAATACATTTAAAATTAATGCGTCCAAAATCCGAGTGATTAGGAGTGCTCAAATGGGCAAGTGCCTCTCGCTTCAGTCGCATGCATTTAATCTTATGCTTTTCTTCTGGTCGTAAGATTTACCTTCAACTTCGATAGCATACGACAGGGTTCAAAAGTTCCTCCGGACCCGATCCGGGAGCCAAGCCAACCGTTGCGCATTTCATTGCCAGGCCACTTTTCTCGGGCTGTCAATGAGCACAAGTCGAAATCAGAGATTGATTCGTTCATCATCGCTAAACTATGACATGTTTTCCTATGTAATTGCTTAACTGTAGTAAGGCAATACGTAGCCAGTGATGCCCTCATTATTGTATCCGCCACGAGCAGCACTATCACGTTCAGCCGCGGAGGTGGTGTAGAAGTGATCAACGCCTGTAGGGTTGTAGAGGCGATAAAGAGGAACACCACCACAGTTGGCGTTAGGGTAGATATATCCAGTGATACCTTCGTTGTTGTATCCACCATTGATGGCGTTGTTTCTTTCGGCCGCGTTGGTCGTATAGAAGTGGTCGGTTCCTCCGGGAGAATAGAGGCGATAGAGAGGAACGGTACCAGGCTGACTGCTGCTGAATACGTAGGATGCAATACCCTCATTCGTGTACCCTCCTCGAACAGCATTGTTGAACTCGGCTTGATTGGCGGTGTAGAAGTGGTCGACGACCTGACCGTTGTAGCCTCGGTACCAGGGGGTAGCATTCCTGGGATTTGCGCAAGTCTGAACGCGTTGTCGAGCCTTTGGAGGATAAGATCAGATCCCAAGTAGACTGAACTCGTCGGAGGGACGTACTTCGAGAGCACCAGCGCTGACAGCGCCAGCAGCAGCGAGGAAATATGTGGTAGCGATGAAGAGCTTCATTGTCGATGGCGTTCAAACAGTTCAAGACGACATTTTATCCTCACTCTGAAACGGACGCCTCAGCCCGAGCTCAGACAAACCTTGAAAATAGTCTATGATTTGAACCCTAAGACATGGCCAAGACGACTCGGAACATAAGAGTTTCAAGAGGAAACCTGTGAATTCGACGCGTCGAGCGTTGGTATGGTACATTTTGCGTTAAATACATTGTTTGCCCGTAGTCCCTATGAAATTAACCTGAGTGACCTCTATGTATAGACCCTGATAGCAGCGAAGTCGAAGTAGGCGTTGGTGAAAGCGGAGGGGTTGTTATTGACATAGTCTAGACCGGGAAAGCGATCAGGCACCGATCGAGAAAGGTATAGGGGTTATATGGCTTACCAGTGCAGGTTGAGGGGCAGCCAGAGCTGCTGTAGACACCACTGTTGCCGGCCCAATCACCGCCTGTATACGACATTCATGATCAGAATGGGGATAGGATCGAAGAAGAAGAGAAGACATACAGAAAGTCAAGTTGATGATAATGTTGTTTGCGTTAAAGTGGGATGCAAGATCGCATTGAGTGTTGGGGAAGAGGGCAGAGGGTGTTCCCCAGTTGTTGGGGTTGACAGAGCTACCGCCGTTCTTGACCTCGGCAGGGACGGAACCAGAGTTCCTAGGCCAGAACCAAGCCCTGATTTGGGTGTTGGTCCTCTCGACGGCGTACCAACCTCCACCGTTGCTATTGAACGAAGGTCCATAGCTGTTTGCGGCGTTGAGTTTAACGCCGCATCCAGCGTTTCCGTTGACGGCAGCGTTGCAGTCCAATCCGGTAGCCGTACTAGGAAACGAGTGAGCAAGTATTGCCGAGATGGGTAAGTATTCGTGAGAACGTACCCCGTCATGGAACGAGACGCAGGCATCGTGCAGCCTATTCAATTCGTGTGAGGTTACGTCGAGCGAATCGGTGAAACCTATCCTCACCAGAACCAGTATGGAGGGTGACGGCATCGGGAGATTGGTCGTTCACACCTTCAACAAGATCGATCTCGCCCTATAAGCCAAAGTTAGCACAATGGGTCCGCGGAATTAGATTAGCGTTAACGTACGCCGTTCGGCCAATTTCCCTCATTGGTCTCCCAAATCGCAGGCCAGGTTCTATCAGCGTGAGTCAGTCTCATGCCTTCGTCATCGTCATCGTCAAGAAATCCTTACCCGCATCCTTGTGGCATGTGACGGACATCGAAGCTGGAGAACCAAAATATCAGCACCGCCACTCTACAGATCAACTGTGGATCCAAACTGACACTGCGGTGTGAGTAGTGTATGTCTTCTTTGACCTGATGCGGACAGAATTCCTTCCGGCGCCACCAGAACCGAGTTTGGTCTTGTAGTCGGCACGCAGAATAAATGTGTTGCCCGACGCGTAGGTCAGATTTTGGCTCTTGGCTGTGTTCGCATCGACGTAGTTCCTAATCGCCAACGAATAAGCACGAGGAATGAGCGATGAATGATAGATACGTACACTCGTCCATGGGTAGGATCAGCGATAGCCTCAAAGTCGAAGTTATCGTAGAAGCTGCTGCCAACGAATGTGTCAGCGAGGTTGTAGGCAGTCGCCTTGTGGAGAAGTGCGGTGAATAGAGCGACAGAGAGGATAGATCTCATTTTGGAGGCAGCTGAAAACGATGTGTCGTTGCCAGTAGTTGTGAAGAACGACTAACCTTTATACCAGCAAACCCATGATGGTCTTCGGGAACACGATGCTCGGTCTTTCGGATGCATTGCTCAGATGATTGGGCTTCTACAATTGCCCAAGCACAATCCCAACCTCGTGCGCAGTAGAGCGCGCGTTCGCAAGGAAAGTTTTTTGATCATTAGATGTCGCCGGAGGATTTTGAGTGTCGGGTTCCGCACAGCAGGTACCATATCCATGCTAATTTTGTCCTGGGATGGAAGGAGGGCGGAATGCAGAAGAGCAGAATCGGATGTAACCATGCGATGTCCTAGCGGACGCGACCGACTTCGGTAGTCATGCGGCCAGGAAATTGAAAAGAAAGCGACATCGGGAGGATCGCATACAGACAGCTGCACCTTAGATGTGTGGATATAGGACCCGTCCCGTGCCCATCTCTTTCCGTAGAATATCCGACGCCCGTATGGCAGGACAGTCACAGCGACCAGTTAGAGTGGAGAGAAATAAATGGAACCATGCTTATTCGACAGAAGAAGCTCGATCACCATTTCTACAGCCTGCGAGCTTGCCATAAAAGCCGGAAACATAGTTGAAAGCTGTCTATTTCTCCACAATTGATCTTGACATCGATGTTGGAGAAAGAGTCCTAAACGATCACGTGCGCTTGGCCGGGCCGGTCATCTCCTCTTTCGCGTAAAGCGAAGCCTTGGATGGCGCGTTGCTCTTGACCTTAAAGCCCATCATTCCAAAGGCTTTCTCGGGCATATGACCATCACTGGCCGCCGTGCTAACGTGGACTGGGGATGTTTTGGGGATGGCAGCACTCATCGAGAGCGTGTTTTGGTCCCCGATTGCGACTACTGATTGATGAGGCCCATCAGCAGAGTGGCTTCGACGATATTTGTTGATGCACATGGTCAAGCGGAATCAGCTGAGAGCACCAAAAAAATTATGAAACAAGCTAGACTACATCGAGGCATGTACCTCAGAAACAACGTCCGATTTCAGCGAGACTCAGTCTGAGGGACTCTTATTCTCGACGCTCCCCGACTTCACGCAGGAAGTTGGGCCGTTCAGTCGTCTGCACTCTATCGGTCAGAGCGGCTAACGGAGAGCCTTTTGGCTCGCGTGTCAATAGCCGACATAAAAGGGGTAAATTGCGTGGTTTTGTATTTGGCCCTTGTGTGGAGGTCGTTGTCAAGGAAAATATGAGTTTCTTTACGAAATCTCCCTCTCATTCACAAATCTTCTACTGTCATCCTCCGTTTACTTTCATCGTGTATATCTCGGATGGCGAGAGAGAGTTTGAGGATAACCAAAGGCAAAGTCTGGCACTGCCGTCTGTGAATCTTTGCACAGATATGCTTCCACCATCAGACAGGTACCATCCATCACTCCATCCTGATGATATCGATCCAGGGATACGTCAACTCGATACAGTTAGTGCCACCGAGTAATTATGGGCGGTGCTCGTTCCCAGAGTCATTGTCAGGGTCGAGCGCTATTGCTTCTTGTCCATCGACGTTGACGTTCCCCAAGTCAGCGCCAAATCATTGGTGTTTTCCTCTTTTCCTCCTTGACGCTGGTCGGTGGGAACTTCCCTTCTTTCATTTCTCCCTATGAATCCCCTATGTCGGCGAGCACTTTTGGCGGTCTGGTATGTGCCCTCTTTATTTTTTTGGCCTGTGAATTTTGGCGGCGTTAGACGTGAGCTGACTTTGCTTTTCCCTTGTTCGTTTTTTGTAGGACGTTGACTTCCATATACCCATACCTTGCGCATTGTCTGACGCTCACTGTAACGACCAAGCAACCGTACCCTGGAGGAGCTATCAGTATAGACTCAACAACGACATCGACTGATCCGTCTCAGGCAAACCTATACATTTATGACACTACGAAGCAGCAGCAGACGGAACTATGGACTGCGTGGCCAGCACCAGAATCGCCACACTCGATATTTACAGTACCGAGCACTGTAACCCCTGGGTGAGTCTATCTTGCGTCTATTTCGACGAAGCGACGCCTAACATCACGTTCCATGCAGTACAACATATGTCATAAGAGCAACAAGTGTTGATGGGTGCGCGCCTCTTGTCCATCTTTCAGCCGTTCTGAGCTAATGCTCGAATACAGAAACACTGTACTAGCGAACTCTGCCACCTTTCAGATTTTCGCCGCATTTGCTGTCACTTCAGCGTCAGGGAGGTGAGGAGAACGGAACCACGAACATGAGGAGACTTCAACTGACCTACTTTCTCAGCAGCAGCTCCCAGACGAGCATGAGCTCGTTCACTTCGTCGGTCCCTTCAACTACCTCAACCACCCCTTCCACTTCCGCCCCAGCTTCCACAAGTTCAAGCAGCTCCTCTGCTTCGACAACACCCGAACCCTCCCATAACTCGGTACCGATTGGTCCCATAATTGGTGGCGTACTTGGCGGCTTAGCATTAATCGCTGTCATCCTCGCCCTTCTTCTCCTCTTCCGACGTCGGAAGCCTGCGAAACCAACTGCCTTTTTGTTGGATAAAGCACCTCCTCCAGAGACATTCCCGTCACAAGCAAACATTGCAAAACGGGATCCAACAGTGTCTCCGTTCACCCTGACAACACCGCCCATGCACGACCGACCACCTCCAGTCATGGATGCGAAACATCCCGCGCCACCTGGGCCACCGTCAGGAACGTTCCCTTCTGGGAAGAAAGGGTTGTTTGGACCAACACCTGCGAGCGCTACAAGCTCCTCAGGCTTCAGCTCATCCGAGAAGTCCAGACTAATGGCGTCTGCATCTCCATCGACATCATGTCCTGACGTGCGGATAGAGTTGGAGGAACTGAAAGCGCAGGTGAAAACCTTGGAATTGCAGAACCAAGCTGCAGGACTACACCCACTGGCACCCCCTACATATCAATGACCTCACTACTTTGATCCTACCTCTCCCTTACCTACACTTCTCTAACTTGCATTCTTAGCACATTTTTTTCTTGGGCTTTCGCAGCAGGCTTCTGTATCTATTATACCTTTATTTTACCATGCTCTCTGTCCTTACATACTGCGATAATATATCTGTAACGCCTGACGGACACTTATAACAGGACGTACATTCACCAACTGTAAAGCCCCATTTGCCACTGTTCCATGCGCCTGAACAGCTGAAAATCGCGTTTGCTGGCGAGGACGCGTCGCGTTTTACCCGCACACGTGATCTCCAATTTTCGCCAAATTCTTTCCTTCGGCCCACGTCAAGCTGAGCAGGACTCGGTGCTAGAAATCCTTGCAGCGGTCTACTCCGCTCATGTCCCTCCTTTCAGCACAGAAAGCCCATGTTGTACTGGGAAGGGCTCTCAAGACTCCCCTAGGGTACCGCTGCAGATGCGAAATTGGTCGCCTGTTCTCAGCTTCGGCTTCAGCCCGCAACCAGGGCTTGACACCAACGGAGAAAATCAGGAATATTGCCATTATTGCGCACGGTGAGCTGGAATCATACTATAGAGTTACTTTTGCTAACGAGGATATAGTTGATCACGGAAAGACCACACTAGTTGACCAACTTCTTCGACAATCTGGAACAGTCAAGCCTCTGACAGCAGTCGAGCAAGCTCTGTTCTCTCAAACTGCGTCAACAGCTGCCAGCGCTGCTCAAATAACCTCAGAGAAGGCCATCGACAGTGACGGCTTTGTCACTCGCCTCATGGACTCCAACGACCTCGAAAGAGAGCGAGGAATCACCATTCTGTCCAAATGTACCAGTGTGGACTGGAACGGGTACACAATTAACATTGTGGATACTCCTGGACACGCAGACTTTGGTGGAGAGGTGGAACGTGTACTGAGTATGGTTGATGGTGTTGCTCTCATTGTCGATGCAACTGAAGGTCCTATGACCCAGACCCGCTTCGTCCTGAGCAAGGCCCTCAAGCAGGGACTCCAGTAAGCCTGTCATTCTCTTTCTACGAAATAGTTGGCTAACCATATCTCATAGTCCTCTCGTCGTTATGAACAAGGCTGACCGAACTACGGCTCGCCCAGTTCAGGTGGAAAATGACCTGTTCGACCTGTTTGCCACCCTTGGTGCCACCGACGAACAAGCAGAGTACCCATTACTCTACGCTTCTGCTAAACAAGGCTGGGCACAGGAAATGCCTCCCAAACTCATCACCGACTCCACTGGCGCTAGCACTCTTCATCCCGAAACACCAGATGCAGATATGACCCCTCTGTTCAAGACCATTCTCTCCCATGTACCCGCCCCTACCCACCTTGACCGAACCGCGCCCTTCTCCATGATGACCGTCCAGATCGAGAACGACCCCTACGTTGGCATGCTCTACCTGGGACGTGTGGCCTCTGGAACCCTCAATGTTGGTGATGACGTCTGGGCTATCAATACTGAAGGAGAGAAAGTCGGCGAAGGCAGGGTCAAGAAGATTTTCGGTCGGAAAGGCTTGGAGAAGGTGGAGAAAGGAGCTGCTGCTGCTGGAGAGATTATCAGCATCGCTGGTATCAAGAATGGTGGTGTCAACATTACGCTTGTCAGTGCTGTGGGTTGGGGAGAGGAAGGTCCTAAACCGTTACCCGTCAGTTCTTCCTTCCTTACACCTCCAGGTAGCCATTTATACTGACCTTTGCTCTTTGCTCTGTAGTCCACACCTATTGACCCTCCCACCATCTCCATTTTCGTTTACGCCAACGACTCGCCTTTAGCAGGGAAAGAAGGCACCAAGCTCACCTCGCAAATGATCCGTGACCGTCTTCACACCGAAGCTCTCACCAACGTCGCCCTACGAGTTCTCCCTGGTCCTACCTCCGAATCCGTTGAACTCCGAGGACGTGGTGTCCTGCACCTTGGTGTTCTCCTCGAGACCCTCCGCCGTGAAGGCTTCGAGCTCGGAGTCGGTCCTCCCAAAGCTGTCATGATCCCAGACCCAGAGGTTCCAGGAAGAATGTTAGAGCCAATTGAAGAGGTGACCATTGTGGTTGCGGAACAGTATGCTGGAAGCGTGGTTCAAAAGCTCACGATGAGGAAGGGCAATATGATCAGCTATGACGTCGATGAAGATGGGAATGGTGAAGGTTTCGTGAAAGTCGTCATGGAAGTGCCGAGTAGAGGGTTAATTGGGTATATGGCTGGAGAGTTCAAGAACGACGTTCATGGTCAAGGGTATGTATGTTCTTCTTGAACCACGACCTGTTGCTGATAGTCTTCTATGACAGAACCATCAACCATATCTTCAAGGGGTATGAACCATTCAAGGGCGAGATTGAGACTGGACGTAATGGAGCCTTGATTTCTATGGCAGCTGGTGAATCCACTGCATATGCCATTGCTCCTCTCCAAGCTCGTGGTGTCATGTTCATTCACGCTCAGCAACAAGGTATGACGCCTCTCCTCTGCCTGCATCCGCACTGCTCATTGTTATTTTCCAGTATACCCCGGTATGGTCGTTGGTGAATCTTCCAAGGCCGCTGACCTATACTTGAACCCCACCGCTAAAAAGGCACTGACAAATTTCCGCGCCGCCATGGCCGACGACAAGCTCGTGCTTTCCTCACCGAAGATTATGACATTGGAGGAAGCTCTGAGCTACATGGCTGATGACGAATTGGTGGAGATCACTCCTGGGAGTGTGAGGTTGAGGAAGGCGATTTTAGACCCGAAGAAGAGAAGCAGAGTTGTCAGCAGTAGAGGTGGGAAGTAGAGTAGACCCAGAACATTCTTGATTTATTCGAGATAGACTAGAATACTAGTAATCACGCGTAATAACTAATGATTAGATACTTGCTCTCCATTTGGTCCCAATCATGAAACGCGTGAAGGTCCAGCTGACCTCGGCTTCATGTTCAGATGGCGGGAACGTCGACCCAGAAGCGAACATCAGACTGTCAATCTCTATCAGCATGTAGAAAGACGGCAAGAGGAAGAGCGTACAGTCATATCAGCACCTTAGAGCATGAAAAGTTTGAGCTACGACAGACGGCGGAGTGATTAAGAAGCCTTACCGTTGTTATAGTATTCGAGCTGGTTGCGGATCCACTGTAAGAAAGCAGGAAGTCAGGATGACATGTTCCAAGGGGTTAGAGACCAGTCCACTCACATAGACGCCGTCCTTGTAGTTCTGAATATCTTGCGTGTTAGGGTTGGCAAGACCGCTACCGAGGATAAGAAACACGAAAATGGGGGGTCAAGGAAATAGAGCTTACCTAGCTCCATCACGGTGTCCAGCCATCCAAATTCCTATGAAGCGTTTATTTATATCTTTCTCGATTGTACAGATGATTCCTTACCTTCACCAAAGTGGTTCTGGGATTCCTGACGGGATTGGATGTCGAGACAGAGGTTGCTGTTGAGCTCGGCGCCAGTGTTCCAGTCGTTCCTTTGTAGCACTATTAGCATTCCGAGCCAGGAGTTGTGACATAACGATCGAGGACTCACGCAGTTTTGCCCTGGTATCTGGCGACACTTTGACGGAGCATGCCCCAGTTCTGCTTGAAGACACCCTTCATATCTTTGTCAGAAATTTGAACTTATTATCCGGCGCGAAGAAAGTGGCTTACGAAGTTGGCTGCATCTCCTGTCTTTCCATCACCATACGTATAGTCGGTCGTCATATGCTCGGTTCTGAGAAGAATAGATTGGAAAGGTTCAAGTCAGCAATTCATTAAGGAATACTTACTCAAGCATCGCAATCGCCATATCAAGGTATTGGGCACCACAGGCGCTGAGTTGCCTCTTTCTGTTTCCGAGGCCTGAGATGGTGTAAGAGCCATGATTTCCTAGGGTGCGTTCGGAAAGGGCTTCGCTTCGCTCCTCCCGGGAGACAGGAGATGCGATCGCCAAAGCAGCGAGAGAAAGAATAGCGCTGTAAGTTGAGAAACGCATGTTAACAGGACCAAAAATTGACAACAACGAATAGGATGCTTACCAGCTTTTATACTCCAAGACTTGGAACCTATACCAGGTTTCGAGATTCTGAGCGGGTGCTGATTACTCTGCCTTCAGATTGAGAATGACATAGTTTCTCCGTCGTATCCTGACATATCCGCTGGACCGTGCTGAGCTGCGTGGAGTCGTATCCAATGAACATGGCTCCAGGTGGCTCACAGCATCATGCGACGATGCTCGTTTCCATCCTCGAGGTCCAAAGTCGGTTACAAGATAGACTTGATCAATTATCATGCTTCTTTCTCCCGGAGATCTCATGCAATATGGTGACGAAAGCGTGCATGTGGGGGAATGACACCGAGCGAGCTGTGGTACCTGGCAGGCCATCGGAATAATTCGACAACGATTTGATTTCCGGAGAAATTGTATCAGTAGATTGGATTTGGCGGTCGATGAGTGACCAGTCTCTTGACATGCTGGAGAACTCTGTGATTTCTTTCTGGAGGGGAGCAAGGACTCGGGAGCCTCGAGGCGGGCCGGGTGATTGTGATCAACAGAAACGCTTCATCGACTCATCATAGAGTCTGCATGGCTGGTGTATTGCCGGACGCAGGGTACCTCCTTCGGTGAGAGGAGGCTAGAGCGCGAACTCTATGGTAGCGCGGATATGAAAGTGCATAAGCCAGTGGTGGTTGTGGTAGGCGCCAGAGCCTGACCACGCCAGCATCAATCGTCGGCATCAGGCTCTGGGATTAGCCGAACAGCTCTCTTACCTGAACCACCACAACGACCTCGACAAGTATGGTGCTGGACGGACAATTCTGTTACAAGATCAATGCAAAGCAAGCGCTTGCGACCACGGTTTCGCTGCGGTATGTGCGAAAAGGACAGCCTCTGCTCGGGAATGCGCTGATTTGACTTTTTAGCTTGTACAAACTTGTCAGCTAGTTTCTCGCGCAAAAAATGGCAGCATCAACAGCAAGAGCACCAGCTCTCCATGCAAATATGACTCTCCTTAGTGGCCCACGAATATGTGGCCATTTCGTGCTCCAGAGGCGATATCTTTGATATGCGGAAGGCTATATTGTCCGACAAGGGGCCTCATGTTCGGTCAAGCGCTCGCTTTGCCCTTTGTTCGCGGTCTTCGTCCACAGCTACTCATCCCGAATGAACGCTGGCCTACATGCTATAAGACGTGGCCATTGGGACTGCGTCTGCAGACTCGCTGGCTTCGAAAACAGACCAGAGGTTTTGGTCTATATCGAGAGCCACTTTGACCTCTTCACCATTGCTTCCTTCCCAACAACCTTCCCAATCACTCCCAACTCTCCTTCAAGATGTACAGAGCTGGCCTCTGCTCGACCTCCCTCGACCCCAGCTTTGATAGCTCGCTCAACCCTACTCTACCTTACGGCCTGTCACCCGAGGTCTACCACCAGGTCAACACACAAGTCAGAGCCAACGACTCCATCAACAGACCAGACTTTGACTATGCAGGTCACATCTCCGCTAGGTCCTACACCACCCGCGTGCTAGACTTCGGACCAAGCCAATTCAAAGCCGCAGCATTGATCGACAAAGGGGTAGCAGGACTTCTTCCTCCCTCATTCATCAAACCACCAACACCCCTATACCCTTCTCACAAGGCTTACGGTATCTCCCTGGCGGAGCAGAAAGATAAAGGGTACGGGTTGTTCGCGTTGAGAGAGTTCAACGTAGGAGACGTGGTTATGGTTGAACATCCGGTTTTGGTCGTGCCTTACCTCCTTGCACTTCCAACTCCTCATGAAGACGTGTTTAATTCACTCATTCATGATCTGGATCCTGAAGCGAGGAGGGAGCTGTTGGAGTTGGGTGCAGAGGCGCGTCTAAGACGCGTACCACAACAGCCTGGGGCTGGCGGTCAAGCTGGAGGAGAATTTACACATGGGCTGCTGGAAAGCATCATCAACACGAACGCGATCAGCATCGAGCTGGATACACCAGCGAATATCTATCAAGGTTCAAATCCGGAGTTATCAGCTCACAGAGCAGTGTTCCTACATGGAAGTCGGTTGAATCATAGGTACGTTCTACCCTTCCTTCTGTCCCTCCCTCTTCACTGACACGTCCTGCGTCTACAGCTGCTCCCCAAACTGCAAATGGACATGGTCCAAACCTTCCTTCTCCTTCTCCCTCACCGCACTTCGACCTATCCAAGAAGGCGAAGAAATCACGATCTCCTACATGCCTTCCATCTCCACCCACACATATCAAGACCGTCAAACCTTTCTACAGGATAACTTCGGGTTCTTGTGCTCCTGCTCCCACTGTACACGCTCTTCCCGCTCAAGAAGCCATCTTGTCCGAAGTGACGATGCTAGGTCCTGGCTTCGTCATTTTGTTCAAGACGAGGCCAGCCCCAGCCCCAGCCCATATTCAGGTCATCGGCGACCAAAATTCCCGAAGTTCGAAGAAGTCCTACTCGACCCATACCCACATCACCTCAAACACTCCCACTCCCACTCCCTCATCCATGACCACCTCCTCGCCCTCTCCTTCATCGAACAAGAAGGTCTCCAGATCCTCGGTGTAATACCCCACTTGGAGATTCTCGTCATATGTCACGGATCTCTTGGTGATGTACAGGAATTCAAGAAGTGGGTGAGGAAGATGTGGGATGAGAAGAAGCTGTTACGAGTCGGTCAAGGTCAAGGTCACTCTCAGAGTCTCCAAAAGGGTGAAGGAAGAGAGCGGGGTGGACGTGGACGTGGAAGAGATGGGGATGGGGATGTGACATGGAGAGAGGAAGACCAAGTGTTCGAGGTATGGTTGGACAACCCTAGGAGGTTCCCACTTTGGGGACTGGGAGATAGAAGGCTGGGGAGGATATCTGTTCATAGTAGCGCTTCCAACTACCATCGCTCCTCCACGAGGTCTAGGCACTTGCCAAGGACGTTTACCTATTAATTTTCTTATTATTTGGACTTTCGGACATTTTTTGGACGTTCAAGTTTTTTTCCTCCTGTACATATCTTACTCTATGATCTTTCGACCCTTTATCTGGGCTTAACGTTTTCTTGTTACCATACCTCGCCTTTCTTCTTCCTTCCTTCCGGGATCATGTTCACTCACATGCATTCGCTATTCATATTTACCTACATAATATTGAATCTCTCGGTGCCTCCGTTATTTCTTTTCGAACATTCTCGTGACTTCTCGATATGGACTTTCAAGCAGTTTCGGGCATTCTTCCTCTCCGTACATACTACTATATATTCAGCTCTTGGCGTCGACCAGATGGGGCTTGGCTTATTATCATACGAGTATCTCATTCGTTTCCCGTCATACGGGATAATGTTGCTACTTACTCACATCTAGTATAGTATACAAAAATACGGCTAGTGCCTCTATTAATCACTTCAATGTACGATCCGATTCTAGAAGATGAAGAGTACCTCTTACTATCCTCGAAAGAATCGCTACATTCCATAGAGTGGGCCCATACTCCAGTAAGTACCTCACAGAAATAACTAACTTGAATCACCTCCTCCCTCCCCCTTCTTCCTCCTCTCCAAAATCTCCCTTCGTTTCCCTCTCTCCCCCTCTTCATCTTTCTCAAGCTGCAAACACATTCTTTCTATGAAAGGTCTATTTGCAGGATCAATGCTGTTCATCAACTCTCTATACCTCATCATCCCACTCCCCGTCCTAACCCCAAACCCCTTCTTCCTCGTCGGATCAAACACATTCTTCATAAGCAGCAAGATCAAAAGATGTTCGAGGGTGTGTTTTCTTCCCCAATGCTCTTTTCCCTCTTTTCCATCTGGAGGCCTATCCGGAGGATCGAGGATCATGAGAGAGAGAGTATCAACGAATGTTGGGAGAGTTGGAAATAGTATTTTATCCCATGAGGGGTCAAGGGAGAGAAGGGAGGAGAGAGAAAGGGGAGAGAAGGGGGAAAGTGTCTTTGAAGGGTTGTGTATTGGGAAGGATAATGTGGAGGAGGGATGGATGAGGAGGTTTACTCCGAATGGGTCGTCTAGAAGTATTTCCCCAGGCCGGGGATTGAGAATCTAGAGTCAAGAAGTCAGATTGCTAATATATATCCGAGGGGCATCCTCATGTTAATAAAGGCGACATGAAATATATACTCACCGAGCCTTTCCTTCTCAAATACATCGCATTCGGATACGCATATCCTTGTGAACCACCATACCACTTCCCACTATATATCTCTTCTTCCTCCACAGGTCTCCGTACCAACTCAACCACCTCCCCCTTTCCACCACCCACAATCCCCCACAATTGCTCACCACCACCCAAACCCTCCGTCTTAGAAGACTCCATAGCCACCTCCGCAGCCCTCTCTACCTCCCCATCAGGAACAATTACTTCCACGGTATTAAGCATTCCCGTATTAGCATTATGTCCAAATAATAATGCATCGTCAGCCCAAACTACACATGGGATGTTGGCTTGGGAGATTGCTCGGGCTGGGAGGAGACGGTGTTTGAATAAGCGATGGAGGGTGAGGAGGGTGCTGCGGAAGCGGGGACGACAGAGAAATCGAGGCATATTGGAAGGGATAAATGGTATGTGGAGAAGGGCGTAAGGAGGAATAGGAGCTGAGGCCTGAGGTCTGCCAGTGAGGGTCTCAGAAAGAAAGGTCCATCTAGGTGTACATTTTGATCGGTCGGTTGTATCGACCGAGATTTAGAGTGCGGGCTCTGACCGAATGGAGTCAGGGAACGGATGACTAGTACAAACGACTCGACGAGCAGTCCGTACGAATCCAAGAAGCCCGATGCCAGAGTATGGAAGAAAATCATCATACTAACACATCCTGTAGCAAGATGGAACTTGGTCAACGCTCACCAGCAAAAACGCGTTGATCCCATTTACTCTGCTCCAAACCTCCAAAAGCGCGTCAACACAGCCACATGATCCACCCTTCCTTTCACCAGCCACGCCAACCGTCTTCCTCCTTCCTCCAAACCAAAAGATGCCAACAGACCCGAAAACACCAGCAACCTCTCTCAGACCTCCAACAACAACTTCCCGTATCCCAGGTGCATCGCTAGCGACAGCTAGGAAGAGAGATTCGAGTATGGCTGAGTTACCTGGTGCGTTTGGTGTGGGTTTGGGTCGGGAAAGTAACAAGCTAACGCGAGGTTGGTATAGAACCACCTAGTTCGACGTTAAAGAAACCATTTCCATTTCCTACTCCTCGTTCTGGACTTGGTCCTTCTGCGTCTTTGAATTCTCTACCTGGACCTACACCTTCTCTTGGGCATGCGTCTGGGTTTGGGCAGCGTGACAGCTTAACCACACCACGTCCTTCCTCTGCTCTTTCCGGCTCTATCCCAAGCTCCATCTCGCGGCCAGGCTCAAGCTCACTAACCACCCCAAGACCCACGCAAACACCCTCCGCCCGGCTCTCCTCCACCCTCTCTGTCTCATCTCTCCAACGTCAACTCCTCCTCGCACAAACCGCCAAATCCGAAATGGAGAGTAAACTTCGAGAGAGGGATAATAAAATTGAGAGGTTAGAGAGGGATAGAAGGGTATTTCTTGATAGGGAGAAGGAAGCGAGTGAGGAGTGGGACAGGGATAGAGGGGAGTTGGAGAGTGAGAAGGTTTGTGGTGTTCCTTACCGTTTTTCCTTACCCTTCGCCTCTCCTCCTCCTCCTCCTCCTCCTCTCCCGCTCCTCGTTCTTCTCCACCCCTTCGCTCCCCCCTCCTCCCCTTTCTCGAGTCCAAGACAAAAAGCTAACCCTCTCCTTCCGTATAGAAATCCCTCACCCTCACACTCTCCACCCTCCGAACCCAACACTCCACCCTCCAAGAAGACCACACTGACCTCCTCTCCTCATATAACCAACTCAAATCCCTCCAATCCTCTTCTTCTTCTCAACAACGTTCTCTCATTGACTCGTTAAATTCGAGAATTGAGATGTTAGAGGAGGAGAAGCGGGAGGGGGAGAGGGAGAAGGTTGAGCGCGAAGTGGTCATCTCGGACCTCCGAGCTCAGGTCGATTCGGCTTCCTCTCTCTCTTTGTCCCAACGCGGAACCCCTTCCGCCCCCTCCTCCTCCTCTAAAGCTTCCGACGACCGAATCCTCACCTCCGAACTCACCTCCCTAACAACCCACATCCGCACCCTCGAATCCACCAACTCCCACCTCACCACCCAACTCTCTTTTTACAAATCCCGACACGAATCCATCGAAGTCTTGAAGGAGCAGAATCGGGAGTTGGTAGGAAAGGTAGGGAGGGGAGAGGAGTGGAGGGGGAGAGTGGGGGAGTTGGAGGAGGAGGTTAGGGTGTTGAGGAGTGAATTGGAGTCTGCGAGGGGGAAGGAGGTTGGGAGTGGTTCTGGTTCTATCGAAGGACCTACATCGACGGAGAGAGAAGCCAACCTAACACACGACCTCACAACCCTCCGACTCTCTCTAGCTTCTCTCACCTCCACCCACGGGGAGTCCCTCGCCTTGCTCGCCGAGAAAACCGCTTCTCTCTCTGCTATGGAAGAACGGGAAGTAGAGTTACGTATGCGATTGGATGAGCTGGAAGCGGAAAGGGATGAGAGGGAAGGACGGGTGAGAGTTCTGGAGATGGAGGTTAGGGAGAGAGGGAGGGAGGGGGAGGGGTTGAGGGGATTAGTGGTGGGTATCGTCTCTTCTCTTCCTTACCTTCTCGTATCTCCATCAACTAACTCCCTACTCTCTCACGACAGGCAAAACTCACTTCAGACCGCGATTCCTCCCCTACCTCTGGGGATAAAGAACAAGATGGAACAATAATAGAAGCCCAACGAACCCAAATCACCTACCTAACCTCCCAAGTCGAAGACTTGAAGAGGGAGAATGGGGAGTTGGAGGCGAGAGTTGTGGGGTTGGAGGGTGGTACGTTCTCGTTTCTCTCTCCCTCCTCCCCTCCCCTTCCCTCTCTCTTCCCCTTTCTTTCCTTTATTCCACTTCGTTCGCTAACCACTCCCCGTATACAGACCTCCAAGCCTCCCACACCACCTCCACAACCCACCTCACCACAATCACCTCCCTCACCTCCCACATCGATTCTCTCGAACAATCCCTCTTCGAACTCTCCGGAGAAATCGCTGGGGGGCGACACATCCCTCCTGGAGTTCGGGTATTAAGTTTAGAAGATAACCCTGCTGAGAGGTGGTTTGATGCACGGAAGGAAGTGTTGGAGGGGTTGAGGAGGGAGAATAAGGGGTTGATGAGGAGGGTTGGGGAGTTGGAAGCGCAGATAGCGACTTCTGGTTCCGGGGTGGGTGAGAGAAATGGCGGAAACGAGAACGCGAATGGGGGAGGTGAAGAAGTGGATGGGAATGGGAATGGGGAGAAGGGAATGGTACCGAGGGAAAGCTGGGAAAGGGTAAATCGGGAGAAGGAAGAACTAGAGGAAGAAGTTAAGGGGAAGGAGAAGAGGTTGAGGAGGTTGAAGGAGGTTCGTATCGTTTCTTTCCCTTCCTTCCATCTCATCATCCCTCTCATCTCATCTCATCCCACCATGTCCACGCCCTCCTCGTCCTCTTTCTCATTCTCGCTTCCATCTAATCGTGTCTCCAATGCTAATTCCCCAACACTCCAGATATTCAATTCCAAAGGTTCCGAATTCCGAGACGCCATCGCTTCCATCCTAGGTGTCAAATTAGCTTTCTTCCCGAATGGAGATGTAAGAGTGACGAGCGTGTATGATTTGACGACTAGTTTTGTGTTTCAGGCTCAGAAGAAAGGAAGGGGTGGTACGTCTAATCACTTCACTTTCTCTTCCCCTTTCCTCCCTACTCTCTTCCCTCTCTACTCCGTATTAGAGGACCTTATGCTAACACCCTCACGCAGCCGCACAAGACTCAACATCCCAAATAATGCAACTCGTAGCCCAAGGTGAAGGTGGACCCTCCAACCTTCCAGAAACGATGAGGTATTGGATTGAAGAGGAACAGTGTATACCTGGGTTTATGGCGAGTGTGACGTTGGAGTGTTATGATGGGTGGAAGAGTCAGAAGAGGGGGGAGGTGGAGGATGAGCAGGGGATGGTTGGGGTACAGTGAGATTAGCTGGTGATACATTGGCATACATAAATTTTGAGTTTTTGTTCGTTAATGTTTGTTTATATACCCTCGATACTGAAGGATCGTTATGTGAGGCTCGTCGTGAACTCTTCATGATCGATCGGGACAATGTCACGAGGCCGGTTTTGTTCAAAGCGGTCCTGTCTCAGGCTCTGCTTCCTCTCTGCATCTCGCCTGCACCTCGCCTTCCCTACCAACATGCCTCGAAGATTCTGGATCACCCACATGCTAACCAGACTACCCCGAACTCGTCTCTTCTGCAAAGAACGTCTCCTCCCCGCCCAAGCAATCTCCCAAGGAAACATTCCATGCGTAATATGGGGTGATGACGGTTTACTATGGGGGCACGACGCCAATACGGGTTTATGGAAGACTTTAGAAGTCATCGTTCCTGATTCGTCAGTGAACCAAGCTGCAGAGTTGGCTATCGCGTCTTCCAAGTCGGAGGGTGCGAATACGAGTGGGGAACTGTGGAGGGATGGAGATGAGAAGTTGGTCGAGTTGATACGGAAACCGGTGGAGGAGGAAGGGATGTATAGGGATGAGATGAAACTTGGCCCGGAAAAAGGATATGCGTATCCGAATTCTGTGTATCTGAAGAGGAATGTAAGCCCCCCCTTGGCACACCTTGACGTGCACAAAAGTACTAATAGTTGACCCCAGAATACCGACAAATCCATGCTGGGTGATTGGGGCCTCGACGTTCTCATACACCCAGCTTCCTCCCTCGATTTCCCTACTAACGATCCACAAAAGACAATGCCTCTCACTTCTCCCTATTGCGCCTCGTCCTTTCTAGATTTAGACGACTCTTGGTCCAAAATCCGATTCCCTACACTCCCTACGTTTATCGATACGCTCAGTGCTATGATTCTTACCCCTCCAGATGGAATAAACCATACAGATAGAAGGTTCACACTCAAGAAATTCTTGAATGTTCTACTTGCACGACAAGTCTTCGATACGAAGAAGGGGTTTGGATTGAGGACTGGAAGTAGGATGATGAGGTATCGAGAGGTGTTGGAACATATTGATCCTGCGAATAGGCCGTTCGTTGAAAGAATGTGTTTGCAGCTTCCGCCAGATGATGAGGATTCGAGAACAAGACGTTTAGATGTTATCGTACGTAGAGATAGATGACCGTGGAACAACCCTCTGTAATGTATAGATTCGGTAAACCAACATTCGAAACGGTGCGAAGGGTTAGGAGATACGGATGCCGCTGCACGATTCCTCGCTATCTTGAATCGCCTGCAAATTCTTGAAATATATCTGGAAGATTCTTGGGTGCTTGACTACCCCTATGTCTCCCCCTTTCCCTTCCTTCATTCCCCCAGATTGAATGCTCTTCTGTATGCCTCGAAACTACCCCCGAGCAACACCACACACTGCAACTTCCTCTCCAAAAACCTCCGCCGATATTTCTCTGGTAGTTCTCCGAACCGATAATCACGATCTTCAGGCAAATGCCTAAGAAGACGAACATATTCAGTACATTTTCATCAAAAAGTCTCATCCAGGCGCCTGAGAGCCGAACGATCCCGCTACCGGAACTCACTCAAATCTCACAGAAATGACCCCATCAATGAACCTCCTGATGCTTCTCAACGTCAATTCTCCACTTAGCACCCTATTCCTCATTCTCACGTCTCCATGCCTATAATCCGAATCCAAAGATCTATGGAGTGCCATAGCTGCAACGTACCGGTTCGCCATAATATCACGAATGAGTTCGATTTCTATGGCTTCATACCAAGTGGCCCTTCTTGGCGTTCCATCAATCGAGTAAAATTCGATATTTCCGGCATTCAGTTGATCTGTACCACATCAATAAGCTCTCCAAAGACGATTTCAAGCACAGCCATATGACCTTGAAGGAGCGGTGAACGTACGAAACAGGAATTCTACAGAGCAGAGTAGGGTACAACTCGGAGGTCTCGCCTGCATCCCATCTTGACGCTCAATGAGTTGTTGGAACGACAACATATAACTTTCGGTCCCCCCGGTCTCTGTCCTGGTATTTTCTCTGTCGCAAATGGATCTGATCCTTCTTTGGATAAGGAGTGAAAGAAAGATGGACTCCCTGCTCGCGTGGGAAAACGTGATTTTTCCCCTCGTCTGATGCCCATCATGCCCATCCTCATCGCGCAATCACCTCGCTCACCGAAGATATCCGGATGGGGAATTTATATACTCTTTGCCTTTCTTTGATCTCTCTTTTCAGACTTGGAAGCGGCGTCTTCTCACACTCACCGTGATTTGCTTCTGTCATCATTGGGAGTATCCACCAGCAGCACATTCGATCTTGTCAACCTATGCACCAAATACCTCTGACTCCACAGTCGAGAGATCTTCGGAGCATCCAGGCGTCTTCTTAGTACCGCCTCACCCACCGAGGAATGCATCGTCGCTGCCACCTTACCACTTACCGTATGAGGGCCGAAGCGACGCCAATGGGCCACAGCTTATGTGGAGAAGCTCAGAGATCTACCCATGCTCCACACAATAACAACTCACATGGCGACATTCGACTGGACGCCGTGACCATCTCAACACATCAGTGTAGCTCTGGCCGAGGACGAACAAGTGTTCATGGATTCAGGTTGCGACGAAGCCTCGACCTCTCCCGCTGGTATGATCTTTGAGAATTTCATCACCTTCCCTGTTAGGTCTGACCGCAGGAAGGAACCTCGGACGACTTTCATTCGGAGCCGGTGGAGAAGGGATGTGCCGGATCCTTTGGAGGCGGGAGGGTTAGAATAGCCTCAAATCATTTCCACGCCATCGCATGCCTTTTCTAACAGTTTATAAACCTTCAATCCTGCAGCTTCACGATTAACAGACATCCTCCCGGCGATGATGGTCTCTCCTTCTCTTTCTTCCCCCCAGGATGGGGACAAGCCCGTACGCACATCCACCTTCCCATCTAAGACTCATTCGTGACTGACCACTATTCATCGTAGTACATGACCTTCCGTCAAGAAGATGCGAGCAACGGATCCAGCTTCGAGGATGATCTTGTCCTTTTGGAAAGGGGTCGTGCTAACATTCTTGTTCCAGACGAAGGTTTTATGAACGCGGACGCCTGGGAAACGCTGAACAATGCCAAAATCTACCGGTGAGTGCTATCTGTCTGACCTTCGTCATTCCAAACCTGGTTCTCACTCGGAGACTCTTGATATCAACAGAACCTCAACCTATTCCGAAGAAACCTATTCACCCATCTCCAATATATTCTAACCATGCGAGCTTCAATGAGGTTCGCACCTCTCAACTACAACCCGCTTGAGAGACTGAGACTCGGACTCGGAGGAAGGACTCGTAATATATACATATGTTTCGTCATTCGTCCTATGAACTCTGGTAGATCGAGCCTTTTAATATGTTTATCGTAGCACAGTCTTTATTATATGTTCATTCTCTGACCTCGATTTACATGATCGTTTGCCATGCACCACAAAAGTTTCGATCGAGTTCAACCAGTTGGGGCGATAGACACCAACCTCGTTGTTCCTACGGCTACGCACTGACGAATGTGGCGCCTCTCATTGTTTTTCGCAAAATGCCGACGCGCAGCCATTTGCACCTAAGCTTAAACCACCAGGTCATTGCGGCTCCTCAAACGATCTTGGACTCCAAGACCGCATGTCGTCACACCAAACGATGATCTAGCCCTTTCTTCCAGACTGCATATCCCCAATCTCGGCACTTTGACGTCCGATCTCATTCCGGCGACACGACTCGGAACTGGGGTCCATTCTGGAATGCAATCTCTGGTTGATTTTTCCCCTGCTTTCGTATTCGGCGCAGGAGGATGTTTCAGCATACTTGATACTGCGTTTGGTGTTCTTTCCTCTGTTAATTACGACAAACTTCGTCTAATAAGGGGAAAAGTTCCTTGCTATCAGCTGCGCTCGTCGGCTTGAGACGGCAAGTTCTGCCATATCATTACGCCATATTCAAGATCCCAATATAATCTCCGGAGATCTTTAAACTACTCAACCAGCAGTAGGTTACCTAGGGCTCTGAAGCTCTCACAAGGAGCAAGTTCCGCGAAATCGACATATTAGGCGCTCCATTGGATCAGCTCCTGAGATCTCAATGGTACGAAGCAAAGAGCAGATTTGGCCACCTCCCAGACGATGGCAGTCCCCACTCCCGGAAGATATAGCTGCCCCGCCGCTGATAGAAGATACACAATGGAAGTGATCGCCGGGAAGAACTCTCACCGGAAAGCTCTGAAAGCATTCAGCAGACCCTAGATGAGATACCGGGTGTTCTTTCAAGGGGTTATAAAGACTGGGATTTGAGTCGTACTACTACTATCAGCAAACCTACGCATAAGATACAATGCCTCTTGACAGCGGAACGTACAAGATCAATAGCTGCTCTCTCAGCAAGACGCCTCAATTCTCGATGAATTCCCCAGGCCTCACTCTTTCTCTCGCCAACTACACTTCCAAGGATCACCAAACCGTAGGTGGACCTTTTCCTCATCGTTCATCAACTCCGCTGACACACTCTTTACCTCTTTGCCGTTTCACAACAATCCTTCCAATCTTCTATCGACCATCAGTGGATTGTTCGTCGTAAAGAAGATGGTCACTATACGATTCGTAACGCAGGATATGCGGATCTCGATCCCGCCTACGCTATCGTTGTCAAAGATGCCTCTGGTAGCAAGGTCGAACTCGGTAAGGAACCCTATTATTGGAAAATCGTCAAGGGTGAAAGCGGATTTCGGTGAGTATTATGCCTCTGTTGAGCGGACACAAAATGTTAATACCCCAACCTACGTCGACCTAGAATTCTCAACCACAGTGGGGATTTGGCCTGGGAGCCTCTCAAAGCTGAAGAAATCGTTTGCCTTTTCTTTATCACTGTGTTTCGTACCCCTGAACGTCTTTCTATGTAGGTTTACCTCACCAGACTTGATCCGACTGAGGCTACTGGTGCCCAAATGTGGAGGTTCAATCCTTTGTTGGAGGAGTACGTCCTGGTTTCTGTTCTCTTCCCCCAATCTTGGTCGATGGTGGCTTGTGGTCGCTGACTTGGATTATTTTCGTCTAGCATCCCTTTCTAAGTCTGCACCGGCTGGCTGAAGTGAGAGACTTGAAGATGACGGACGATTTTGTAGCGCTGAGTACATAGATATGCTCTGTTTCTCGATCCTATGATATATGACTTTTGTATGGCACGGGTACGCGGGATTACGAAGCCGATTCAGACGTTAGCTACAACGCGTAAGAGAGCTTGAGACTCGGAGGAAGGACTTGCAGTATATGCACATCTTTCTTCATTCTCCCTATGAACTCTGGTAATCGAGCCTCTCAATATTTCTATCGTAGGCCTGTCTTTATCATGAATCCGTTCTCTGACCTCGAGTTACATGATCGTTCGCTATGCACCCCGAAACGGTCATCCAAGTTCTATCGGCTTCGACGATAAACACCAAGGCCGCTACCCCTATAGCTGTACCAAAGATTGTCGCCTGTGAATGCAGCATTCCACTGTTATCTGGCCTATCACTGAAGTGAAATCAGGCATAGATAGGAGCTGTCGAATATGACGTCTCTCGTTCATTTCCCGCAAAATGCCGAAGCGTCGCTGTTTGCGCTTGGACTCAAACCACCACGCCTATACTTACCCATTGACAATCTTGGACCCGAAAACGGCGTGTCTTCGCACTGGACGATGGTCTAGACCTTTCTTCCAGACTCTAGATCTCCAAGTTCGGCTTGTTAGCTTCCAACTTCATGCAGGTGACACAAACGTTTTTTCCATTCTGGAATGCACTCTTTGCTTGATCCTTAGGGTACTTGCGTATACGACTCAGGAGTATGCGTTAGCAGACTTGATACTGTTCTTGATGGTCTTTCCTCCACTGAATTATGACGTGCCTCGTCTGATAAGGAGGAAAGGTCCTCACTATCAGGTGTGCTCTTCGGCGTGAAACGGCAAGTTCGTTACCATTCTGCCGCATTCAAGATTTCAATACTATCTTCGGAGATCTTTAAACTACTCAAGCAGCGGCACATTGTATGCGAAACTATCACAAGGAGTGGGTCCAGCGAGACCGACATATTAAGCGCTCAAAAACCGGCGCTATTGGATCAGCGCTTGGGATCTCAATGATACGAACCAAAGAACAGATTCGGCCACCTCTCGAACGACGCTGGTCTCCATACCCGGAGGATACGCCCACCGTATGGCTGACACCTTGACAAGACACAATGGACCCAACCAGACCGGAAAGAACACTCACCGTAAAGCTCTGAAGCATTCAGCATACCCCAAATATGGTACCGGGCGTCTTTGAAGGGGTTATAAACGCTAGAACTCGCGCCATGCCACTATCAACGAATCCCACCATTCTATAACTCGATACAATGTCTCTCGGAAGCGGAACATACAAGATCACTAGCTGCTCTCTTCATAAGACGCCTCAGTTTGCGATTAATTCCACTGGTCTTGCGATGTCTCTCGCCAATTTCACTGCCAAGGATCATCAAACCGTAGGTTAACCCTTGTGTCATTGTTCTCACTACTATGCTGACACACTGTTTCCCCCGTTCTTATTTGTGTCGACTAACAGTGGATTATCCGTCGTAAAGACGATGGCCAGTACACAATCCGTAACGCTGGATATTCCGATTCCGATCCAGCGTATGCGGTCGTGGTCAATAATGCTTCTGGCGGCAAGGTTGAACTCGGAAAGCAAGCCTATTATTGGAAGATGGTCAAAACCGACGGCGGATACACGTAAGTATATCCTTCTACTGTCAATGGGTGGTGACGGAGTACTAATCCGTCAACACACGTCGACTAGTATTCTCAATACCAGCGGAGATTTAGCTTGGGAAGCTAATAAAGCTGAAGAACTTGTTCGTCTTTCGTGTCCCATTTTGCTCGACACTTCTGATGTTCTTGCTCTGCCATAGGTCTGCCTCGCTAGGTCTGATCCGACTGAGGCTACAGGTGCCCAATGGTGGAGGATCAATCCTTTGATGGAAAAGTAAGTACATCTTAGCTTCGTGATCAATAGCGATTTGAGGAAGCTAACTCGTAACACCTTTGTTTAGCCCCGGTATCTAGACGTGTACAGTAGCAGCTGGGCTGAAGGGAGGCGTTCGGAAGTGGAGGGTCTGAGAATGATTCGGTGACCCTTGTTATGTGATATGCTCTGTTTCTCGATCCTATGATTTATGACTTTTGTATGGCATGGGTACGCGGGATTACGAAGCACAAGTACAACGCGTAAGAGAGCTTGAGACTCGGAGGAAGGACTTGCAGTAGATGCGCATCTTTCTTCATTCTCCCTATGGACTCTGATGGATCGAGCCTTTTAATATCTTTGTCGTGGCAGTCTTCATCCATTCCCTGACCTCGGGTTACATGATCCTTCGGCATGCGCCAAGAAACTGTCCAATGAGTTCAACAAGTTCCGACGATAAACACCAACCTCGTTATCTTGACAGCTGAATCAAAGTCTGTGAGCGCGGCAGTACCACCTAGGCTACCACTTGCGTGAAATCAGGCATGGATACGACCTGATGAATGCCGCGGCGGCGTCTCTCACTTCATTTCTCGCGAAATGCCGATGCGCTGCCGTTTGCACTTGGGTTTGGACCACCACGCTCTTACTGGCTTGAATGGCTGGGCTCAGAAACAGCACGTCCTCGCAGTCCGAACGTTGGCCTCCACTTGTTTCTTTCAGGCTCGAGGTCTCCGATCTCGGGACTTTGACCCCCGACTTCATTCTCTGGCCGGCGACACGGAAAATCGGTTCATTCTGAAGTGCAATCTTTGCTTGATCTTTCTCCCATTTTGCCTTCGGAGGGTGTTTTTGACGGTTTTATGGCGTTAGCCAAGTCCTCTCACCTGCCAGATTATGATGAAACTCGTCTAGTTAGGAGAAAAGTCCCTTGGAGTCAGCTGTACGAAACACACTGGCACGTCACGAAGAGTTCTTCCATACCACCATGTCGGATTCGAAATTTCAATACCATCTCCGGCGATATTGTAGCTAATGAGTTGGTGACAGCTGAAACTCTCACACGGAGCGGGTCCAGCGAGCTCAACATGTTAGACGCTCGAAAACCGGCGCTATTTGATCGCCGCTTCAGATCTCAATGATTCATGAACCAAAGAGCAGATTCGGCCACCTCACGGACGATGATGGTCTCCATTTCCGGAAGATACAATTTCCGTATGGCTGATACCTTGAAGAGACACAATGGAAGTAACAGGACCGGAAAGAACTCTCACCGTAACGCTCTGAAAGCATTTTACATACATTCCAATTAAGATATTGGGCCTCTAGCTAAGGGCTTTTAAACACTGAGATTTGAGCTGTACTACCTTCAACAAGCCCACCTGTTTGACGTGATGTCTCTTCAAACCGGAAAGTACAAGATCACTAGCCGCTCTCTCAAAAAGACGGCTCAATTCGTAAACAATCTCCCCGGCGTTGCTGTTTCTCTGGCCAAATTCAGTGGCCCGGATAACCAAACTGTAGGTTGACCCTTTTCATCTTCGTGCTTTGACTGCGCTGACACTCTCTTTCCCCCCTTTCTCTTTCGCATCAATGCTTACAATCATCTCTCGACCATCAGTGGATTATTCGTGAAGAAGATGGTGACTATGCCATCCGCAATGCAGCATACGGCAATCCAGCCTATGCGGCCGTTGTCGATGACATCTCTAGCCGCAGCAAGGTCAAACTCGGAAATGAGGCCTATTATTGGAAAATTGTGGAGACTGAAGGTGGATACCAGTGAGTATATCTCTCCTTTGGGTGGACACGGATTATTGATACATCTGATGTCGACCAGAATTCTCAATACCGATGGAGATTTAGCTTGGGCGGCTGTCAAAACTGATGAACTCGTTTGTCTCTTGTCTCAATTACTTTGATTGATACCTCTGAACGCCTTTCTCTGCTATGTAGGTTCACCTCACCACGCTTGATACGACTGTGGCCACTAGCGCTCAATTGTGGAGTTTGGAACCTTTGTTTTAGAAGTTCGTCCTAGTTTCTTTTTTCTTCCCCCAATCCGGGCCGATGATGAATTGTGGGTACTGACTTAGATCATTCTCGAATAGCGCCGGTATCTAAGTCCATACAGGCTGACTGAAGCGAGAGGTTTGGGAGTGGTGGACATTGATTTGATAATGTAGCTACTCTCATGCAGGCCACATGTTTTGGTTGTAAGATATATGTTTTTGTATGGCATGAGGAACGCGAGGTTACTGAGCAAACTCTCCGCGCTTACACTGTGCGTCATAGGTCTGTAAAGTGCGAACTAGATCTCTGTGAAGTACTGGCTAGGTTCTAAGCTATTGTCTTTCCGGCTTGTGACCGACGGGAATGGGGCATATTCTTCCGTAGAATCTGCACGTTCCTCTCCTGTCTTCCGTACTGGCGCCAATCTCACTACCACGTTCCGGCACAAAGATGCTTCCCTGCCATCGATTTACGCCCCAACGTGATCAACTTCACAGCAATTTTTGACCTCAATGAGTAACGAGCGGTAGAGAATCCCATCATCTACACCGGTGTATGGCCTCGTGTATAACGCGTTGAGCGCTGGGCGCTAGATGTGCAAGGCACATGAGCAAATCTGTGAGTAGATTGTTTCTGAATCCTCGAATAACAAATCCGTACTCATCCCTGGAGTACCAATATTCTCAATCTCTGCTTCGGGCTGTGAGGATGTTGATCTAACTCTTCCTATTAGTCGGAGAAGAAAGTTCATCCGTACTGCCTGCAAGCGTTTCATCGAAGTCCACACGCGGATCATGAACCGCGCACCAAGTCGTGGCTTGTGTGCCACATCTGATCCCGCTCTACATTCCTGTTGTCTATTCTAATACCAATATCACATTGGTGGAAGAGAAGGTGCGTCGTGGCCTGCTGTGTATCACGGTGATCTCGGCACCATTCCACCTCTCCATGACCTCGTGCCATTCAGGCACTTTCCTGGATAGAGAAAGCTATATAAGACCTTCGACAGCAGAATTAAACCTCAGACTTTATCTGACGATTGTGTCTCACCAACTACTACGCTATGATGTCCGGGGGATCCCTGAGTATCCCTCGTCCTCTTGTACGCACTCCCTTTTGATCTTCTTTCCATTAGCTATCTCTCATGTTGATTACTCGCAGAACGAGGACGAGGATGCCTCTGGGAAATACTCGGACCTCCTGGATCCAGGGGTCTCCGTGCTATTCTCACCGCTCCAATCACTGCAAACCAATCGTCTGATATCAATACCTTTCAACGTTATACCCAATGCCAAAGTCCACCGGTGAGTGCGATTTCTTGCCTGTATGGATGTCATGGACTGGATGCTGACTTGAGGCGTATGATTTCGGATAGAACCTCAACCGAGTCGACGGATTTCGCAGCCTAGAGATCCGTACGTCTTTTCTTTGATTATGCCTCTTTGTATTTGGTTTTAACCTCAGGCTTTTAGACCGATACCACGTTCGAGTCAGCCAACTTCCATGGCTCTGAGCTCCGGCAACGTACAGTGCTCTCAGCCTGGTGTTCACTCTCCAAAAAGGACTCCCGAACCTCGAGGTGTACGGAGGGCATAGGCTTTCTTTCCTTTCTTTGAATGTTTCTTAGATACGATTCTTGTTTCCATGATCGGTTTGAGTGTCGGCTTCAATACATGTACAGTATATATATCGATAATTCCAGTACCTCCTTGACCGCATCCGACAGTTCCACTGGGAAATTCACTCCAAGCGACAGTGAAGGTCGTTCTACCCGCCGTGGCAGTGGGTAGTTGAGGCTTCGCAGGAGGCTTAGGAGCAGACAAACCAGGATCGCAGAGGCGGAAAGGGTGAACGATCAGACCACAGGTTTTTGAGAAGCGAAGAGACGAAAGAAATGAGGCAGGACCTAGAACGCCGAAAGTTACAGTTCGAAGTACGCCAAGTGATTCCAATCGGAATCGGAAGCGGAACCTGGCTTATGTCCTGTCCTGATATTCCCACGGTAAGCTTTTGTTCAATTGCTTTCTGAAGCTACCACCAATGTCGGACGGTGGATGTTCAACGCCATGCCAGAGGTGTACGTCTCTGTTTCCCTCACCTGCACCATCTTTTACCGACGGTGAATGATCGATCGAAGGAGCTGACACGACCTTTCTTCCCTAGACTTCAAACAGCCGCAATGGTCGTCTAGACCGTTGAGATGCTCGTGAGGTAAACGCAGGAATAAACGGGATTCCACAACTCTTCCCACCCACCCGCCCTCTGCGATCCTCTCTGCGACAATAACGTACCAAATGGCTGACGGATACACTAGAGTCGGCCTACAAGTAACACCTTTAGAGTCAAGCTGCACGGTGACCGACAAAGGCACCCGTTTCTACGCATCATATGACCACACTCACTCGGAACTTCTCTACTTCTCACAGAAATATCAAAGGATGGGACTGTGACAGGACATGCCCTTCTTGGCTTTTTCCTGGTACCCTTTATCTCCATTGGCTCCTCAGAACCATTTCCAACTCGTCCTTGCGCTTCTCTTCAAGGACGACGCCGCGCTCTACCCGGAGGAGTCCGTGTAGCCGTTTTGTAATACGTCCAGCAATTTCTGGACAAAGGGATTATAGTATCCCCTACAACGCTATTTTAGGAAATTCAATTCGAATAGGAGGCGCCTGAGAACACGCATTATAACGCGAGTGTGCGTGAGACGGCTCGGTATTGTGTTGGGTGATCTGATAATGCTTATGTAGCCGAGATGAGTAAAGATGCTCTGGCTCAGTGGTACGATCGTGCGCAACAGGTGGAGACGTCGGGGGTTCGATTCCCGGTACATTACACTTTTCCCTCCCTTTTTCCAAAACAATTCAGCAGGAAACCTATTCGCGAGAAAGGCAGAGGACATATTACAGTTCAGTCGACCTTCTTCCGTGGGCAAAGATTGGCCTTAAAATGAAGATATGCCAGTAACCGTCAGAAACAATAATCTCGTGTCGGGAGGGTTCTGAATGAACCATTCACTTCCTTGTTTCGATGGCGAAATAAATACATATAGACTATCGTTAGGTACTAGTTATAGTAGGCTGATACTAACCTGATCTCTATTTTGAACGCTGTGACACGTTGCCCATAGGATGGTTCAACCCAAATGCAAGTTTGATCAGGGAATGCATAAGAAATCCTATCGAGCTTTCGAGCTTCGTCTGACCTTTTCAATATCGCAGAATTCGACGTGAGAGCTCTCTTTATTGGATAATAAATACCTAAATCGTATTTAAAAGGCATCTACTGAGCACCTAACATGCATATTTGCGGCTGGACGAGGGGGACAATGTCGAGCGATTCCGACCATCCAGAGTCAAACGGCGCAAACGGCGGGAGGGACATTGCCGCGTGATTGCCTTTACTGCCGGTGTTGTGTGGCCAATAGGAACGCATTCGGCATGCACGATCAAGCGGGGTTTGGAAACTGCCTGGTCGGCCAATTCAGGCTGTTTCTTTGAGATCGTTTTTGGATGGAGTATTTCAATGCTCCAAACGCGAAATAGCAGCCCTTTGAGATTACAGTACATACAGTGGTTCGATCTCATTTTTTCTGTGCAAAAAATGCGAATTTCCAGCAGTAACGCTGTATCACCCTGTTGATTTGCCCGAGCCTACCATATTATAATATGTCCCGGAACAGGGTTGTAACCGGAGTTAATCGTGAATCACTCACGTTATAATACCATGAAACTCTGCATTTTAATTTGCCTGTGGCTAGAGCACTGTTTATGTACTAAATGCAACGCATTACAATTCCCAGAAGTTGCTGCAGATACTATAATCCCTTTTTCCAGCAACTACTGGGCTACATTACAATAGTAGTACACGTACTGGTGCTACCCAGATTTTTTAGATGCGTTGATCCCCTAAACCGTTATTTACCCTAAATCATCGATTACATAAGCTTTTGAGGTCGAGAACTGAAGCTCAGATAACTGGAGAGTCTCCTTGGTTCTCTGACCGTACTGTACCCTTCTTCGCCGAAAACATTCAGAGTATGACATGCCTGCACAGATGAAGACCGTAGATCACTAGCAATGCTTCTGCTTCGTTCAGCTATGCGATTGTGGATACATCATTGGCACGACAAGGACTACGATGCTACTCATCACCGTAAAAATGTACAGCATTGCTGTTTCGATTTAATAACAGTTTTGAGTCCAACATGATGAAACCTACGATGTTTCTCGACGAGGGCTTTTCCTCCGTCGTGAAGCTGTTGGAAGATGCATTCCACTCGCGCCATCTGGCCGGAAACCATGACAATAGATCTCTAAATATGAGTGTAAGTATTGGATCCAGAACGTTGGAAGAAAAGAAATGGAGCGTACCAGAAGTATGTAGATGAGCACCAGCAAGCAACCCAACACGCAAACGCACACGCATACGAACGGTATGAAGAGAATTATGATGGTTGCTTCTGCTAACGACATATCCTTAGTCGGTGAATTAGCCATCATCTCCCAAAATATCGTTGCACTCCAATTGAATGTAAGAGACAAGGCTCTAGGTCCAAAGGCTGCGAGAGATAATGATAATTCAAATCGTTCACACTATTTGAATTCAAGAAGACGGCTCACCGATCACGCAGAAGTATAATGGAGCGTAGAGAGCTGACCGTAGCACTTGCATGCAAACACCTGCTCTGCCAGAATGAGGTACTGTTTGCATACTTTCTTCTCCCGTGGTCAACGCCATTCCCTAGCGTAGAGATGCATCCTTGTATGCATACGTTGTTTGCATATTGATACAGTGTGCGTTAGTGGACGTTAAGCATACGAATTTTTATGTATACTTATCATGTTTACGCCCTTCAGAGAAGACAAGCATTTTCATTGTATGCATCCCATTTGCATTGAGCCTTTCGTGGTTCTCACCTAATAATTTTTTGCATATGAGGCGCAGGCGGCTTGGCATCAAAGAGTATGAATACTTGTATGTAACTTTTGAGGTCACATGGAAGAGAGTATGCAAACATGAAATAGCCAAAGTCACCGCAGTACGTACTAGAAGATGCAGGTAACGTGCGAGAGGAACCTCTGTATGAAAACAAAGTACATGAGGTAGACAGCAATCATCTGATGGAAACAAATGGCGGAGTATGCATCCAAATTGTAAGGAAAAAAACGAGGATCGGCAGAAGATGTGTAGGGGTAAGTGTACGGATATGCATGAATAAAGAAATCGAGGGCTAAAGACATGCATACCGAGGAACGCAAGAGGTGGTATGCATGAAGAAGGATGAAGGATGACGTAGGCGGCATGCATACACTGGTATGTTCGGGTAAGGAAACTGAGAATGCTGTCAGCTCAAACTCCAACAAAGTAATGCAGACGACGAACTCGTACCGATCAAGCCAACTTTGATTTCTTTGAGCGTTGAGGGCGCCGAGAGGCTTCAGCGACGGGATTGGTGTCTTCGATGGCCTGTCTGCCTCGCTTTAAGTTGCGACCCTTGGGAAGAGGTTGGGCACTTGGAGCGCCCTCCTTCGTGACCTTAACTTCTTGGATTCTCTTTGACGACCTTGTGTTGGCTCCAGTACCTGCACCCTGCTCATCCAAGATTCTTTTTGATGCCCTGGTGTTGGAAGCAGGAACGGCGTCGATGGGACCAGTCTTGGGTAGCGTCGTGCCAGTGGCCGTTTTAGGTAGCATGGCCGTCTTCTTGGATATTGTGGCCGTCTTCTTGGGTAGTGTTGCCGTCTTGGTGGATGGCGCCTTAGCCCTGCCCGTATTCCGTTTCTTGGGAGCAGATTTAGTGGCCAGTGGGGACTCGACTATGGCGCCAGGGAGTACGTAGTCGGTAACGGGAGTTGTTTGAATATACGGCGGGGATGGTGTCACAGTCTATGCATGGTATCAGTATGAATACTAATATCACCGGTGTGGTGGCTAACTGCGACGTACCTCAAGCTCAGCAATTTCACTCAGTGGACTACCCATATCCAATTCATCCATCGAAGTGGTTGTCGTGTCGGGTTTGAGAGGAGTGTGGACGATAGGCACCACTGCCTTGGTAACAGTGGATGGCTGGAGTTGCATTTAGTGGGTATGAATATTAGATGGGTCGAGCATGAACGTACCTGACTTCGGTCATTTTGATTGAGGGCTGTATTAATATCCTTCGAGTCCTGTCCCAGCTGATCGTCTACGGTGCTTGCGGCATCTGAAGCCTGGAGAGCGACAACTCCTCGCTTCTGAGGGGTGACGAAAGGGTTCGTCATTGTGGTGGTGGTGGTTGATAGCTGTCCTGGTTCCGGAGACGAATGAAGGTTGGATGTTTGCTCTTGAGGGATGGTAGGTTGGGTAGTAGGCGGGGTAGTAGGCGTGTTGATAGCAGCTGGAGGATCCTCGATCGTGATGTCGTCCACGACGGTTGAGGCTTGGTTGGCGTTGCCGGAAGGGCTCTGGTCATCGAATATGAGGAACGAGTGTAAAAGTTATACTGTATGCATACCTTGACTTTGAAGAGCTCAGCATTTTTGACGGGAGTAACCTCGCCAGTGCCGGTGTTGTGACCGACGAGCTGAGAGTCACCGCTAGACTCATGGGTGATCCCCGGAGGGGTAAGCTGCGATGTGGCTGTTAGTGGAATGAGGAATGTTGGGAATTAGCTCGCGTGCCTTGGGAGAGTCACCACTACCGGGCTCGTGAACCTTGCTATTGACTGGCGCTTCCACAATGAGTACCTGTCAGAGAGCAATTAGACGACATATGATTCGAGCGATTGTACCTTACCCTTTCGTTCTCTTCCTCGCTTTCAGGTGACAGCTTCCCTGTGGTTCCATAGACGTCATCTTCGGCGCCACAGGAAGTGTCAAAGGTGTATGGTGCCTCGGGAATGTCGGGTATGACTGGCGGGCTCCCAGCTGCTGTGGACGTCAAGGTCTTGATTTGGCTTCGGCGGACCGCCACATTTTGAGACGGCGGCTCATCAACCTTAAGGTAGTCGATATCTTCCTTCCGAAGGGCGCGAGATTCTCAAACAACTGCAGCTACAGGATATGTAAGTGGTCAGATCTGGGCCGCAAGTCAAAAATTGGACTTACGGAAACAATTGTAAATATGTTGACCCAAGGGAGCTTCGTAACCTTTCTCAAAGCCTGAGAAGGCGTCAGGGAAATCTTGTCCGTCTACATTGTGAGGCCCGAAGTAGTGGCTGGGTCAAAGTGACATTGATAAGAGTGAGCGACAACGAAGAGGAAGACAAGGAAACTGACTGCTCCATGTGGATATTGCCGTTGTCACCGGGGCTCGGTCCGCCAGCGCTGACAAAGACCACCCAGCCAGTGGCATCGGCTAAGGCTTCCATGACTGCTTGAATCATCGACGGAAACACAGAAATAGCACTGACAGGGAGAAGACTATCAAGATCTGAGGTACCGAAGAATACACGCGAGAGACTTACTGGTGGTAGTCCTCCGGTGTTCGGTGATCAGAGTCCTCGGCGTTCGTCTTGGTCTTGATCGACTCTTTGGCTTTCTGCTTCTCCTCGTTCAATTTCTTGCATTCATCCTTGATCTTGGCAACAACGTCTTCGTCCTCACTCTTCCACAACTCCTGTACAACCTCGCGTCGAATCGACATACGCTCCTGGTTGGTCTTCGCACCGAGGGCCTCTACTCGCTTGGCATAAACAGGCTTAATTTTCTCGTTGAAGAGCTTTTGATAGACCTCCTGCTCTTGAAGACCACGACCTTGCGATATCTTGAGTAGCTTGAGAAGTAAGCCAAGATTTGCCAGGCCACACTTGCGGTTAGCAGGGCGAGCCTCTCTGTAGAGCCAGGAACGGATTTGCTGTTGATCAAAGTCAGCGATGTCAATAAACTCAGGCTCAAGAAACCTATCGTACGGCTCTCTTAGCAACAATATCGGCAGCGCTCGCAGCGGGCCATTTCTTGAAGAAATCGTTGCCGACCTCTCGAAGAAAGTTTCCAACGTGATCGGCTCGTTGGGCTTGGAGAAAACCTGGAATGGCGTTCTGGAGAAAAGTTTGCTGCTCATCGTTTGTCCAGCGGCGTGCGACCATGATTGACGAGATGAAGATTGTACGTTGAAGTGCAAGAATTGGCGTCAGAAAGAAATGAAGTAGATCTCGAGCAAATGCTGGTATGTATACATGTCTTTAGGCTTTGACCGTGATTTCGCCTGTTCGTCTAACCGCTCGGAGAATTTCTGAAATGTCCATGAGGCAGCCTCATTACTGTCATAATGCTACAGCTCACTTTAGTCCGCGTATATCTTCCTTCTGAAAAACTTATTTCACTAATGATTCGCATACACGCCGAAGGAAGAAAATTGAACTAAAATATGGATTGAGGGCTCGAAATATTGCGTGGCCAAAGCTGATTTGTGCCTCGCTGGATTCACTTCTTCGCCTCCGCGCAAGATCATGATTCTTGAACATGACCTACGGCAACCTGCCACTATGATGTCCTCAATTCTGGACTCAATCTCGAGGTACAATCTATCCGAAATGTCAAAGGAAAAACAGCAAAGCCCTTGTAGCACACCTGTCTTCAATTTGAGCGGTACGACGATCATTTTTTGACATCTTTTGGAAAATAATATGTCGTCTAGGTTTTCTGAACACTCCAGATTGTTCGGCCAACTGACACGTGCGCCTTGAAGCTAGAAGTCGAATTGCTTTCACACTGGATTTTCTTGCCGGTATAAAGTGTCCGAGTAAGTCAGTTGAAGACCGCAGTCATTTACTTTCATATTTTCATTGTCATGCTGAAAACCTCTGACATCGGGAATGCAGACTTCGCCGATGCTCCCTACACCAACGCTGGCGCACTCTATGACCTCATCAGAGCGCTTAATCGCGCTATTTCAGGTAACCGTATTTCCTTTGAAGTGCATATCCCGCCTCCCTGCTGACTTCTTGATCGATTAGGTGCTCAGGAGCTGCAATCGCCCACCCAAGGTAGGCGTGTTTCTTTGGCATGCAACCGATCGCTAAGTCAACTCAACGCCATTCTAGGAAACAAGCCCTCTGCGCTTGTTGTTCTTCCATCCTACCTACACGATGCAGAGATCCCGGTAGAATTCAAGGAGATTTGTCGGCAATTGGGACTGACCTTAGCCTGGGATCACGGTCAGTGCATCCGGCTGTCATGAGAAAGCCAAACGATTATTGACTGACTGCTTTTGACAGAGAATGTTGAAAATCTCAATCCTCGTGGTGAAGAAGCAACACGGGCGCCGATTCTGGCATCGGACAATCGTCAACCTTTGTCAGAATTACCTGTTAACACGGAGGCAGGTTCATTTTTGCATTTTTCACGATAACCATACAAATATTTCCTTTTCTAGGAACAAGACCCTGCTCTCGATGATGATCGTGCTTCCAACGCCGATAGTGATTGGAGCAAGTATGGATTTTCCAACCATCTCGCTTTATCTCCGAGTGCGTTCGCTCCGATTCCGGCTCCCAAAACCCCACCTCGACACAACACTCCTCCTCCCGATCTTTATCCCGATTTGTCAAAGATCTCTCCAGTTTTGGCCTTGTTCGGTCCTGCTCTTGGTTCGCCATTCCAGCCCTCATTGGATCGATCTCCCGCCCTTGTCCCTCATACTGGTGAATCTAGAGGTGCTAGCCCTGTCTGTGTAGCTCAAGATCCACTCGACATCGCAGTCAGCCCGGTAGAGCACCACTCGCATTCTTTCTCCATACGTATGTCTTCAAATGTCATGTCAAGTTGCCGATCACTCATAAACTTCTAGCCTCGGATATAGCCAACATCTCAGTCTCGTCAATCCAGTCCTATATCACCGACATGTCTGATTGCGACCCCTGGTATGTTGTTTTTGTTGGAAGAAACCCTGGATACTACAATAACGGGTATGTGTTGCTATCAGCATGCACCCTGTGAAATTGCTCATGCATTCCACAGACTTGTTGCGATGAACAATGTCACAGGTTTGCCGTGTGCCACAGTTGAACAGTACGAGTCATATGCGGCAGCCTTCTGGGCATATCATGACGCCTTGCAAAAAGGCTATGTTGCAAGGGTTGAGGTTCTTCATCCAGGTTCAGTTCGTGAAGATCTATAACGTGTGATATTACGCTTTCTCTGTAAATAGTAATCCACCTTCCAAATTGTATCGTTCTAGCCATTGTAATCGGCTCCACACAGAAGTACCTGAGGATCTACTTGGGATCTACGAGAATGTCGTCAACTGTGGCATCGCTGTCATACCCTTCTGTTCCGCCCTCAGATCCGCTCATGCTGCCATCCTCGTCATCCGCCTTATCAGAGCTACCGGATCCGGAACTATTGTCCTCCGATTCATCGCTCCAGGCGGGAGCAGGAATAGATTCTACCTGCCACAAGTGGGGCAAGACTGAACACCGTGTATTGATGATCGTGATCCCCATCACCAGGATTTCGACCATCTCAACGGTTACCCTCCATAGCTCTTGAATTTTGTAAGGTTCCTCAGGAAGTTGGCCACGCAAGTCTGTATACTGCGCCAGGAGCCGTCTGCCAAGTGATGCATGGCCAAGAAGCTGTTCTTGCCACTTTCCGACACGGTCTTCCTCGACCGCCTTTGTATAGCTTCGATTCAGCCCAATCTCCCAATAGGCAACACCGCCCCACCCAGAAGCCCACTCAAGAACCGCATGACGAAGCTTCGAAGCTCGATCAAGTGCCTGAGTACCCGGTGGAATTGGGTCCTCGAAGCGAGAGTCCTGAAGTACCTGAATAGCATGACCAAATCCAGCATCCCGATTTTGCTGTCGAGCGTCGAAAAAATCACGGGGAAGTTTACGGCAGTCCATGCGAGATGGAACAGTATCGCAAATCACCGCTAGAGGGGCTTGCTTGGTGGCTGTGGAAACTGACAGTTGGAGCGGAGGGATTTGAACGCCTTCCTTCCTGTCAATCATATGTAGGTATAATGTTACCAGTCAGACAATTCATTCACTCACGCTATCCGTCGTCGTTCACGAGCACGTTCACGATTCTTTTCTCGAACCTCTGGATGGCTAAGTTGCATTTGTGAGAAGAGCAGTTTGAGCAGTCAATGAATGTGATCGTACTTCCTGTAGTACCGCTGACTTCGTGTTAATCCGTCAGATCCAACTTTAGCTTTGGAGCCAGTTGGTTTCTGAGTCTTCGTCATTTTGCGTTCAATTGGCTTAGTGGCTAATGACAGAAAGAACTGGGCAAGCATTAGCTTCTTAACCGCTAGTACAGTTGCCCTTAGCTCAAATAGGATATCGAGAATATCATATCTAGTCTAAGGTCTGACCGGCACATTTCATGGTGAAGCCGAGGACGCCGGAAGAATTCAGTCATGGTTGCAAGTATCGAAAGGCTCCCGCTAATAGTCCGGACCTATCAAAACAATCCTGGGTCGTCCAATTCTGTGAACCAAATTTTCAATCAGCGTCTCGGCGTGTGAATGACCCCGACTTCGTACTGAGGAAGTCTGAGTCCAAATTGGGACGACGCGTCGTGTTATTTTCTGCTGTTTGGCAATGATCTCGACCACCTGCCTCACCGTTCACGGTGTTGCCGTCAGAAGTACTGTATAGTAGGTAGAGCTCTGCAGTACGGAGGTACAATTTTTGCTCGCATAAGTGATCAGAATGTCAAATATATTTCATACAAGGCAAATTTAGAGCTTAGGTAACTTCGCCTGGATTGGGACAGGAGGCAAGTGCAATTGTACAAGTGATTGCTACTACCAGCAGCCTTGGAGGCGAACATCCAGCGTGGAAAAGAGAGAGACAGGTGTCTCATCGGCTATCGGAGCCCTTGTTTATGCTTATTTGCAAATATGGCCAAAATCTGTTGCAATTCTTGCATTTGCGACAAAATTTGAGCTGAGGACTCCTTCGAAAGTTCACAATGCTTCAAAGGAATACTAGATGAAATAACAATTACAAAGAGGACATACAGGTTGTTACGATAACATCGGCGGCCGGACTTTTTCCTTCTTTTCATCTTATCATTTCGTCATCACAGCGTTAATCTTTCTTTATCATCTTATCATCTTACGATTAACGCATAGATCTTTATTCATCATCTTTACAGCTTGATTGTTGACTTGCTCTCTTCGAGATCCAGTCAACCTATTATTTACCTGTTTACTTGTTATTTATAGCATATAGCGTACTAGTATAAGTAGTAGACGACTTTCAGTCTAGCTTCCTCAGCTTGACCTGAAAGCCTATACATTGCTATTCGCTCTTACTCGATTCGCTCTAACTCCAGAGCTCTTCTCTGATCGTCATCGCTCATCTCTATAAAGCCTGTTAGGGATTATCAGTGGCTAGACCCTTAATCTAAGCGAGTGGCAACTCTTGCTTAACAAAAGGTCAAGCTGAACGAAACGCCCGCTATCCTAGCGTAGGCACCCCCAACCACAAACCGAACGTACGGAGTACCCCTCCGTACAACACAGAAGAACCACGGAGCATAAACACTCCATTGACAGACCCCCGAACGATACCGAAGTACACCTCTACGACAAGCGATTTGCCAGACTAGTCAAACAACCCCACCAACTTGCAGTCTTCGTAAAGAACACCGAGTCGTGGTGGTGGTGGAATCATCAAACCAAGACAAGAGGACCACAAGTAGACAATTCATTCTTTGTCGACAGACCAGACGACTTCTTAAGAAAGCGCGACCCAGTCGACTTTGAAATCCCTGTTGTTCCAGTCAGCCCACAACCCATTCGCACCCCTTTACCTACTTTGGCCACAGTCGTTGCCCCTATCCCAGTAGTCGCATCCACCTCTACTCGACGCGTTTCACAGACCCCTCCACCAAGACCCCCATCTAGTGGAACCTACGGTCTTAGAGACGAAAACGACGAAGACGACGAAGGAACAGTAGAAGCCACCCCAAGACCAAGACAGAAAGGAAAAGGACGAATAACAGGAGCAGGACCTTCTATCACTCGAACCCCCAGCGGAAGCAATCCCGCTTTCGATAACCTTCTCCACGGACTCGCAAAACTTGCCTCTAGAACCCCCACACCCAAACCAATTGAAGAAACGGCAGACGCCCCAGAACAGAACGAACCAACAGAGAATCACCCCAACAACGACGACCAAGAAGGATCCGACGAAGATTCCGGATCCCCCATCGACGAAGACCCAACTGATAATACCGAGCAGCAGGCTGTGGTATTAGGAACTGTTAGCGCAGCTGAACAGAACCCCCCAAATCAGAATCCCCCCGATCCAGAACCCGAACACCCCGACGACGAAGAAGACGAAGACATGTCTACCGATCCAACCGACACCCCTATGGGAAAACCCAGCCCATTTGCAGGAGATCGAAGGACTGCAAAAGGATGGTTGACAGATGTCATAATGTACATCATGGGACACAAAAAGATCAAAACCGACGAAGACAGGATCCTTTGTGCCCTCTCCTTCATCAAAGGAGAACCCGCTCAATCCTGGAAGATCAATTTCATTGACAAGAAGACTGGGGACGATGGAATTGATCTTGGAACATGGGCAGCATTTGTCACGGAGTTCAGAACGTCTTGGCTCCCCATTGACAATGAAGGAAGAGCAGCAAGCCAATTACAAGATCTTAGCATGAACACGACTAAGATGGGCGTTGACGACTATATCAACAAATTCAAGACTTTAGCAGCAACAGCTAAGATCACCGAATTCAACGCGTTGAAGACCTTCTTTGAGGAAGGACTACTCCCCAGCTTGGTAGCAAAAATCCACGATCTACCAGAAACTGCCTTCCCAAAGACAATGGACGAGTACTACAAGAAGGTGGCAGAAGCAGACTCTAGATGGCGAAAAGGACAAAACATCATTCGCCGACAACAAGGGAAACCCCCGCTTGAAGAACCTAGAAGCGTCTTCACTTCCCCCTCCCAGACAATCACCCTCTCTCCTGGAGTACCTATGGACATAGACGCTCTTTCTGTTTCAGAAAGAAGCGAACTTATGCGCAAAGGACAATGCTTCATATGCAGAGAAAGAGGGCATATCTTCAGAGATTGTCCGAAGCGAAAGAAGAACTTCAGAGGAAAACCCAAGCCCAAGAATACCACGTCGGTTCGATCCCTTGAAACCAACCCCACTGCCCCCGAGACAATGATCAGAGCCATCAAAGGACTCTCCCCAGCAGACAGAGTCAAATTCTGGGACCAGATAGCAGAAGAAATGAACGAATATGACAGCCTTTTTGACGGGGCGGACTGAATCGACGTCAGTCCCAGCCCCCATATGTATCTCCTCTATGTCACATGTCTATCACTATGAAAATTCTATGCGCCTTCCCCTCATAGTGTTGACACCGAAAGGAGAGAAAAATGTCGAAACCAAGGCCCTCATTGACTCTGGAGCAGAAGGAACATTCATTGACAGAAACTTCGTCCGAACTCATAATCTCAAATCTCTTCCCCTATCCACACCAATCCTAGCACGAAATGTTGATGGAACAACAAACAACAATGGAACCATCACCCATTACACGGTTCTAGAATTTACTTGCAAAGGAAGTAAATTCCAAGAACGATTCCTGATAACGGGATTGGGAAAGGACCATATCATTCTAGGCTTCCCTTGGCTGAAGAGGGTCAATCCGCAGATTAATTGGACAAATGGGACATTCAAGATAAATCCCAAACTAGTTCGGTCAAACCCTTACCGAGACTGGCGAAACCGAAGAGACGCACGAAAGATAGCCAAATTACGTCTGCACCCCTCGACAGAAACCAGCGAAGAGGACGATGAAGATCACTCAGAAGACTTGATAGATCGAGACGAACCACCTAAACCAGAAGACAGCGACCTCACCATAGCTTTTATAAAAGGCGAACCGATCATTGGAATCTTCTTGCATGAAGAACCCCCTTTGACAAAAGAACATCGAGAACCGATCATGCGACAGATTCGAAATCTGAACCTTTTCCGAATCATGAGACAACCAGGAACATCGAGATATCTCCCGACCCAGAATGTTTGGATAGCAGCCAAGACATCCAAATCTCAAGAACTAGAACATTCAAAGAAAAAAACCAAACCGACGATTCCCCTCGACCAACTCATACCCCCCGAATTCTCAGACTACAAGATGGTATTCGAAAAAGAAGCCTCAGAACGTTTTCCCCCGTCACGACCATGGGATCATGCCATCGACTTGAAACCCGATTTTGTTCCCCAGACTTGTAAGGTCTACCCTCTCAATCTAAAAGAACAAGCCGAACTCGACAAATTCCTCGAAGAGAACCTTCGAAAAGGCTACATTCGACCCTCCAAATCACCACAAGCATCACCTTTCTTCTTCGTGTCAAAGAAAGAAGAAGGTGCCCTTCGTCCATGTCAGGATTATCGCTACCTCAACAATGGAACCATAAAGAACGCTTATCCACTTCCCCTAGTAAGCGATCTATTGGACAAGTTAAAAGGAGCGAGAATCTTCACCAAACTCGACATTCGATGGGGATATCATAATGTGCGAATTAAAGAGGGAGACGAATGGAAGGCTGCTTTCAAGACAGCAAAGGGACTCTTTGAACCATTGGTTATGTTCTTCGGACTATGCAACTCACCAGCGACATTTCAAGCAATGATGAACCATCTCTTTAGAGACATGATTGACGAAGGATGGCTCATCATTTATATGGACGACATGCTCATCTTCTCCGAAGATAAGGCTGCACACATTGAACGAACCAGAAGGGTCTTGCAACGACTGAAGGAACACAGTCTATTCCTGAAGGCTGAGAAATGCAAATTCAACGTCGCCGAAGTCGAATTCCTTGGGATGATCATTAAACCAGGACAAATCCACATGGACCCAACAAAACTCGACGGAATAAAACAATGGCCAACACCAAAAACGGTCAAGGATGTCCGGTCCTTCCTAGGATTTGGCAATTTCTACAGACGGTTTATTGGGAAATATGCTGAGATTGCCAAGCCACTGAACGATCTTACCAAGAAAGACCAACCATTCCATTGGGGACTTGAACAAGAAGAAGCCTTTCAATTGCTCAAACGAAAGTTTGAGGCACAACCAGTCCTCACCATGCCCGACCCCACGAAGCCATTTACCATTGAATGCGATGCATCGAAATGGGCCACAGGAGCAGTACTACGACAAAGAGATGAGAACGGAGACTGGCACCCTTGTGGGTACATCTCCCACTCCCTGACTCCTGCAGAACGAAATTATGAAATCTACGACCGCGAATTATTAGCCATAATCCGCGCCCTCGAGACATGGAGGCACTATGTCACAGGAACCCCCCATCCTGTAACCATCTTTTCTGACCACAAAAACCTCACTTATTTCCGAACGCCTCAGAAGTTGAATCAACGACAAGCCAGATGGAGTCTTCTATTATCCCAACACAATGTGAATCTGATTCACGTTCCTGGAACACAAATGGTTCAATCCGATGCACTTTCCAGACGTGCAGATCATGTTCCAGAAAACGACACAGATAATGAAGACGTCACCCTTCTACCAGACGAATTGTTCATCAAAGCCTTCGACACAGAACTCCATTCCGAGTTTCTATTACAACTAAGAGAAGATGAATTCTTTTCAGAAGCAGTCAAGAAACTGAAGGACAACATAACACCCATCAAATCAGCCCTAACAGACTGGGAAGTAAAAGACAATCTACTCTTTTACAAAAACAAGTGTTATGTCCCAAAGAATGAACACCTCAGGAAGTCGATCATCCAACGATACCATGACAAACCTTCAGCAGGACACCCAGGAGTCTTCAAGACGATGGAATTAATTTCCACAGACTACTGGTGGCCACGCATGCATGGAATGATTAAAGAATACGTGGAAGGATGTGCACTTTGCCAGCAAATGAAGGTCGACACACACAAGGCAAAACCCCCATTACTACCCCTAAAATCAACCGCGACACGGCCATTCCAAATTGTTACCATTGATTTCATAACTGATCTACCCGAAATTGATGGAAATGACATGCTAATGGTCGTGGTAGACCATGGCCTTACGAAGGGGGCAGTTTTAATTCCTTGTTCCAAGACCATCGACGCTGCAGGGACAGCGAACAATTACATCAACCACGTATACCGAAGATTTGGATTACCCGACAAAATCATATCCGACAGAGGACCTCAGTTCGCATCGAAGGTTTTCGCAGAAATGGGAAAACAACTACAGATCACTCTAGCGATGTCAACAGCCTATCACCCCCAAACAGATGGAGAAACCAAACGAGTAAACCAAGACATTGGAACTTATCTGCGACTCTTCTGCACAAGTTACCCAGAGAAATGGCTTGAATACGTGCCGATCATGGAATTCGCTCACAATAATCGAGTACATTCAGTCACACGAAGAACCCCATTCTATCTAATGAATGGATACGAACCCCGATCCCTTCCCCTAGCCTTCAATAAATCCGAAGTACCAGCTGTAGAAACCCGACTCGAAGAATTAAAGAAGGCCCGAGACGAAGCACTAGCTGCTCACGAACTAGCTCGAAGAAAAATGGCTGAACGAACAGCAGGAAACTTCAAACCATTCAAAGTAGGCGACAAGGTTTGGCTTGACAGCAAGAATCTCAAGACCAACTACGTCTCAAAGAAGTTCACCCCTCGGCGAGAAGGCCCATTCCGAATCACGGAAGTAATCAACCCATTGGCATATCGACTAGAACTACCCAAGTCCTGGAAGATCCACGATGTATTCCACGCTGTCTTACTCCGACCTTTCAAAGAGACCGAAGTACATGGACCTAACTACACTACCCCTCCCCCGGAGATCATCAATAACGAAGAGGAGTGGGAAGTAGAGGCCATTCTAAATCACAAGAAGTATCGGAATTCTAGAAAATACCTGGTGCAGTGGAAGGGTTACCCCACTTCGGAGAATACGTGGATACTTGGACGACAGTTCACCAACTCCAAGGACATTCTAGACGCCTATAAGAAGAAGAAGAAATTACGACAACTCCTCATCAGTCGAACCCCCGTTCACAGATACATCGATCAGCCTAGCTTTTCAACCAAACCCAAACCTTCTTCACTACAATGTCTGCCTCCACCTCTACCACCACTTCCTCGGTCGCCACCAGCCTTGGCATCTGGGCTACCGACCTCGACGTCTTCATTATGAAGAACGCCAGATGCGAAGAGGACCAACTTGCGTCCTTGAGGGACTCCCTCGAAACACACGACTACCACCACCTCAAGGACCTAGTCCAGTATATGCTGGACTATGAAGAATTTCGCCGCAAGATGCTCCATCTCCAGATGGAGGCGAAGGTACATCGAAGGATAGGAGAGGAGATGCATAAAGAGATGAATGAATGGGACGAGAAGATGAGGGATCAGTTCTTGAAGGAGTTCTTCAAGAACGATGGAGGAGCGTTTTTGGACACTGTCTGTCCAAAACGCGGCGAGATTTTCAAAGACGATGAAGAAACAACCGACTGGAACGATGTTTTTGCCGCACGAACATACGAGGAAACCCCCATCAAAAACCACAACATAATCCGAGACAACGGCAACACTTGGACCACAGGCAAGAAACGAAAGACGCAGGGCAGCTCTGTAAAGAGCGTAAGGCCACCGCTACGCCATAAACTTCGATTTGGTGCGCCAAGAGCGCCCATCAACTTTCAACGAGCCCGACGGACCGGAGGCCCCCCACTTCCAAAGTGTCAAATTTGCAACAACGACCATCATCAAACGTATTGCTCAAGATTTCGATGCAAACTATGCCACACAAGAGCGCCTGGGCATTACTATGAGAAATGCCCAAGCCTACGAAGGAGCGCATGGAAGAGGATCTAATTGAAGCCAGGTGTCTTCAACCCTAGAGAGGAGCTAATGTTACGATAACATCGGCGGCCGGACTTTTTCCTTCTTTTCATCTTATCATTTCGTCATCACAGCGTTAATCTTTCTTTATCATCTTATCATCTTACGATTAACGCATAGATCTTTATTCATCATCTTTACAGCTTGATTGTTGACTTGCTCTCTTCGAGATCCAGTCAACCTATTATTTACCTGTTTACTTGTTATTTATAGCATATAGCGTACTAGTATAAGTAGTAGACGACTTTCAGTCTAGCTTCCTCAGCTTGACCTGAAAGCCTATACATTGCTATTCGCTCTTACTCGATTCGCTCTAACTCCAGAGCTCTTCTCTGATCGTCATCGCTCATCTCTATAAAGCCTGTTAGGGATTATCAGTGGCTAGACCCTTAATCTAAGCGAGTGGCAACTCTTGCTTAACACAGGTAGTATCAAGGTTTGTAAGACTAAACAACATATTTTAGGGGATTCAGGAATGAAAGAAGGATGTGTGATTCGACGACGAATGAGGTCGCTAACCTTGAATGCTGGCACCTCATTCAAAATCAGCCTCATGAGTGGGCGGATCTTGAGAAAGATACTCTAGAAAAGTAATTGTCAGTATTCTGATTAGACTTGTAGATAATTTAACGAGGACTTACTTTAATTACACGTAAGATCACAGATGTGGAACTTCTTCGTTGCTGTAACATGAACTGCATCGCATCCGGGGCAATGCTCGAAAGTTTCGCACATAGCCCGGAGTGGACCACCACGAAACGTTACAAGAGCGCAGAGAAGGTCGTCAACGCTATCAAATGCACGATCTTCGGTAAATTGGTCGGCTGTTACACAGTGTCGCCTATGTTCCTCCTGGTGAACCCGTGGAACCATTGAGTAGCAATGGATACAGTTTTCGAACAGGAGTTGGATGTACCGTCGTGGTGCGCCAGCCCGTGACTGAAGAGCCATGGCAAACGCAACAGTAGCACGGCGCCTCAAGAGAACCTCCGGAGAGAGGTTAGGGCCATTGAGGAGCGAAGCAGTAGCAGCTTGAAGCGTTGGGCCATCTGTAACTTCGATGGGATGAGCAAGTGAGCTTCCCGGCACATTTGAAGGCAGGGTAGCTACGCTTGTGGGAGGAGGAGGAGGAGCTGTCGATGGTGGAGAAGGGAGGAGGGCAAGGGGAGGAGGGAATTCATCGGCATCTTCCTGATCTGACCCAGAGTCGTTATGGGAAGCTTGGGGTGAACCGGTACGATCTTGACGGGTTGCCAGTCTCTTGTTCGTCTCTTCCTGGAATGTATGATGGGAGCGCTCTAGGGCTAACCAGAATGAGTCGGGGTTAGTGAGAAAGATCCGTTTGAATTGAATAGATCTTACCTTGCCGAAGTTGAGCGTCGGGGCTGGCTTCTCGGCGAGGATATTCTCGGAGCAACAGGTGTCCGGTTACATTTCGGGAGATGTGAGAAATATTGACTAGTTATCGTTGTCAGTTGTTACATTGTCATACCAAAGAGAGTCTAAGAGGCTTACCCCAGTAGCCACACCGATGAGTCTCTCGGGACTGACTACATCGCCCAATCCACTCTCCTGAGTGAATACCAGAGCCACGGATCTTGAAGATGTGAATATGCTTGGCATGCAAGCATAAGAGCTGATCGAATTGATGAGTTTCGTGCAAGGTCCAGATTTGCTGAGGCGGCACTGGAGCACCATCACGACGACACGGGCTATATAAGAGCAAACCAACAATGTTTTAGCAATGAAGTTGAGCTCTAAGAATGACACTTTTACTTACTAGGCAACCTCTACGATCTTCTCTCCGTCAAATGTTGTCAAATTTACAGATGCCGAGACTTCCCTCTTCAACTTGCCCCAGGAACTGGGAGTCTTCGGCGGGCTGGTCAGAGCTCGAGGGACAATGGCCCTACGAGGAGTTGTAGTGGGAGTGCCGCTGGATGGAGTGGATGGTCGACTGATTGAACGAGCGCGGCGAGGAGTTGTTGGCGAGTAAAAAGACATGGTTTTGATGTATCGGAGTATGGCAGTCGATTTGTTCTAAGAGGGTAATGAAATCAAGCAAGAATGATTCACGCTTATAAAGGCCACCCATAGTAGAAATGGTCGCCCAGATTTTGCAGAATGGTTGGAAGGGGCATGTAGGGGTGAGTGGCAGCAGCGGTGAAGTAAACAACAACGTGGTGCGATGAAAGTTCGTCAGCCCCATGACATAAGGAGATTAGATCTGATCAACTGCTGGCGCTTATTCGCCTCATCCAAATCGAAGTCCTGTCTGACCTGTCGCCATCGAAAGAAATGTCATTTCGATGTCATACCGGAAAAACAAACGGTTTTCTGGGATCTCTTGCAATTTTTTTTGCAAGAAATATTTTACATATTGGGACACGTTTTGGGGTTCTTCTCACAGAATCCGGTCTTCGCCTGCAGTAACGCACGATGTACCAAAGCAATAGCAGGATAGTATCCCCATGTTCAATGAAGTCAGGCCGTTTCTACTCGTCTTGTCCTGGCCAAGTATCCCACTTCACCACCCAGTAACGTTCTATGCAGCGTACACCTTTGAAGAAGTCAAAGAAGACAGGAAGATCTTTCGCAGTCCTACCACCATCTTTGGTGTCGCGTCCCGATGAATCTCCCACAATCAATTCAACTCGATTTCAGCGGCTCCCAAGTGGATCACTTGGCTCATCAACACGGCATGTTGCCTTGCCTCCTCTCCCTCCGTCGTCGCACGCTAAATTACTTGTAACACCCGCTCCCGAGGCTCTTGAAAAGCAAGAGGATCCTCATTCCGAACCGTGGACCCATCTCGACATTGCCTACTTGGAATCTCTTGACGAAGGTCGTGTCACAGCTATAAAGCGCAGAAAGGTGAAGAACTTCTAGTATAATCAGTGCCTTCTGATTCGTTTCATAGTACAATCCCCGTCCAATATTTCTCTCAAAACAGGATGAAATTTTAGAAGAGCTCGTACGCCTGGAAGGTAGAGGTGATGCCATTGGATCTCAGTGTGCTGAGTGCGGGGCTGAGGGTCCGAAGTTCCGATGTACTCAATGTGTGGGAGGACAACTCTTCTGTCAGAAATGCATCGTTGATCTGCACTGTCGAAACCCGCTACACTATATTGAGGTATGTGTTCCCAACTGAGCAGCTACAAAGTTCTCATTTCAAACCCTATCTAGGCTTGGGTACACAATTCATACTTCTCTCGTGTCTCTTTACGATCTCTTGGTCTTCGGGTGCAGCTCGGGCACAAGCCACTTGATCCCTGCCGAAATCCGGTTCCCACGGCCAAGGATTCGTTTGTCGTCCTTGATGTCAACGGTATCCATGAGGTCGCTCTGGACTTTTGTGAATGTGAGACAGCCCAACCTCATTTCGTTCAACTGCTACGCTATGCATGGTATCCCGCCTCACTTGAACGCCCTCACACTGCCGCCACCTTGAATCTTCTCAAGTTTTTTGAACTTCTCAACTACGAGTCGAAGGCTTCGTTATTTGAGTTCTACAGCACGCTTTCACGCCTATCAAGTAACACAGGTCTTGATTTACCAAAGGTTAGTCCTGGATCATGGATCTAAATTGGTCTGACCAGTACGTTTAGGATCGTTATGAGGCACTAGGCGAGATGGACCGGCAGGTCAGGCATCTCAAGTCCCTCAAGCGGGCTGGGTATGGACATGAACCAGGCGGTATTGCTATGGCAAAACCTGGTGGGTGTGCGCCCCTCTGCCCTGTGTGCCCACATCCAGGGATTAATTTGAAGAAAAAATGGGAGGAGCATGCGAAGAAAGCCCCGTATGTCGTCTATTTCTCTTAATGTTACCATCAATTCAACGTGCACCCTTCCAGCCATAGATACGCTCTCTTCCTTGCTGTTGATGGCAATTTTCATCTCAAACGAAGAAACGTGTCGACCCTGGAAGCCGATCCAAGCTATGGCGATGGCTTGAGCCACTTTGTTCGTTCCCGCCCTTATCAAGACCACATTGCATGCTTTGATAAGAAGATTGTTCAATCGGTATGTCATCACCTTACCCTACATTCTAAGCTTACATTTACGCTTAGCCGAGTACTTGCTCGAACCACAAAGCAGTCAATTCCGAACGATCTGGGAAAGGTCTTGCGGTGACGGGTGTCTGCGCAGTTGACTGTGCTAGACACGACATGAAGCGCCCCTTAGCTGTCGGTGACTTTCATCATGGGGAGCGGTATGGCTTTATTTGCATGCGGCATCGACGACTCCTGACGTGCTAACGCACACTGCCAGCTATGTCAATGTCGATTACGTGTTTCTTACCAGCCTTCAAGATCACAAGTTGGCTGATGTTGTTGTCTCTTACGACATCAGCTGTCAGTGGAGCGTTCACCTCTGGGACACAAGGATACCCCAATATCGACTCTCTGGTCTTGACCTCAACCGTAATGCTGCCAACTACCGCTTTCTTGTGCCCAAATTTCACCTGCCTGCCCATATCTCTGCCTGCCAAACCAAGTTCTCATTCAACTATGCTCGAGGTGTCGGCCGAACAGATGGCGAGGCTCCCGAACGAGGTTGGGCACGTATTAACCCAATCTCAGCCAGTAGTGTTGAGATGGGCCCTGGCCACCGCCAAGACATGCTTGACGCCCATTTTCGCGACCTCAATTGGAGAAAGACGACCAAACTCGGTAAGTAGTTCTCCATTCTATATCGGACAGCATCTGACTAAATATGTAAAGCTGTCAAGATGCTAAAGGACATCAAGGAAGGTGTGCGAATGCACGGAGAATTTCGCTTCCTGCACAACCGGTATACGCTTGGCCTCCCTTCGACATCAGTTGAACGGTGGGAGAAAGAGGTTGTGGCCTGGGAGGAGGATCCACTGGTCCGAAATCCATACGAGAAGCGGTTCCGAAGTAAGTTTCTTTTTGATACGATGACGTAGCCAACACGCTAACGCAACGATTTCAAGCTGTCTCCGAGGATGCCGTCCGTAAACGGCTCATTGCGGAGGATAAAGCTGCAGCCATAGCCGGGACGGCCTATGTGCTCGACGACGATGTTTCTGCTTCAACATTGATCACCATGGGTTTAGACCTCGAAGAACAACAGTGAGTGATGGTTAATTTCCTGTTTTTGCTAGAAGCTAATTGTGTACTCAGACGCCATATTGCTGCGGAGCTTAAGGCCGCAGGGAAGAAGGAACTATCAGATCACACGGCAAGGTTCCAGAATCGGGTCAACATTCTTCGACGCAAGATCATGTCGTGGATCAAGATTCAACATGTCTATGTCAAACACCTCCATGCTATTCGCGTCAAGGACAACAAGAAAACCCCACCTAATCATCCCGAGACACCTGTCGAATCTCTTGCCCTTTATCTCCCATCTTCATTAGCTCCTTCGGTTCCGTGCGATCAACGACTTCTTGCCATCGAATTTGACCTCAGAACGGCCCAAGCTAATGACGCCCTCGATGAAGTTCGGGATTCTCTCCGTCTTTGTAGTCATGTCTATCAAGATAAGGATCGCTTTCAGCGTGGCCAGCGTCTTAACCTCCGATCTATCGACCTCGTCACTCGCCTCGACCAAAAGTGTGCGCTAGGAGCATCAAAGTACTGTACTGCTCGTACTGCCGTCCTCCGCTTAGCATCAAGGCTCCAACGTGTTGGACAGGATGCGATGTTCCCCGAGCTGGCTGAAGGGGATATTCGTGGTCTAACTGACGACTCCATTCCGGATCATGTACGAAAATCACAAGCTTATCCTAACCTCGCCCCACGACTCTCTTGGATCTGGAAGCGGCTCGGACCTGATAGCCCGTCTGAGGATGATGCCTTACAGGATGGTATGTCGTAATTCTAATTCACATCCTTCTGATTCCTTCAGAACTTACGGCTTGAGTTTAGATCTCCGTATTGAGTTCTGCAAGAGCCGCGCGCTATGTAACCGATGGGGTGAAGAAGTTGATATTCTGGAGTCGGAAATGGAGCGAGGTCTAGAGTTTTTCCAGTGGCACTCGACTCGATGGACAACGCGTGCAACACTTGTTCAGCACACCGGCGATCAAGCCCTCTTCGAAGGCAAACGGGCGTACGCTCTCGAACAAGCAGCTCAGTATGATGGGATGAAAGCAAGTTGCGCGAAGGCATGGAAATATGTACCGGATTATATCGCGCTTGGAAGGGACACAGTGGTTCCTATGGAGCTGGTTCAGGAGGAGAAGAGTCGGGAGGACGAGTTTATGACGTCTGATTCTGTAGCTGCCGCATAGTTTACCTCCTTGCATATGTCGAGTCAAATCCATTTTGCTAGTGGCTCTGTACCTACTTGTACACTCCATATACTCTGCATATACACATTATGTTTCTGACCATAAACCCTTGAACGTTGGTTCCAGCCCTACCGTCTAATACTGTCGAAAATTGCGACAACTTGACATGTGCCAATGTGAGCATGAGGCATGGTACAGAAAAAAGTCGTGTACACTATCTATGACTCTGCGGCGACTCTGACTGTTAGAAAAGGCTGGTAATATGACGCAGGAAATCCAACTTGAAATTCCAGCAACAAACTCGCTGACGTCTGACATTCCAGAAGGTAGAACACAAAATATTAACTAACCCAAAACCCAAACCCTGCTCGCTCAATCCTACGGCTACAGAATCGTCCAATGAGTGCCAGATGAGTATGTATGTATGAGTACACGACTGTTGCTACCCTCATTTGCTCTGGTTTCTGACATGGCGATTGTGGGCAACGTTTCTGACCATGGCTGAGAGTTGACGACTGTTGATAGTACCTGGCAAGCCACACTTTAAGGTTCTGTCTCCGCTTCAATTGATGCTAGCGTGACACAAGCCACATCATTGCCAAACACCACTGTTCGAAGGCTTGTCCAAGCCTTCGAAGAATCTCTGGGGAACACACAACAGACTTTGGAAATGTTGCCGGCTTAATCGAGATGCTCTCGTATGGTCTTGCTTGGCATGCACTTCTGGTGAACACTGACCTTAAGGTATGAGCTAACTGGAAGCTGCTGCAATTAGAAACAAATTAGAAATGCTGACCACATCTGTAGTAGTCGCCAGTTTGCCTACGGGGGTAACATGTTCCAACCCCCTGGCTTGATTATCTCGCGCCCATGGTAGCTGCTCGTCCCCGGTCTCATCTGCCCCCTCCAACTTCCACCCAAACCTCCACCTGAGTCTCCTTGTGGCTCAACCACTGGCTACTCTACAACGCGACCACCCTCACATGTGATGTAGCGTCCCTGCGCCACTGGCATCCCACTTGTCATCATTACCGTGCTTTCCACCTTAGCTGTTGGTGTATGCATCCCATTCCGCCCACTCACGAGCCCTTCGTCTACGTCATATGCATCCAAGTTCAGGACCGCCTACCCACACAAGCATTCAAGCTTCAAGACCGGTATGCATGACCGTGGGCATCCCCATGTATGCATGACGGTTGGCATCCCATGTATGCATGACGGTTGGCATCCCATGTATGCATGACCACATGCATACACGACTCCTCATCCCTCCGTCTGTACATGGCCGTACGCTTTGACATAAGCGTCTAGTTCTCCACATATACATTCGTACCAACGGTCCATGCATCTTCCTCCGTGTACAAAACCACATCCTCCTCATGCATACGACATACCATTCATTCATACAGTAAACGAACAGGACAATATCACATCCCGGTTACTACAGTCTATTTCTTCTCGGTCACTGCTGGATGCCTGTAGTATGCATGCCACTTTGGCCATGCATTTTATACCAAGCAAGTCATACTGCCCACTTAGAATAACTGCTCTGGTATGCATGAATGAGTATCTACCTTTTTTGTCTCCCACAAATACACACACATGTCTGGGTCTCTAACGACGTCAAACGCACAAAGCATGCATACCTATATGCTTGCTTGAATGTCTTGGTTTCATGCATACAGGCGATACAATTCAACGCTTGGAACTGACCCATGAAGCATTCATAGCTCATTGTATGCATACGAAAATCGATGACAAACTCTATCTACGACAGAACTGGGTGAAGGACAAGTCTAACCAGAAGCAGTTTTGCATACAATCCTTTCTTAACCAGAACCATTTATGAAAACACGACCCCTTCTATGAGAACGAGTGTATGTATACTCGTGGTACGGCGTGGTGGCGTAGAGAAAATCTGGAAGGTAGTCTTCGTGGAAAAACCACAACCAAAATGGACTTTTAACCCTCTTGTACTGGTTGAGCCAGTGCAGACTGTAAAAGGGTATAAACAAGCGTAGCATGCTCGAAATCAGGCGCAAAAGTACTTACTTCATTCCGACTACCATGAGCCAAAACACGTCTTTGGCTTTTCTCTTCCACGTCCCTTCTGCAAGAAATTCCCAGACTTTCACCACGAATGGCAGACCCATAAAAAGCAGTACGAAAACATGGTATGGAGTGACCCTAACCCAAGGCAGCGAGTCGTGATTTCCTGCGGTATCACGAGAGTCCCGTTCGTCAGGATTGGAAAGATCGTCATAGGGAGTAGAAAGGTAGTGGTCGCTGAATGGAACTCGAAATTTGAGCCACTCCACAGCCGTTAGACTATTGACAAAAAGCACTCACCGGTGGCTATCTTTCTGTTCAACTTCGCCGAGGCCACTTTCAATCTCCAAGGTTGTGGGGCGACTTGAAGACAGATCGCTTGAGAACGGCACCCTTGGGCGAGATAGCTGGATATACGTACTTGGGCTTCTAGTGAGCAGGATCGTGGCTCATATCAAGAGGCTGTTGAACGAGCAGGACGTGGTAGACAGAAAGAAGCAAATGTGCACAGCATCTACGACAGAGGTACTTGCGCTTCAAGTCAGTCCGCTGATGGCGGGACGGTGTAAGCCACCATCACCCTGTCTTTACTAGACTATGACTCCGGAATTGACAATAATCTGGAAATAATCAAGCTCAATGACGCCAACTTGATGCCACAAACAATCAGAAATACCGCAAGATGTCATCTCTGGCAGGGAGTATGCTCATGTCGGAGGAGACAGTCGCGGATAGCTATATTGGGGCTCTCGCCTGACGTTTTGAGCGTCTATCGATACTCCAATTAACTCAGCAACTCAAACGCTATCAATCAATAGACCCGGGCCCTCTCCTCAATTAAGTTCTAACACCCGATATCTCTCCCAAGCGGAATATACCCAGACAACGAGACGGTAGGTGACTCCCCCTTTCACCAATTGCCACCGTTGAATGAGTATACAGTGGATCTCACACTGGAGAAGACGAGCTTCAACTTGTTCGTTTACCTCATGGTGAAGATATGAGCCACCACGACCAATACTGGCCGTACTCAATCATTTTACATGTATCACCTCTAGCCCTACCCTTATCGCTATAGCAGTGACGACGCCGGTTCTCGTATCCTCCCTGGATCTACAGTCGTTAGGCTGCTGGAATCGTCTTCCGGTACCAGACTTGGTCGTATTTGGTCGAATTCACGAAGGTAATGCGCGAGTCTCGAGGAGGGGGATGGAGAAGATGTTAGCGCTACTTTACTCTATCACTCAGTATCAAGCTTGGGATACAACATCTGAATCGCCATCCCCCCCTCTCCCCTTAAATCTCCTCAGCCTCCTCCTACCCTCCATATCTCCCTCGCAACTCGAAAAAGGCAAATCCAAACACAGTTTCTCAATGTACGCCCTATTCTCAGGTTCAATCTCCTCCATAACCTCTCGATACTTCCTTAACCCACTTCCAGTCCTCTCTCCAAACGCCCCCTCCCTACCGTTATCAAATACCTGCTTCTCCAGAATCGACCAAAGCATCCCTCTCAACCCAACACTTTCCAAAGCCGAGATTTGGTGTCTTTCATACATGAATATTATATTCGTGATGGTATTGATGAATGTCGAAAGAGTCGGAAAGAGTATTTGATCCCATGATGAATCGAGTGCGAGGGAGAGTTGGGATTGGGAGAAGTATTTGGAATGAAGGGGACGTGAGGGGAGGGATAGAGTTTTGGAGGTATCGTGGATTGGGAAGTTGAGGGAGGAGGCGGGATGAATGAGGATGTTTGGGATGTGTGAGAGATCTCGTTCATTGGGCGGTGAGGTTATCTGCCGTGACGTCTCAAGTCAGCGAGTGGAATCGATCAATGAATGAAAATAAGAGAATGGCCTACTTTTCTAGCAAGATACGCAGCCTCCTTAACCGGCCAAGTCCTTCCCCCATCCTCCAACTTCTCCAACTCCGGTACTCCCCCTATCAACCCCCACCCCTTCATCATCCTCTCCTCCTCCCCAATCGGCCTCCTCACCAACTCAACCACATCAACACCCAACCCTCTCTCCACCCTTTCCCTCTCCTTCGACCCTTCCCTCGTCGACTCAACGACTATTTCAGCAGCTTCATCTACCATTTCATCAGGAACTACCAATTCAACGCTTTTCTTAAAGCTTCCGAAAGTATCGTATATGAAGGAACGTGTGTCGGATCCCCATACGATGCATGGGATGTTAGGAGAGCCGGGAGAGGAGAGGGAGAGGGAGAGGGAGATGGTACGAGCGGGGAAGAGACGTTGTTTGAAGATGTGGCGAATGTAGAGTTGGTGCCAGTTTGAGAGGTAGAGGCGGGGGTAGGAGAGGGCTCGTGGCATGGCTATTGTGAGTTGGTGGTTTAGGGAGAAACGGTGAAGAGGGGTACGGAGGTGAACGAAATGGAACGAGAGGCTGGAGGTTTGAGAATACTCTATCTCGATCCTCCACGTGATTTTTGCGGAAAGTCGTGTACGTTCGAGTCCTTGAATGTTGAATTCAGCGCTATAATCCTTATTGCGCTTAATTACTCCGTGTAGCACAAGCACCTCCCCCATCTCTCACCTCACGCCGTACGCCAACGCTCTCCGTCAAAGTCGGGACTCTCCGTTCTTCTCAAATTCCGCCACTCCATCGTTCAGGGATATATCATCGTAGCCGTAGCCATATCAACGCATATATGTTTAAATACACTCCGGGATCTGCTTGGGAAAGTCATCAGCTTTGTTCGTGTTACGATGTTCGTGTTACGAACATGACGCCAGGAGAGGAAGGCGAGTACGAACGAAATCAGAAAGATGAAGACTAGGATGAAAAAGAGGATGTGGATATGGGTCACGAAACGAGTGAACGCCCTGCGATCTAGCTTTATACGCCCTCTTCTATCAAAGGTATGAGAAAAATGAGGTCCGAGGCGGCCTCGAGCTCAGCCCAGACGCCGTTCCCATCCTATCTCCAGAACGCAAACGTCAGAACACTCCCGAAAGGAACTCACCGATAACATCGTCCACTTCATTCCATTCACCTGACGCGTACACTTCTCCCAGCCCCGACACAGGCGGACAAGGAGACCGGGCTCGGAAAGAGATAGACGAAGGAGCAAAAGTGGCCTCAAAACAGAACTCGAATCACCTCACCCAATTAACCTTCCCCTGAGAAATCGGTCCATCGGACCTCGGAACTCATCCTTCCCCTTGCCGGGCTTTCCCCTTTCTTACCCCTTGACGTCACCCACAAATTTCCCACGCCCTTCTTCTCTCTTCTCTTCACGCGTCGTCGTCTTTGGTCAACAGCTCTGACCAAGACCAAGAGAATGTCTTCAAGCTCGGAATACTCGGATCTTACTTCTCTCTCGGAGGGTGAAGAGGATGAGTTGGATAGTGGGAGTGGTTCGGAGGACGGTCGTCGGCGGAAGAAAAAAGGGTCGTCCTCCAAGAAGGGGAAGAAATCTACCAAATCGTCCAAAAAGAAGTCGAAGGAGGACTCCTACCTCCTAAAAAACGCTCTCAAAGTCCCCCGCGCAACAACCTACACCGCCCTAGCACTCCACGACCAAATGCACTCCGAAGACATCGACGTAGCACCCGAATACCAACGATCCGTAGTCTGGCCCGAAACCAAACAAATCAAACTCATCGATAGTGTTTTTCGGAATTTTTATATTCCTCCTATAATATTTGCTGTTATAAATGAAGAGGATGGGACGGAGAAAAAGGTTTGTATTGATGGGAAACAGAGGTTGACTAGTATTCAGAGGTTTATGGATGGGTTGATTCCGCATAGGGATCCGTGAGTGGTCGTTCTCCCTCTCTCTCTCCCTTTCTCCTCTTCCTCTCCTCTTCGACGACTGTACTGACAAAGCCGACAGCGATACAGATGAAAAACTCTGGTTCAAAAACTCCCCCCTCTCCTCTTCCTCAACCTCCTCCACACGTAAAAAACGTCTCCTCCCCGAAAAATACCGCCGTCTCTTCCAAAACAAACAAATCGTCTGCGTCGAATACTACGACATAACACCCAAAGATGAACGTGAAATCTTTCAACGTGTTCAATTGGGCATGGCGTTGACTCCAGCTGAAAAACTCCAAGTCATTTCCTCTGAACGGGCGACTTTCATCCGGAAGTTGGTTGATAAGTTTTTGTACGAGGGAAGTGATGCAGGGGATGGGGAAGAGAGATCAGGAGGCGGCCTAGGAGGAGTCCACCTCGATTGGGAAAAGAGTAGAGGAAGTGATTTTAGATGTGTCGCTCAAGCTGTTTATTGTATGGATGTTTGGAGGGGGAGTGGGAAGGGACAAGGTGGGTTTTTTCGGGTTTTTTTTTGGTGGCTTTTTCTTCGAACTTTCTTTTCTACGTTGCTTTGTCCTTCGATCTTCGATCTTTGTTCCGAGCTTACTTGATTTTCTTTGTTGGATCGACTTCTGTTTCGTTCAACCATCTTCGTTCGTTCCGATTCACGCACGCATACACCAACCCCTTCCCTCCTTCGCTTCAATCTTCCTCGTTCCTCATGCACGCACGTACACGATATCTAGAGAGAATTAGTCGTGGTTCGTCTCAGCTCTTTTCGTTCCTTGTTGACCTACTCACGCTTTCTTCCCTGTTATTAACCTCCTCTCTTCTCCTCCTTTCCGATCCTCCCGTCCTTTATCTTCCCGTTCTCCCATCTTCTTTCATTCCCATCCGTCTTGCATCTCGCTTCTTCTCTTCCCCCTCCATCATTGACATCACGTCATCTCATGTCATCTCCTGTCACCCCTTCTTCCTTCCGTTGTTCTACTTCATGGTCGTTGGCGATTCGTTTCCGTCCTCGTTGTTGTTGATTTCGTTGCTGTTGATTTCTTCGTAGGTTACTCTTTCCTTCGTCTTCGTCTTTTCCCTCCCTTCCTTCCTTCCTTTTCTTTTCTTTCTCTTTCATCCTGGTTCTGACCCATGACGCTCTTCATTTACTTTCTCTTTCGTTCTCCTTTCTTCTTTCCTTCCTCTTCGTTCCTTTATCCCCCTTGCCTTCCCATTCGTCGCCATTCCTGTGTTCCATTCCTTCCCCTCTTCCTCTCCGTCCTTCTATTCTCTTCTCTTTCGCCATTCTTCCTTTCTTCTCTCCTCTTCCTCTTCCTCTCCCTCCCTTTCCTTCTTTCCTCCCTCCCTACCCCTCCTTCCTCTTCGTTTCAATCTCTTCCCTTTCACCCCAATTCTCGCACGTCGCTAACCCTCCCCTCCAACAGGCAAAGACCTAAAATCCGCCGGCTCAATTCCCTCCCTCGAAAAATGGCTCTCCTCTCCCTCTCCCTTCTCTCAAACCTTCCACTCTCGAGTCCTTAAATCATTCTCCGTATTCGAGGAACTCGTACAGGGGAAGGGGACGAGGTGGTGTTTCACGCGACCGTACGACGGCCCTCAGGGCGTCGGCGGCTCGCAGGGTGGCGTCGGTACGGGCGCGGGTGGAAGCGGTGGGGGAGGCGGTAAGGGTGGGGTAGGGGGAGGAGTAGGGAGTGGGGGAGTAGGAGGACAAGGGACGGGAAAGGCAGGAGGAGGAGCGAAAGGAGCGACGGCAGCAGGAACGAAAGTTTCCCCTATCGAGTTTATCCTCATCGCGTTGGGCGTTGATGTGTTGAGGGATGTTGAGGGTATGCGTTCGGCTGATAATGGATGGGGGCCACTTGCGTAAGTTCTAGCCCTTTCACTGTTCCTTCTCCCCTCCTTCCTTCTCTACTTGAACCTTCGTCTTCTTCCCTAAACCTATCATCTCCCCTCCTCTCCTCTCCTCTACTCGAACCTTCCTCTCCCCACCTAAATCGAAAAGAGAAGGATAAAGATACTAATGGACGTCAATGTTTACAGGCAAACTATTGCGGATATGAGGAAGTATGTTAGGGAGAAACATGAAGATATCCGGATGAATGATAGATGTGCGAAGACTATGTTTGAGTTTTTGAGGAGGGTTGAAGGGGGGGAGTATACTCCAGCCGGGGGTACGTCCAAGGCCCTTCTTCCTTCCCACCTCGATGTCTTCCTTCCCACCTTGATGAACGTCGGCTGACTCGTTTATGCTCTCTAGCTTCAGCTTCGGGATCTGGTTCAGGATCTACTTCCAAACCCCCGTCGACGGCGGCGACGGCAGGGAAGGCAAAGACAGGAACGACGGCAAGACCGGCTAGTAAAGGTGGTCTTACGAAGACACCTACAGTAGGAGGAAAGAGGAAATGGGGAGCAGATGCTGGGGAAGGCGAAATCGACGGCGAGGAGGAGGGTATGGAGGACGGAGAGGAGGAAGATGAGAAACCTACTGTGAAGGGAAGGACCAAGAAGAAGAAAGCTTCCGCTTCCACCTCCTCCTCCACTTCCACTCTCTCTACCACCACACCGTCTACCACCACCACCACCACGACGAACACCGCGATGACATCAGGGATGGGAGATCCGATGGAAGTCGACTCATCAACAGCACCACTAGCAAAAGCGAGAAGGTTGATGGCACAGGCCAAAGCTAAGATGGAGGAGAATAGGGCTAGGTTGGCTGCGTTGAACGCTGGAAGTGCTGGGGGAGGGGGAGGGTTTGGCGGTGGCTCGTTAAGTGGAGGACTGAGCGGAGGAGGGTTGAGTGTACCACCTGTTGGTGCGAGTTCTCTCGGTTCGGGATCAGGAGGAGGATTAGCTAGTGGTTCTTTGGACCTTGGCTCCTCTTCTGCTATTGCTGCTGGTCCCCCGACAGCACCAGGACCTGCCCTGCCGCAACAGACACCCACACCAGTTGGGACACCTAGGATTGGGAATTACGTTCCTTCTTTCATCGCCTCCTCTGCTTCCAATCCCAACCTCAACTCCACTCCTAATCCTACGCTCACACCAAACTCAATGGCTTCTCTTCCTCCAAACACGACCTCAAACGCGACGGTGGCTCAGGCTCAGTCGGTGTCGCCACCTCCACCTAGTTCAGCTACGTCAACTTTGACTTCTGGTTTCGGAGGTGGGAGAAGGACGGCTACGCCTCCGAGTGCACCTGCTTCTTTTGGGACTTTGACGTCTGGTTTCGCCTCCGCGTCGACGTTTGCGTCTGGCTCTACGTTCCCTTCCAACTCTACGTTCCCGTCTAACCCTCACCCAAACTCTAACCCAAACGGCAACGGTCAAGGAGGTGGAAATCCGACAGCATACTCCCCCGGAACTCGAGGATACTCCCCAGCAGGCACCCTCCTCCCAACCTCCCACCCCTTACCAGCCCGACCTACGAGTGCAGCTTCAGCTGCTAGTATGGGGAGTTTACCCATGTCGATGAGTAATTCACCTGTTCCTGCTGCTTCTGTCGTTCAGATGGCCAACGTGAATGCGAACGCGGCGCAGGGGATACCGATTCCTCTGATGGGTATGGGTCCTCCGCCGACGTCGCCGACGGGGTATGGACCTCCTGGTAGAAGTGGGAGTGGAAGTGGGTATGGGAGGTATGGGGAGGAGAGAGACCGAGAGAGGGAGAGGGACTATGGGAGGGGTTGGGAGAGGGAGAGGGATTATTCTGACAGAGATAGAGACAGGGAGAGGGATATGGATTGGGAAAGAGATAGGGATAGGGATAGGGATAGAGGTGGAAGTGGAGGAAGGAGGGGAAGGTATGGGAGTGGGAGACGATGAATATGAACACGAAGCGAGTATCAACATAGTACCTTAATTTCGTCTGAGGCATGCCATACTTTAGTTAATGAGGTCCTGAATTAGATTCGTTCGTATAGTATATATGTTTTCTTATTATTGCACCTTTTATAGGTGTGTTTTGAATGTACATAGCTTCTAGTAGAGCTACGCTATATAATGATTGCTACTTAAGATTGTCTGAAAGTCATCGTTTATGAGCTTATAGCTTGCCATCCATATGCTCTGTTGTTTATCTCGGGTGTCAAATGCCCCATTCCCAAGATCCTTCTCCAGGATTGGATCCGCAAATACGACACTGCCGGGATATCAGGCATTTGGCATTTGAAGGCAATTAGCATTGAGAAGGGAAGGTCGAGGCGAAGGAAGCGAAGCCATCATGATTCGTGATGAAGCTGATAAACACCTGTTTCGCATTTCGCATCGCTGAGAGAGCTACACGTAATTCAGTCATTAATCAAAGGCTGCCTAGCATGAACAATAAATTATGCATGCCAGTTAGACGTAAATCAATAGGGTGAGTGTCACCAGTCGCTTCAACACCGGATTGCGTCTCAGACTCAGAACGATGCTGACTGGATGCGAGCTATGCAGAACTCGACAGTCTTGGCAGAAGATTGACCAAGATGGAGAGGCTGGCTGTGAACCCACGTGCATCCGTTCATGAGCCGGTTAAGGTAAGGTCGGGAAATAACGTCGACCTGTTCCACCGGATGATTTACCTCCACCCAACACTGCCTGGCCAAGTAGTCTATTAGGCAATCTGAAAACACCTTCTTTGGGTCGTCATTCACGTCCGAATTAACTGGGTTAATTCGGTACCCACTGTCTAATTCCCGAGCATTGGCGATCTGCGTCGCACGTAGTAATCCTGGCAGATATAAATCGACAAGCCGGTTCCTACTAGAGGATAATCGTCCTCTCCCTCTACTTTGAACCATTATTCCTTTCCTTGACCTCTTGAACATATTCCCGAATGCTCTCTTTCAAAACTCTATGGAGCCATCTCTCTTCATGGATGAGATCAAAGGCCGCCGAGGACGAGTTCGTCATCCCCGATCTCATGAGCTCTTGGCCATATCCGCCTCTGCTCAGTGCGATTCAATACTTATAGCTCTCGTCATCTACCCTCTGATATATCCATAGACCCACACTACGACGTTCTAGCATCAGAGACGAACAAATGGCTGGCCTCTTTCGATGCATTCACTCCTGAGATGGAAAAGGCATTCATATCCTGTGACTTCCGTGAGATATGACCATCTACCTCTAGGCCGACTGAACTGATAGTTTACTTTCTCCCTCTGTAGCAAGGGTAGCTCTGCGTGGTGCACCTCATGTGAATAAAGGTCGGTGGTTGCGACCTCCCATTTTTCGACATTGTTTCAATCGCCTCAGATGCTGCCAAGGCTGCTTGTTATTTGATGCACTTGTTTTTCCTATGCGATGTGTTTATGGATGCAGAAGATGAGCAGGGAGCCCTAGCAAAGGCGGCAGCTATTAAAGACGCACTTTCCGACCCGAAAAAGCCACGGCCAGATGGGGAATGGATTGGTGGAGAAATTGCACGTCAGTAAGTTTTGTCGTCCAGGGCTCTGTTTTTAACCCTGTAACTTACAAAACATTCCTACAGGACGTTCAAGGCGACATTGGATTCATCCACTCCAACAACTCAACGACGGCTCATGCGGGAGTTTCCAAAGTTTCTGGATTCTCTCGTCGCCCAGGCAAAAGACAGACAAGAAGGGAAAATACCTGATTTCGCAGATTACTTGAAGCTTCGACGCTATACTATTGGTTCTATCCCGGTGTTCACCAACGTGGAGATGCATATGAGCATCCCAGACGACGTTTCTGATCACCCGATTGTAGAACTGCTCCGGATCTGTGCCACTGATATGATTCTGATTTCAAACGTCAGTTAGATCATCCTCCTCTATCATCACCGCTCCTCACCCGTCCACACGTGTAGGATTTAACATCACACAACATCGAACAAGCTCGCGGCGACGACTTGCATAACTCTGTTACAGTTATCATGCGACAGGAAGGTCTAACGCTCCAAGGTGCTATTGATTGCCTTGGAAGATATCATGATCGAGTGGCAGCGACTTTTTTAACGGCGAAGGAGCATGTTCCTTCATTTGGCGACTCGATTGACGCAGACCTCCGTCAGTATATCGACGGAATGGCTACATGGGTGACTGGAAATTATTGGTGGCACTTCGAGACTCGACGCTACTTTGGTAGTAAAGGGCTTGAGGTGATGAAAAAGCGCACCATTAAGCTGTTGCCAAAGATAGATCCGCCTTCGGGCGTTTACATCAATGTTCCAGAGTAGCTGTAAAGTACAATTTGGATTGCTTCTTCGTTCCAGGTTAGCGGTGAAGCAGGGCTGTTTTGAGCATGGCTATGACTTGATAATCCATTGGCTTCATTGCGTATGAGTCTTGCTTGCAAAAGAGCGCAGTATGCAAGCTTGAGTTCTCGATCGTGAGTTCATCTCATGGTGTGTCGGAAGACAAAAACTTTTCCCGTCACGGTCAACTTGGGTAGTGTTCCCAACATACTCTCGAATTCACCCTCCTCACACCTCTGTCAATTAGAGGTCAAAGCAGAGTCCCAAGCTCGAGGAACTGAGGTTATTACGGTCAAAGGTGAAATTGGAGGTACAATAACGCTCAAGTCAAAGTCTTTTTGCCAGTATTTCTGACCGCCTGATATGGAGGTCCTCGGCGCAAAGGGGCAAATCTAAACACAGCGCCTCGATGTATGGTCTATTCACTGGCTCTAGCTCCTCCATAATCTCTCGATACTTCATCGAGTGACTCCCAGTCCTCATCCCGAAACCTTTCTTCTTGTCAAAAACCTGCCTGTCGAGCAGAGAAGTAAGCATCATTTTGAGGGAGAGCCATTCCTGAGCGGAGGTTTCATTCCAATCATAAGTGAATATTATGGTGCTGAGGGTGTCGAGGAAAGTTGAGAGGGTAGGAAAGAGGATTTTAGACCAAGATAAATCAAGTTCGAGTCCGAGTTGAGAGCTGGAATAGTAAGGAAATGGGCGTGAGGCAAGGGTTAATGTTCTGGATGGATCATGGATGGGGAAGCGAAGAGAGGAAGCTGGATGAATGAGGACGTTTGGGTAGTGCATAAAACCTTTCGACGATGAATTTGGCTACGTAATTCTTGTCAAATCGACTGAGATAGATCATTTTGGGCAAGAACTCACCTTTCTTGCCAGATATGCGGCTCCCATTCCCGGAAACATTCCCATTCTCCCATTTGTCTTTGGTGTCTCCTCACTATATCTCCGATACATTCTCTCCTCTTCGGAAACGGGCCTTCTTACCAATTCCATAACACTGATACCCAACTCCCTTCCGAGCTCCTCTCTTTCTTCCGACCCTTCTCTCGTAGAATCAACGACTCTTTCAGCGGCTTCATCCACCATTGAGTCAGGTACGATGAGTTCGACCGTGTTGGGTAGGCTTCCAAAAGTATCATGTATAAAACTCCGTGCATCAGGACCCCATATAACGCATGGAATATTGGATTCGGAGAGGGATATGATACGTGCAGGGAAGAGGCGGTGTTGGAAGAGTAGTCGGATGTAGAGTTGATGCCAATTAGAGAGGTATGCACGAGGGTAATACAAGACTCGTGGCATATTGGTGGTTTGTTCTAGAACAATCAAAAGGGGGTTGGTGAACGAAACAGATTATCAACTGGAGGCCGCGGTCACGGGCTCGAGTCACGATTCTCAAGATCTCGAGATTCAGAAATTCAATCCCTACGGTAGTACTACTTGGGGAGAACCGATTCAGTTGCCCACAGCTGAGTAGCATTTTGACAACTTGTATCGACTTCGGCTAGATAAACCTATAGATGGGGATTGAGTAAACGAATAGGGAGTGAATAAGGGGAGATAACAAACACTCATGTCAGCCGTCCGCGCACCCCATGCAAGCTGTCCCGACGAGCTTGGAATCCTAACATTCGAAAATCGTTCGGATAAGAAGGAACCATATTGAACCCGATGGTGAGCACGCTCACCTGTACACTCCAGGACTGGGATTCACAATATTCCAGTAATATGGCTCTCTTCCCAGCTGAACCCTATTTGCTACAGCGTCCTGGGTAACGACTGCATAAGCAGGTTCTGCATCTGAATAAGCTGCATTGCGGATCGTGTAGGTGCTATCTGGTTTGCGACGTAATATCCACTGTATACAGATGATCCCATTAGATGACTGACGTACACTGGTTAAAACGATCGAGGGAAAGGTTATCTCACCGTCTCGTTGTCTGCTGCAGTGTAGAATCCGAGAGAAAGTGGGGTGCTGGGCGTGTTGGTAGCAAATTTAGGAGATTTAGAGAGTGAGGAATTGGTTAGGTAGTATGTTCCGCTTGGAAGCGACATCGGATTTCTTGTCGAGTTCCAAGTGAGGGATGAAGAAAGGGCTGACCGTGACAGCTTTGATATACGCGTTTGAGGTGCCCAATTGAGTGCTGGAACAGGAAATACTGATAGACGCCAGGAGGTCAGGTGAGAACTGAAATAGAGTACAGCCATCGGCGACTGTCTCCTCCGAAATGAGCGTGCTGCCTGCCAGAGTTGAAACACTGACATCTTGCATGTACTCTGAGTGGTTTCGGCATTGATGATTTTTCGCGGCGTCAAATTTCGCATCATTGGTTTCCGAAGTATCACAATTCTCCAGTCAACATCTCTTAGATTAAGTATCACTTTTTAGCCGCCCATCGAGTTCGGACATTAGACCTACAGAAGGCTACCATGCCACCAAGCCCCCAACTCTGGAGTCCACACTAAAAGAGAGATTCGAACTGCCACCATTGGACGCCATCAGGAGCAGTTGAATCTGCTCTAGCCAGGTGCACCTACGAAGGAAGCCACCAGGTGAAAACGAGAAACTAAGCAGGATAGGAATGAAGGAACGACGAACCGTTTCTCCAGCACTACAAGGTTCCCAAGCGAGCTCTCTTGTTGGAGTTAAGACCCTATTTGGAGAAAGATTCAGACCAATTGGTCGTGATGACGGGAGGACCCACTGGTAGAAATTGTCATAGACCGTCACGATTTGCCAGTAATAGGTGTCTCTGCTTAGTTGAACCTTGTTACCAGAAGCATCTTGCGAAACGACTGCATACGCTGGAGCGTCGTCTGAGTATCCAGCATTCCGGATGGTATATGATCCATCCGGTTTCTGGCGAATAATCCACTAAGAATCTAGTAAGCAAAGGAAGAGATTGAAGAGGCTTCGTATACCGATTGATCGTCCGTTGCCTCGTAATATCCAAGCGTCAAAGAACTGTTGACGACGTTGATTTTGAATTGAGGAGATTTAGAAAGAGAAGAGTTTATGATTTTGTATGTTCCACTTTGAAGTCTAAAGGGCATCGTGCTGGTCAGTGATCGGGATGGCGCTAGACCCGATCTGAGAATCATTGCTTATAATGTGTCAGCCGTACAGCCATTATACCATCTTTCCCTTCATCTTGGGCGCTAGATATGAATTAGATCTGGGCCGCAGATACAATAATGCCGGACACCGGATGACCGATCTCTCATTCCCAGTAGTTGAACCTAGCACGAGTTGTAGGAAACGATTGCGCCTTCACGTCTGCTGCGCTTATACTTGGCTCCCATTTGTTCGAATCTTGAAGGTTCAGTCGTATATCACCGACGGAAGCGTCAGGGATGAAGAGCAACATGAAACAATTTCATAACGAGGAGGCGTTCCAAAGTATACAGAATTGCTGACGTAGGCTATTAGACACCAGGACTACGATGAAGCTTCATTAGTGCATCGATACAGGCAGCAAAGGTAGATACAAACTTTTCAAGAAGTTTCCTGATTTCCCACAGCTGAAGACCATCCTGGTCACTCGTATCGCGTTCAGTGAGGTAGACCTGACACATCGGGAAAGGGTGAGTAACAGATCGAACGAAGAGATAAAGGGGAATGAGGGAAACCGACCATTTCATCCGACGTGTGAGCGCCCCAGGCGTAGTGATTCGAGGTAGTCGAAATCCTGTCCAAGAAGAGTTCGTCGTCGTTCGGTATCCCAAGTTCGCGTTACATACCGGTATACCCCTGCGCTAACCTGAGCAATCTCCCAGTAATAGGCGTCCCTTCTTAGATTGACTCTTTCACCGATTGCATCTTTGGCAACAGCTGCGTAGGCTGGATCATCCTCTGAGTACGCAGCGTTGCGAATGGTGTAGGTTCCATCGGCTTTATGACGGAGGATCCACTAGGTATATGTCAACGACATCGAAGGGGTGACTGAACCTTGATTTACATACCGTTTGATTGTCTTCCGCCGCGTAGAAGGAAAGGGAAAGAGGTGAGCCAATGGTGTTCTGAGCGAACCGAACGGCCTTTGCAAGCGATGAGTTCTTGAAATGGTATGTTCCGCTAGCTAGTGTCATCTTAAGGAGTCTTGATAGCGATTGGTGCAGATGTGCGAGTTATAAGGCCGGGAACAAGCGCTCGACCTTATTGTGGCCCATCACCACTCCTTCCCCTTCTCCACCGATGAATTGATGCCGTCTAAATGACAAGGTGCACGGAAGGCGTCACTGAATAAACAGATGATCTCTCCAGGCACGATGATCAAGTCGTGAATCAGAGAGCACCTGTTGAGACTATTCGCGAAAAGCACATGATAGGGTAGCTATAGCCAATCGAGCTGCGGGGCGCGCTGAATGTAGTAGGTAGAAGGGTCGAAAGGATGACGCAGTATGGTAACGGAAGGCGATGGATGGGCACATCATGCTGCCACTGCTGTCTTTGTATCAGCAAAGCCTGGCTGACAACCCTGCAAAGTGGACGTCAGCTCAAGGAAGTCTGCGGAGAAGTCCTTTGTCCTTACATGACATATGATACCGCCCAACTGACATCTATGACTCAAATAGACCACGGGAGTTACAGTCGTCCCAGCGCCATTCTCGCTGAGGTCGTCGTGGTCAAGGTCAAAGCGCCATCCGGCTAACTCCGGAACCGGAGGACCGAGCTGTGATGGCTTCCTTGAATCCCAACCACGACCATCGGACTGACTATCCTTGCGGTTCTGGCCCTCATTCAGAATCCATGCGACCCAAAAATCGCGTATTTACACTACTTGAATGTACTCAGGTATCACGACTCAGGTATCACGACAGTACTCCAGCCGACTGGAATATGCGCAAAACCCTGGGCGACCTCTCTCTCTTGATTACAATCTCCCCGGGCCGCCTCGAGACCTCTTTCTTCCAGAGATCTTCGGCATCAATCACTTGGTCTTGACAGTATCGGAATGACCAGTCTTTTGACACCTAATTTTCCCTCAAGTTGAATTTTCCCCGATTGTCCGACGACTAACCAGAAACCTCAGCTGGGCTCTGAGTGTCGACTGTCAACTCTTCAATCCCGGCATAATTACCCTCAATGCACCAGCGGCGTTTTGTCCCAATCTGCCGAAGAAACCACTAAAGCGTTTCCCTTGAAATAATGAAATGTAATGGATTGGTTATGTTCGACCTCATACCCTCCGAGAACTTTATTAGCGCCAGCAGGTGAGTTCTACTCATGTTTTTGTCCGCCAAAACGCCAAACAGATCTCCGCCACATTGCCTAGGCATCATCCAGCTACCATTCTGCGCTAAGGTAGATGGACGACTCCGTCACCCCAGCGTATGTCATCTCTGAGAGAAAGAAGCCTCGATGATCGCACAAGTCTATCTCATGATATCAAAAGCCACCTGGACCCTTGCTTATTGGACACGGCGAGTGGAAACGTCAAGATTTGGCGGGGAAACTATGTCATCCTCAATCCGAAGAGAGAGCCGACGGAATCAATTGCTCGAAATTCTGGTTGGGTCCCCTAGTCCTGGAGTATAAAAGCTTGTAGGCATCCTGTTTGTCACTTTAGATTTTGACACTGACAGACCTCTCAACATGCGTTTTACAACCTGTAGCACTATCCTTTCTCTGGTCGCTCTCGTCGCCGCATCTCCTGTCTCTCAGGAGGAGAATGCGACGCTTTCCGAACGCACCCTTGGAAATCATGGCTCCTATACTATCTCAGGTCTCGGAAACAGAAAGAAGCAACTAAGCGCTTGTGGTGCCCAATATCTTGACATGGCCATCGCGATGCTCGAGTAAGTTTCTCTCCAGATCAACTCATCGATGACCCCCAACCAATTCCCTTCAGAACTGAACGTATGACGACCGACTACACCTACGGTGATGGCAAGACAGGAGATGCCGCCAACTTCGTGAATCTCTTCGGCGCTGGATAGTCAGATCAAGATCTAACAGTTTCCAGGGCATTTTCAAGCAGAATTGGGGCATGCTTCGCCAGAGTGTCGCTAGATATCAAGGAAAAACAGCGTTCGTTTCCAATTCATACACGTTGGCTTCCAGCACTAATGCTAACTTGTCTATGAAGGAACGACTGGAACACTGGTGCAGAGCTCAACAGTAACCTCTGTCTTGACATCCAATCGCGTCAGGAGTCCCAAAACCACTTCGGAGAAGGTATGGGATGCGACCTCAGTGAATCAAAGAAATAGACTGATAATCTATAGGAACCTGGTTCGCTGGACATCGTAATGGAGCTACGTAAGCCTCGAATCCATGACCTCCCACTTGTTCAATAGCTGACCCTTCGAAAAAAGCGGTCTTTCCAACCCGAATACACAAGATATTCAGAACTATAAAGATGGAGTCTACGTGAGTCAACAGGCTGTCGTCTAGCCTCTTGTTCTGACTTTTGAATCTCCTACAGTGGATTCGGGATCAGCTTCAATACTATAACAACGGTACGTTCCAGAGTTCGCTGTACCAAAGTCACTCATGGCTCAAACCGTCTGTCCTTCAAGGTACTGATATGACTGTACGTTTGAGTTGTGTCGCCGCGATTCCGAATACTGACATCGTAATCAGTCTGATGTTCGCTTCTGGGTCGACGTTCCTGCCATCTAAGCACAAATTTGAGGCCATTGACATGCAGATCGATGTGGAGAGCAATATCTGATCATTACTTCCTATGTGCAAACTCGTAACCTAAGGAATCTCAATTGAATTGATTACCGACACGCTTTCTCAGACATGACTACTTTCCGTCGTTTCTTATACACCACGCCATGGATGAAAAGAGAGCCTCGTGAGTTCCGTGTGAAGGTTCGGAACTCAGATGATCACTGAGCTAGTACTTCGTTGATTTCCCATAACTGATTCCCGTCCTGGTTGGTCACGTCCCCTTGGGTGAGGTAAACCTAGTATACCGCAAGTCAAGTGAACAAATATTAGATGCGTTGATAGTAGAGATACCGACCATCTCATCCGTTCTAGCGCCCCAGGCAAGATCATGCGACGAGGTCGAAATTCTGTTGATTAATGAGTATCGATACGTCTTCCAAACTCAGCGAAAGCACCCTGCCTACCTATAAATTCCAGCACTAGCCTTGTCAAGATGCCAATAGTATGGTGATTTTCCTAATACAACTTTCTCGCCAGATGAATCCTTGGCGACGACGGCGTAGGCTGGATCTGCGTCCGGGTACGCCGAATTTCGAATGGTGTATGTTTTATTCTCTGTGCGTCGAATTATCCACTGGGGAACTGTCAGTCGGACCGGCCAGGATGGTAGATCCTCGAGAATGGGTAGTGTACCTGTTGGTTGGCTTTGGCGGAGTAGAATACGAGATCTGCAGCCAAGTTGACAGTGTTGTTGATGAATCGAGGGCATCTACCCTGCGCTGAATTCACAAGGTAGTACGTTCCGCTCTCTACGCTCATTCTATGAAGTATGGGCCACTTCATACACTTTGAATACAACCAGTTATAAACAAGGAAGGAGATACCAAGACTCGGAACCAAACGTGCCTAGAGACATAGCCGCACGGTAGTTCTCCTCACCGGTGAATTGGACGTAACTCATTGACAGATGATACGGTGCGCCAGCCACTCTCTCGTACGAGACGGCTGTGGATGATCGCATAGTGTTCGGATGAGCATCGGCAGGACAGTACAAATTTGATTGACAGCCGACCTTTTTCGCCTATTGACTAATCCTGTTGAACATATGTCAAAGTATTGGCCATGGGGGATTCATCCGGCGGATTTACAGCCCTTTAACCTTCAGAAATCGTTGGATTCAGCGAAGTCAACTTCCAGCATGCATCAGATCGGTGGATAAAGGTTGTAGAAAGCACTGTCAGAGGCTCACCTTTAGACGCAGATCGGTACCTAGACTCTCTCCTAGGCAAACCCGACTAATCACTCAATCGCTGACCACTAATCTTTACGCTATAAGGTCCTCCAAATAAGTGGCGTTGCCTGGGGCGAGGAAGATGTGGATTGTCAGCGGCTGATCGACTGAATCGCAAGCTGTAAGAAGCTGAACCTTTCGAGTAATGTAACTACAGGTGTACCATTCGCGATATGGTCCGCTGCCAAGGTCACGCTCTAGACCACCGGCCGCTTTGGACGCCCAGGAGATCACGAGTCATACCAAAGAAGGCGGCGGGAGGATCCAAGTGAGATTCAAGCCACGAAGCCACACGGCAGCTACCTTCGCCGGTAGAGGGAGCTCGATTAAGGCTGGCAGGTGACATGGAGCAGGTAAACCTTCACTCATCACGGAGGTGTTCTTTCAGGCACGACCGTTCAAGGTTCATTGAAGGATGGTCGCATCTCATTCGAGCGCATTAAGTGCCTCCGGTGGATCTTTCTGGAGGATATCCGGAAAGTGCAGGGTTTGGGACCAAGTCCGACCCAGAAATTGTTGGGAAGAAGATGTTGGACCAATTGGGACCTCCGTGGTGAGCTCCGTGCCGGTACAGTTCAGTCGTGCATATCTTGTACTATCTTTGTAGAAATACAGAGGAGAACCTGGCATGTTTTGGAGCGTCGCAATCGAATCTGGCGATATGTTCTAGTGGTCGAACACAAGGGACGAAGAGATTATATAATCAAGAAATCTTTACAAGAGTCTTCGCGAATCATACTAGCCAGAAAGTCAGCCGACCACCTGACCTCAGCCGCCACGTACACCTTTCATGCCCACCTTTTAGCTTATCATACTACCAACACCAACTTTCTAACGATCTTCCCGGCTCATGAGTGATAACTTTCATTACTCCAATAAGCCCGCTGTTGACTCGGGCGAAGATATTTATTACCTACCTTTTCTTCAAATGTCCTGTCCCAAGAATTCTAAGGACTGGTAGCTAGCTACGTCGAATCCTGACTTTCCCCGTGAGTTAGTATCAATGCCAGTCAGGCCTCTGGGTTCGCAATTGGTCATCCCGGATAAGCAGGTCGATAACCAACAATTTATCGACCGGCCAATCCTTATCCATATTCTGCTATTTACTATCTTTAGAAGAGCTCTTCAATCGATTAACCTTCGTCGATCTTCCCAGACTTAGCAGATCAGTTTAACGGATATCAACGATTCCTTCTATTTACCGGTTTACCCAAAGTCAATTTGAGCTTTCGGTCAAATCGGTTTTGATTATTCTTGCCTCCGAAGAGGCTGTGAAGCCCTGAATCCATGTATGCGCCTGGGAAAGGTTGAGGCCCAGTTTCTTCATCATTTTTACACCCAGAAAACGTGATCATTTCGACCGTATTACATTTATCCCCAATGTCTTGGGGCTTCAAATCCAAATCCAACTCGAACAGCACAGAAGGATCGTAATACTTTCTCCTCGCTGCATCTACCTGTAAATTCTGTCGAGATTGTGCTAGTTACGACCTGTACCATGCGTACACACTCGAAGATGCTGCGAAGAACGAGGGTTCTCGACCAATTTGAGGCCAGGAAACATCACCCATGAAGCTCTCCCCCTCTCGAACAACCGAGGTGCCCGACGTGAATGCTTCTATAGACCACTCTTATCCCCTCGCGAGGCTAAAGACTTACCAAAACTCCTCGTCACCTCTTACTGTCCGTGACTATTGCCACCGATACGGGCATGCGTGGAAACCTCGTAAAGGAAATACGGTCTTCCACATGAGGCTACGTTCTGATGGCCGCCATCAAGATATCAAGGCCCTTTTCGATCTTCGGCGGTCATCGTTGTGCGCCTGGACGCTTTCAGTAACATACAAGTAGCGTTACCCGACGCCTTGCCTCGTCTTACCCTTCCCATGCTTTACCTCGATTTTTCATGCCTCACTTCTTGCTCTCTCGTCACTCAGGAATGCTAGGAACACGGGCTCTCGCTGCTGATAATTTTGAGGGTTGCTGGCTATCGAGGCCAACCGTTTCTCGTTGATATTGATGCTCTGGTTGAATCGACTCCACGATAGTCGGGGCTGTCTCCATATCCTGGGGCCTATATTGTCGGGTAATGACGGTACACCAAGCATAGAATAGCTCTCCAGAGGTCGAGGTTTCTAACATTCGAGGATGTATAGCCATTGGCCAAAGGCTGCTTCGTGACTTCTGCTCATGGCAAGACCAGGCGGTCATGGGCATCCTCGCGACCCGCGTTGGGGCGTCCTTTCTTAGGCCGACCTGAGGCTAGTTGGTTCTTGCATCGAGGTCTTGCTTTCCTTGGTCGAGAGCCAAAAACTTTCGCTGTTGTCTAGCTATTGCCAATCAAGCGAGGAACTACCGTTGACCAGAGCAGCACGATCCAGCCCATCTCGACGCATAGGGATGTTTCTGCCAACCCGAAGAGGGTCATACTGGGCCATCGCAGCCATCGCAACATCCGTAATGTGTTTATCGGCCTTTATCAGCACTTTGCCCAGCGTTATATTTGGGTTTCTTCACCCCGACTCGCTCGTCTTGCTGCAAACAACGCCTTACCACCGCCCCGTGTAGGTCTCGTGGCTCCAGGCTACCACACGTACAGCCCGTCGATGACGACGTCGATATCGTCATAGGCAATATCCAAGCAGCCAAGAACGTCCTAGAAGAATCCTTCGCGATATCAAAACGTGTGCTACCTGTCATTGATAGGCAGGGTCGTTCCGTCGATGACGTCGATGAAGTCAAGGATTCTTGAAGGCGCTATAGATTTTGGCCAGACGTCGGCTTTATTATTTCAATTCCCCTAATTTCTCTCAGATACCTCGACCTTGGGCAAGATTGACCGACTAGAGCTCCACAGGACTTCAGAGCATTTGCACGACGCATTTATGCGACGAGGTGAGGAGACGCTATGGCAGACAGACAGGGACTTTGAGGCAGTTTGGGACGGATGTTCGGAGACACACGGCTCGGCAAATGGTAAATCCTCCGTTACAGCTCTCCTCCAGTTTTCATGCAGCGCTGAATCGGCCTTGAGCTTCTACCAACAGGATTGTGCGTGGTAATTCATACAAGGTTGGCGTGTTGCAGGCGTGCAACCACCTCAAGTACATGAAGGGATCCAATGTCCGGAGGGGCGCTTAACGGCTCAGACATTCCAGGATCTTCGAAGATGTTCCTTGACCTGTCGGCTGATCAGATGCCTAATTTACCGGATGGGCCGGCATACACGGTTGCAAACGAAGCGGACAAGCTTGTTCCTGCCGGGGCACGGACCAGGCGGAGTTGGATCCGGGATTCGTCAATGTTACCGGCATATCAGCTCAAAACGGCGCCGCCATCGCTGACTTAATCCGCTTTGAGCCGTTTTCTGATATGTGGTAAGTTCAGGAAAGCTTCCATATCCAGCGTATGTTTACGTGCTAATTTGGTCTGGATCACCACGAAATCAATTCATTTCCTCACACCACGTTTGCCAGCATTCCATTAACACTCCATTATGAGAGGCAAGTCGAACCTCTGACCTCGGTTTTGACATCCTTCTTAGTGCTCAATGCAGGAAGATGAACGTGTGGAAGCTTTCTAAACCCGCAACCTATCGTAGAACGAAGTCGACGCGTTGAAGGGCAGGCAAACTTCAGTATCAATTCTGCCCTGTTCTTGGGACGGGATCGACCACATTTGTCCATGAGGCTGCCGCTCCAAGAAGATGGGGTCAAATCGACACGGCGGTTGCGCAACGGAACCCAGGCTAGTACCGTTGTAGTTGCGAGTCTGCCTGGGTTTTCCATTGTGGACAACCATTTGGCGGAAGCTCTAATGGGTATCAGAAGGTTTGCCTCTTAATGTGTGACAGGAGCAGTGGAAAATTGCCTAGCCGGGCGCCCTCAGGGTTTCCTCCCGCCTCCATCCCTCCGTCGATATCGACATTCCATTGTCGTACTTTCGGACAACAACTACCAGAATTTCTGTTGCAGCCACGTCGGGCAGTGAAGGAGGAGATTTGGCGTTCAAAGTGAGTTTTTTCTCTTATTCACGAAAAACATGGCTTAACGTCATCGGCGACGTCAGAACTGTCCAGTACCGGTGCACGCGGATAAATGATAGAAAACCCGCAGAGCTACACAACATTCGTCGGTTCCCTAGACACGACGATAGTCCAGAGTTCGCTCTGCCCCTGCTTACGAACCCTCAACTTCCCCTGAATTACATTGTCCATTTCTCTGACCGCAATGGAAGCTGGATGGGCAGGATTTGACCAAGCTTACCCTGTCGTTTCCCCCGAGTGTTACGACTGGATCAACGATTACCAGCATCCCGCTCTCCCCACTCCTCCTGTAAGTTTTATAGGCCGATTTTATCACGAATTATGACTGATTTCTTAACGTAGCCTTCAAACGAATCCACACCTTGCGAGTTTTCTTTTTCCTCTAGCTTTCATCCAGCGTCGTCTGTTGGCGCTCACTCCGATTTAGTCTTCGCCTCATTAGACTGTATCTTGTTCTACGTCAATTCCGGTACTTTCACTCGCATCTCCAGAAACGCATTCGAGGATCATATAGCTCAATGTTCTGGACCTGTTTCCATCAGCGGATACATCCAAAATGTTGTCCACATACCGGAAACGTCGACCATGCTCGACATCATGATGCACATTCTGTATGACCTTCCATTCTCTCATACGCCATCCTTCCCTGCGATCTCCGAAGCGCTCATTGCGATGACCAAATACGAAATCTACCCGTCGTTCCACCTCGTTCCTTCGCATCCCTGCTCTAAAGTTCTTCTCTCGTACGCGCCTCTCTATCCCTTGGAACTTTACACGGTCTCGGCCCAACTAGACATCTATCACCTCGCTGCGTCCGCTTCATCACATCTCTTGTCATACCCTCCTTGGACTATCACGGATGATATCGCTAAAAAGATCGGTGCGGTCTATGTGAAGAAGCTTCTAGCACTTTATGCTTATCGCACAGATGCCCTTAAGAAGATTGTCCTCGCTCCCCCGGAACCTCATTCTCTTTCTGAGCACTGTCACTTCGCTCTACAAAAGAAGTTAGAACGTGCTTGGGCCCAGGCCGCCGCGAGGCTGGTATGGGACATTAAACCAGGTAAGCTCGGCCCGGTTGTAAATCTTTTCTATTCAATCACTCGGAGATCGACTCCACATGTTCTACCTTTTTACTTTTTGGCTGAGTTGTGTGAAGTGCGCCAACTGACGACTTTGTGATATCATTGTAGATATTTCACCGGTAGCGATCAGGATGGCATTTAAGGGAGCTGGCGACCAGATCACTTGTCAAGAATGCCTGGATGCACTTGATGCGCGGATTAAAGATGTTGTTAATCGATGGGTCTGCGTGAAGGTAAATCTCTCTTTATAACCTTATTCATGACGTGGATCGAATCTGAGTCCACCTTTGTTCCTTAGCGATCCATTTAATCGTCATTTCTCTTTTTCACCGCTCACTCACTCATGGCGCACAGACGCGTATACCCATAGTGTCTACTCATATTATTATAGAGGAGCAGCGTCTGCATCGGACTTCATGTTTGACTGTAGGTCGGCCTCCTTCATATGTAGCCTTATCTCTTGGACTCGTTATGGTATATTTGGGGTATTTCGGTCTTACATTGTACCAATATGTTCGTCACTTACGAAATGGTCTCCCATCTCTGTATTTCTCGTGTTTCGAACTTTCTTGTCTTGTGAAATTCCATCGTGTTGTACTGACTCATAGAGAAAGTTTTCCTGAAACTTGCGTAAAACGGCTGTCAACCCTTGAACGGCACTTTGCCACCGATTTGCGAAATGGTCAGGACAAAAGCGGTGGCGGTGCCAGTCTCGGCCAGCCTCAGGTACCCTCTGCAACAAGCGCAACGGAGACTCGAGACGTCATAATCGTATTCGGGCAAAGAAATGTTATCAATAATCCCGCTCATCGAGCGCAACATTGACCTGCCTTGAAAGGAAAGGTCAAGAAAACGTCAAAACGCGCCTGATATCTTCAGCTGCGTGATTCGGCGAAAAGGTACAGTGTATCTTCCGCGTCAATCATTACCGGCTATCTGCGATTTCGAATGTTCCATTTCCAGTCAGATATCATGGTGCTATGGCAGAATATCCGCATTTTTGTCTTCTGGGACTTGGACTTAAACAGTGTTTCCGCCGACCTTGATCGATAGTGACGAATGAGGAAAGTAAACGCGGTCTCTGATCAGTTTCCATCAAAGAACGGAGGCACATCGAGCCCGTTTGCCTTCGTTTATGCGAAAAGCGTGCGTTCGCATGCCACAGGACCCCCAGCCTCATGACTCGAATAATTATGGATAGTTTATCCTGGATAGGACCAGATGCAAAACGGGAGAAGTTTCGCTGCCTAATCAAGAGTTTTTGCGCCGAAGGGACTAAAACGGTAGTCGCGCCTGGGATAAATTGTCATGGCTGGACATAAAACATTCTTGAAGAGGATCCTGGCGGAGTCTACTGAGGTTTATAAATGAGGACACGAGACGAAGTTGGCCCCCCAGCTTGGCGAAAAAGTCCCATAATTTTTGTGCGGGAGAAGACGCAAAATTCACCCCTTTTACCCTCGGCAGTCGACTTTAGCCAACGTAGAGTATAGTTCGGATTCTTAGCGATGTACTGTGGAGCTTCACGTACCCTGTGGCAGTGCAGGAGCACCACAGTATTCAACACTACAACGACCACCACCTCAAAAATGGCGGGAAGACTTCGGACGCGGCGTAAAAGGAGGGCTGAGGGATAGAGGGGTGCCAGTGTATGAATATGAAGAGAGACTTCTCGATGGCAGAAATTCAGAGGTGGAGCGTCGCAGGTACGTCGTCATTGGAGTGGAACGGAAATGGTCCTTCTCACCAGAATCATGCCACGACACAGTACTTGCTGCGCCTATAAAGCCAACGGTGTCACATAGGTGGTTTCTAGCCAAGCCTTTTGCCCTCCTTCGCCAGCGGGTTGTCGACAAACTATATTCCACGGCAACGACACCCTCGAGGCTATGGGCGTCGACCCTCTGTGCCTACCTTCCGCCAGGATAGATATTCCTTGTCGACCTTCACTCTCGACCTATCTCACTCCTTTGAAGCTGCACGGCACGGCCTCTGCCCCAAGACACCGACTCAGCGAATTCCCCTGGGATGCCTCACCCGAGGGTCTGGCCGACACACCCCCTCGTCGCTTCTCAGTAAAGCTTCCTCCCGCCTCTAATTCCCGGAGACTAGGATCCTCGTTTCAACTTCTACGACCAAGATATGTGCCCCTATCGCCACAGCGTGGTAGTACTCTCAGGCCGTTTCCTGTCGTTGCACCGAATCAACCGCATCTCTATCGCAAACGCTACTACCAGACTCCTCTCAAGGAACCATCGATAGTTCGAAGTCGCTTGTATTGGTAGCTCACCCTGCCGTAATCCCCAGCAACTTCTGCTCTCCTCGCCAGAAAGACCCCACCTCTCCTCACTACACTTTCCTCAGTGATGGCTGTTTTGATGGAACGCGACCACATAATCAGTGGTGATCACGGAAACCGAAGAAAGGGCAACTCGTCATAAAAGACGTCAGTCCTAATGGCTCCAATTTAGGCATCGCGTGCCCTTGCGCGTCATGGAATCAACCGACTGATGCCAGGCATGGTACCTAGGTACCTCTTTCTCACTTGACCGCAGAACACCCCAGGGTTTGGCAAGATCATGCAGTACGACAACGCAATGGCACAGAACGGCTACGGAGCAGGATTTAACGGAGCAGGCGGAGCGTTAGGAGACTTCCGAAGCCATCGAGATGGCCTTTCCAAAGCAGTGGTAAGCCTTTAGGCATCTGATACGCTTATTGCCGCTCACTCGCCGCAGTCTAGGCCTAGAAACCTGGCATCAGGCTTCACGACGTCGGCGGTTTTCTATCCAGGGGCGATGGAACTTGAAGCCGACCTTATATTCGTGACAGCGGATCTTGTCCTCTTCTACGTCCACACCAGCGTCCTGTACTCTACCTCGAAAGACGCTTTTAGGGAGATTATCACCCATCCTCAAGTAGAATCGTTCAACGTGTCACAAGGACAATATGTCAATATCCCAGAGCTGTCAAGCGTTCTCAACGTTATTCTGCACGTCGCATACGGATTAGCGTTCGCGGACGGCCCACCACCTTTCGAAGTTCTTGTCGATGGTATCAGCGCCATGCGGAAGTACGGAATCGATGCCACGATGCACCTGTCATCCAACAACCCGCACTACACCACACTTGTGTCCTTCGCACCTCACTTCCCTATGGAACTATATACCCTAGCAGCTCAACTCAATATACCCAGCATCGCGGAAATTGCATCTTCTCATCTACTTTCATACCCACTTTGGTCTATCACCGACGAATTGGCCTCGAAGATTGGTTCAGTATACCTCAACAAGCTTCTTGCACTCCATATGCACCGAAGGGAGAAGTTGAAGGACATCGTTCTCCCGCCGCCGCCACCTCATCCACCTACCAAGCAGTGTCATTTTGTTCAACAACGAAAGCTTACAAGGTCTTGGGCTAAGGCTTCTGCCGACCTTGCCTGGGACTCGAGAGTCGGTAAGTTGAATGATACCCTGCTATTCTGAAGGTTTATCTCATATGATGGTTACAGACATTTCTCCGGTCACCCTCCAGACAATGTTCGGGATAGTGAAAGAGGACGTCACTTGCTCTCTGTGCATTGAGCAACTCGAAAACAGAGTTAGAGAAGTCCAAGATCAATGGGTTCGCGTTAAAGTCTGCATCTCATCCGACTTTACTTGGCCCTGGAATAAACTGATACTTTCATTAGCGAACTATTTGACCCGTGGTGAGTACTCCTTACTTAACGGGCTGAGCTTTCTAACCCGAATTTTTGTAGAACGCTTGTTCAATGCTCGACTAGACAACGAAGTAGGGATGAAGCGGAGAAAATATACAGCTATCTATCATGTATCATACAGTCAGGACCTACGGCCAGGTGTCAGGTTCATTTGCTTTCGGTTATTACTTGAATGTATTGTATGGCGACTCAGCTTGTTAATGCTACTATGTTGGTGTATGAAATTCGGAGTCGTCCCCGTTCTTGTCCATGTCATTTCATTTGTGTGCCTAACCTATACACTATACAAATCAATGTCGTATTTTGGGTTAAAAAAGGTTCAAGAACCCAGTTGGGCTACGCTACAAATAGAAGTAATACTACAGCAATGATACATTTCATTACGCTACCCATCCTTTCTGCATCAATATCACTGGGTAATCGACCCGCAAACCAGTCGAAGCGTCTCCCTATCAACTTCCATTCACCACGATCCACCAGACCATGCAACCTCCCCATCTCATTTGCTATGCGGATGAAACTGCCCTCGAAGACCGCCAAGATCCACGCCATTCCTCGAATATGCGACTTCTTTCCATTCTTTTGCAGAAGGAGGCGAATGAGGTGTTGATGCATGTCGAAGAAGAGGTTGGCAAGCAAGGTAGAGAAAAAGGCCTTGACGAAGAATACCCCTAAATCTCTCCGTAGCGCGAGGAAGCAGCATACCGCGGCAATAAGAGACCCTGCTAAGAGCTCAGCACTGTTCAGTGCCCATGCTTGAAAGGTGAGATTAGGAAGCCGTGCAATGAGAGCACCGTCTCCGTATCCCCAGCGGTAAAATCGACGATATGATCGACGACCGTTGTTCCAATAAGGATGAACAGCTTTGACGTTAGGAGCAGCGATGAATCCCTGTCCGCCTCCTACGTTTTTGAGAAAATAGTCTCGCTTCATGCGACAGAACTCGATATCCTCGCCTCCTCCTGTCTTAGGGTAGACAGGATCAAATAAAATCCCATCATCGATTCGTCGTGTGATCAGGTTGGCTGTCACTCCCCATGGTACGTCGTCAGCCAGGTCATTATTTGACGCAATATCCCAGAAGCCTGTGATTCCAGAAAGACGAATGGCATTGGTGAAAATAGAGGTCGGTTGGGGAAAGGTGGTCGAGCCTACAAATCCAGCAGCATTGGGATATTGACGGATAATCTTTTCTGCTTCGACGAGAAGGTTGTCATCTGGGACTACATCATCGTCTAGGAAGTGAATCCAGTCTGCATTGGATTCCTGCATGCCTCTATTCCTGCTTTCTGAAGCTCCCATATTTACTGAATTGACGCGGATACGAATGTGGGGACGATCAGAGAATTCCTTCTCAAGTTCGGCGATGTGAGATGAATTGGGATTGTCGACGATAATGATGAACGTCACCGTTGCCGTAGGGGATGGTCCTAGGGACAAGATATGCCGCAAAACAGGAAGGTCTACGCGATAGCAGGGAATTACGACGTCAAGAGTAATCCTTTGCGAGGCCGTACATGTCGGCTGAGCGAGAGATGGTTGAAGGGTGGTGATGGTGTTGATATCCTCAACGCGAGAGGTAAGTGCTAGTACAGGCATCCGTCAGGAAGCTAGCAAAGAGCCTTTTACTTACCTTCATCAACATCAGCCAGGGTATCGTGGAACGGGGTACGGAGCCCGCAGGGTTTGTATTTGGCCATTTTCAGCCACGGCGCCTAGTTTAAGGGCCAAACTTTCAACGATGCGGCGACGAGGTCTCGTGGACTGAGCGCTAGATTTGACGCCAGAGGCAATAACGCCACATGCCACATAGTAAGAAAGAAGCCATGAGTCCGCCCGTTCAGGCGGTAAATTAGTCCATACTCTGGGCTCTTATATTAGCAGAGAAGAGAGATTATAGGCTGAATATAGGGGCGTCCTATAGGATATTGACTCGGCGGTTGTGAATCTCAGTCGCTAGTACCCTGTACCTTTCGAAGTTGGAGCATCGATTGGTAGCAATCCCCCCGAGAGGCGAAGTAGTTCTGGGTACATTTTACATTGGTTTGATTGACGTTGAGACCAACGATCTCATCGTCGTTTTTCAGGTGGTTCTGAGACGAGAGCTGGGCAATCAGTGTGGTTGCTTTGAACTCTAAATCAAGCCCATGAAAGAAAGTTCGGGATTTGCCGATGCTCAGCCCGCTTTCTTGTGTCGCTCACCACCACCACCCACACGTCCAGCTACCTTGCAGCTTCATCCCTCTAAGTTATCGGAATAGTGGACTTTTCAGTGTCATACTTCTACAATGAAGGGTACCATGGAGTTGTTCGCCCTGGAGAGGTATGTTCATGATTCAGAATCGCCATAACCAGTCTCTTGCTAATCCGCCGCTCAGCTTCACCCGATCTTCTGCCTGCTCGAATATCTCGCCATACCAGTCGCTCGTTCAATGAACTGGATCTGTGCCTCTCAAAAGGCCGAAATGGTACACCTTTCAGTCCAGGCAAGACCCATAGCAAGGCAAACCGACAAGGAGAATCAAGACATCTGTGCCGATGTCATGACCAATATCCAATCAACGAGCACGGAAATGTCACTCTGATGGTCTGAAAGTCAGTGCCCTTCAATATGTCCGAGATGTAAACTAACACCTAATCTCGCAGATCCACCCTCCGAAGGTCCCGGAACCATGCCTTGTTCCCCATGAACAACACCTCTGAGAGGCTACGAGACGTGGATATCTCCCTGGTCGTTCTCTACGCTCTTCATAACTGGCCCAGGCTCACACAACCTGGCGTCACATATCTACCAATTGGAGCGACGTTTCCCCATGCTTCTTCCTTTCGACATCAAGCCTCCCCCAACCCTGCATACTCCCTCTACCCCAACCTTTACTGGCCAAGTGCTCTCGCGGTGTCCAATCATTCGTCGACGTGGTCCAGCTGCTGCTGTGACTCCGGGGAGAGAGGAGAAGGAGCCCAAAGCCGGAAACCACGCGCACCGGAGGATTGGCGGCCACTAGTTCATGGATGGATGCGCGATCCTGACTGCAGCTGGTTTTGTCGCCATTGGATGTACTACCATGTGTGAAATCTACTAATTTCGCTCCAAGGACATTCTGCACCGCTGTCTATTTACTTACATTCTTCCAAATGCTTCGCTTTTGTACACATTCGTCGTTATATCTCGAAATCAACACGTACTACAGACTAATTTACACGCAAAATTTGGTCTACACTATGAATGCAAGCAGTATTACAGCAACAATACATTTCTCGACGCTGTTCATCCTCTCCTCATCGATAGCTGTGGGCAGCCGTCCAGCAAACCAGTCAAAGCGCCGTCCTATCATCCTCCATTCACCACGATCTACTAATCCATGCAACCTCCCCATCTCGCTCGCCATGCGGATGAGACTGCTTTCAAGGATCGCCAAGATCCAGGCAGGTCCTTGAACGGTTGTGTTGATTTCGTTTGCTCGTTCGGGGTGACGGAAGAGATGTTGGTGGATGTCGAAGAGAATGTTGGCAAGGAAAACGGAGAAGAAAGCTTTGATGAAGAATAGCCCTGAACTATTCCATAGCTTGAGGAAGCAAAATATCGACGTAATAAAACACCCTCCCAACAGCTCAGCACTATTGGGTGCCCACGCTTGATAGACGAGATCGGGGAATCGTGCAACGAGAGCACCATCGCCATACCCCCACATGTAAAATCGACGATAAGATCGGCCACCATTGTTCCAATAGGGATGAACGACTTTGACGTTAGGAGCAGCAATGAACCCCTCCCCGCCATCTACGTTCTTGAGGAAATGGTCTCGTTTCTTGCGACAAAAGTCGATATCCTCGCCTCCGCCTGTCTTGGGGTAGACATGGTCGTACCAAATTCCATCCATGAGTCGTCTTGCGATGAGATTGGCTGTCACTCCCCATGGTACGTCGTCAGAAAATTGCTTATACGAGGCGACGTTCCAGAAGAATGTTACTCCAGCGAGATGGACAGCACTCGTAAAAATAGAGGTCGATTGGGGAAATGTAGTCGAGCCGACAAATCCAGCAGCATTGGGATGCTGGCGGATGATCTTTTCTGCTTCGACAAGGAGGTTTTCGTCCACACGTACATCATCGTCCAGAAAGTGGACCCAGTCCGCTGCGGATTCCCGCATGCCCCTGTTCCTGGATTCAGACGCTCCCGTATTCGTAGCATTGACACGAATGCGAACGTCAGGACGATGAGAGAATTCTTTCTCCAGTTCCGCGATGTGGGGCGAATCGGGATTGTCGATGATAACGATGAACATCACCGTTGCAGTGGGGGAAGGGACAAGAGACAAGATACGGCGTAGAATAGAGACGTCGACGCGATAACAGGGAATCACAATATCGATGGAGAGCTTTTGGAAAGCCATAACTTTCCGTTGATTGAGCCATGTTTGAGCGATAGAGATTGCATTGGTCAGTGGCTCAAAGGTCCAACCGGTGGCGTGCTGCTTAACATAGCGAGCCGTATCAGCACCACCGATCCCGTTGCTCAGGCGCTGTTCCATCATGTGGGAACACCCCCATCGTCGATAGAGTTGGTAAAGGAAAGGATCGCCGTCCTGATTCAGGAAAACGGGAGGTACCACCACTCCGTCAAAGATATCCATATGGGTTTTATGGATGATGGGGAAAGTTGGCATGCCGGGAAATGTCACGTCGGTGAAAGCGACACATCCAAACCCAAAGGGGAGCTGGCGTTCTGAGGAGATGCGACGAAAATCCGACATAACAGCCCTCATCCATCCCTCGTCCTTGATAATCACATCGTCTCCCATTAGGACGAAAAAGTCACACTTCTCCTCCCAGGCCTTGGTTGCACACGAACGCCAGATCGAGCAGATGTGGCCGCGAGGGTGGTCACAAATGACGTCTTCAACATCTAAAATGCCATTTCGAATGAGGACTTCCGCGGCACGTGAGGGTCGATCCTTGGAAGGTAAGAGGAAATGGTCATCACTATCGATGCCCAAATAGACAGTGAAGCGAAATCGAGCTTCGCCTTGCATGCGAATATCTCGCCAGGTGGTCTCGAATAAAGAATTTGCAAAGCGACCGAGATTGAGAAGGCAGTCGTCTGGGGTTGATGAAGCTCTTGAGGTGATGGGAAGAATGATAGCAAATGTGGTGTCCTCCGACTCCAGATCGATAATTTGACTCTTGAGGAGTCTGTTGAGAAGCTGCACACGATCTTCATCGCTCCGACCAGCCAGAAGGTCACTGATCTGGTCATTGATCCATTCTCCCGTCTGCCTCATACCCTCTTCAAGCGAAATTTTGGGAGTCCAAGCCAAAGCCCTTTGAACGAGCTCGTTGCTGGAGTTACGAGAGGTGACACCCAATGGAGCATTGGTAAGGTGGGAAAAGGAAACCTTGGATTTATTGATAGAGGTGGACGCCAACGCAATGTCTGCGAGCGACTGGATAGTGACGGATACACTGCTCCCAATATTGAGAGGTTGGGAGATGGGTTTGTTGATCAAGAGGAGGATGGCTTCGACAGCGTCATCAATGTATAGGAAACTCCTCCGTTGATGACCATCTCCCCAGATCTCAAAAGGAGGAAGTGGTTGGACCATCTTCTGAAGATAGGATAACGCGTATGCTTTCCGAAGCATCGCCGCAGGAGCCTTCTCTCGCCCGTTGTTCCAAGCACCGAACGGACCGTAGACGTTGTGGAATCGAGCGAGGCGTATTTCGAGAGCCGGTTGTCGTTGCTGAACAACCAGCATTTCGGAGACGAGTTTCTCGAGACCATAAAGCCCTTGAGGGCAAGGATATTTGCCCTCTTGCCATACTTGGTCCTCGTGAAGAGAGACATCCCCATCATGACTCTGCTGGATATCCGTAGGATAGACACAAGCCGATGACGCGAGGAGAAATAGGCCGACACCAGCTTGACGACTGGCATTCAAGATATTGAAAGTCATAGTATGATTTTCAAGGTAGATTCGAGCCTCGTTGGATTCATGAATCGTACCCATACCCCCCATATTTGCGGCGAAGTGTAAGACGATGTCGATCTTGATGACAGCTCGTTTGGCGACAGATTCATCGCAGAGATTCCCGAGAACGAACTCGGAACAGATTGGTGCCCGGAAGACGGATTCAGGAATAATATCGACGATCCTAACCATGTAACCCTGATCGAACAGTTTCTTCGCGACATGCGATCCCTACGAAGGAGGCTAAGTCAGTGAAACAGCAGATTACAGGGTAGGCAATAAGATATCATGCAGATCCACCGGGTCGTCAGGGAAACATTGAGCATCGGATTCAGGTCGGAATCCTGTGCCTCCATGAAGCTATCGCCTCGTACAAAGACTGAAAATCGCAATATGCATCTCAGGGGCGTGATCACCCGCAAAGCTGCACTTGCGATCTTCAGGCCCAGGATGAGATGATAGCGATGGTTTTTCCACGACGACCCGCGTGTATCTGAATGGTATCCTACACTCACGATGAATCCATTACCTCCGGTAACGAGGATGCGCTTGCTGATGTTGGGAGAATCCATGCCTGCCATGAACGAGGTAAGACTGTTCGTTGCTCGACTTATGTGGATTGGCGGAAGAGTCGACTATGTGTTCGTGTTTCGTGGTCAGTATAGAGCCCGGGAGATTTGGGGCTGGGTCTGGAGCTTGAAGGGTGTATGTCCTGCCACTTCTGGAAAAGGCCTTTATTTCTGGGGGCCAAACCCTAGAACGACGCGGTGATACTGAGGTGTCTGTGGTCTGGGCATTTGATTTTGACTGGTCAAGGGTCATGATTAGTCCATTTGGATCAAGTAGCTGTAAAGGAAGCCCTACTTATTACGAGTTGGTGATGTAATGGATAGGGATAATAAGTAATTTGGGGAGTCGTGTCCAGGTCGACCAGATACGACCCGCTATGTCGCGCAGCAGCAACGATGGCAAGTACAGATTCACCCAAACTCAGGACTGGTTTAGCTTCAATGTCGAGAGTTGGAGCAAACTTTTCCCCCTAATCCAATCCGATAAACCTCGAGTTTTGGAAATTGGCTCGTGGGAAGGACGGTCCGCTGTTTTCCTGGCTGAATCCTTGTGCAAGAACAGAGGCGAAGTCATTTGCATCGACCATTTCGATCTGTTCCATACCCAAGCTGGGCGCGAGCGCTCGGAGAAGATGCATCATAACCTTTCCCTCACGGGAACGAAATTCCGCATCTTGCCTCAGTTTAGCGTCCCCGCATTGATGCAGCTCCTGCGAGAGGAAATGGAGGCCCCAGCTGGAGTTACGTGTGGCTTCGACTGGGTTTACATCGATGGGTCCCACGAGGCGGACGACACTCTTCTCGACGGAGAGTTGGCTTGGAGATTGGCGAAAAGGGGAGCCGTGTTCATCTTCGACGATTACCACTGGGATAAGGAACCCGAGAACAGCATCCATCATCCGAAGAGAGGCATCGATGCCTTTCTTGACCTGCACTGTGGTGAATATGAGAAGTTGACGGAGGAGGAGGACTACCAAGTCGTCCTCAGGAAGTTAACCGATATGAGGATCGGTTTCCTGGTTCCTGATCTCGCGAAGGATGAGGAGAAACTCGAAGTTGCGTTGGACTATGGTATTCACCTTGCGTTCGCCATCGACACTTCTTTTGCTATGCCTTCCAGCGTTGCCATTCAAAGTATAATTTCCACCACTCCTGGACGAATCACCCTCTATATCCTGGACTTCGGCTTGACCGAGGAGGACCGTCACCGTTTGACGGTGTCCAGCTCGTATAGGGATGGCGACACCCGAGTTACTCTGGTATTTATCCCGTTGGATAATGAGTCCTTGGCGAAAACGCTGGGTCCTACTTGGGCCAAACTAGACGTCCTCCAGCGAGTGCCAGTCGAGCGAGTCCTCTATCTTGATGCCGATATCCTAGTAAGGTCCAGCCTTGAATCGCTTTGGAAGACAGACCTGAAAGGCCAGCATCTAGCCGCCGTCACCGATATCGGTCACCCAATGGGCCATCCCGGTATCCAACGCGCAGCGTATTTCAACGCTGGAGTCCTGATCTTTGATTTGGCCAAGGCACGTGAAGGCTTGGACGACTTGTTCGCGTTGGCGAGAAAGATGGCTGGGAAGACGGAGTACAAAGATCAGGATGTGCTCAACATCCATTTCGCTAAACGCTGGGCCTCGTTGGATTTGGGATGGAACGCCCAAGGTTTGGGCACCTATGCCCAATACCCGTCGAAAGATCGAGAGGAGCTCGATATGAACGATCTCGGCGAGCCCAAGATTGTCCATTTCACGGGCCCAGTCCACCCGAAGTTGGAGGAAGTGTTAAACCCCTATGTCCAGCCAGTGACAGCCAAGCCGTGGGGATACGCTGGAGCTCCCGGACACCCTTTCGAACAGGCGTGGTTGAGTGCGCTGAACGAGACTCCTTGGGGAGGGGAGAAAGCGAAGGAGGGTTGGGCCGAGATTTGCGCCTTAGAGAAGGAAAAAGCTGTTCGTGAAGGTGTCGAGGCGTTTCATAAGAAATTAACGAGGGGCTTGTGAATCTAACACATTTCGAAGTCGATTTATGACATGTTCGCCAGTTAACTATATCATGTGGAGTGCATGGAAGCAATGGGATTTGTAGTTCTGCAATTCCAATGGATTGAGTTGTAAGATAGGGATTTGAGAGTTTACCTCGAACCTTTTGAGGGAGCAGGTAGACCATCAGCTTGAGCAACTTGAAAAACTCGACCAATCGAGCCTTGCATCGAGCCGCAAGCGGAATTCGAATCTCGGCTTCGGGATTTCCCGGCACTCAGCTCACTCCTTTCTTCGGTCTCAAGAGGTCATCCAACGGTTCCAAACGACCAGCATATGCTCGACTGGCTTCTGGCTTCATCCCTCCGGACTCCCGCACTGATTTGATGTCCTCTCTTCTTCATATCTCCGCGTTCTAAAAGCTATCACGAGCCCGTCGACTTTTTTTCGCCCAGGAGAGGTTTGTTCATTCAATCTTAACAAGTGATTCTACTGACGGACCGCTCCGCTTAGCCAAACTTCAACATGTGCAGGATATCATGAAGGATGCGGCACAACGCCCCCCTGGACTGGCTGAGCGATGGTCAAAGATTACTGAGCAGTACACATGCGCGCCTTGTCCGCCAGTTTGATACGTCTTCCCAATGCATCCGGGAACTTCAATTGTTCCTCCTCCAGCCCTATCCAAGCGGCGGCTTGTCGCGAAGCCCCACCAACGTCTCCGACTCCCGTGGCACCCATGTCAACCGTCCCTCCCATTCACTTCCCGCTGCCTTTTCCTGACCACTGTAACGCGACGTTACACGACGGGATACTCGAGTGCTGAGAACTGAATGGTCAATGCGAGGCTAGTAGAGGAGGTTACAAGACCCCTGCTGTGCGACACCCCCGTCATGACCAGGGCAAAGTCAAGCGCGCATTTCCCCACTCACTCCAATCCAATTGGCGTGCTCATGGGGCAACAGGCGGCCATTCCCAACCTTTTCGCCACTTTGTCCCCTCATTGACGTTCAAAATCTCTTGCTCACCCAACGAGGGAGCTCATGCCATCCTCGGTCTACCTTTCCCCTGCTACCTGGTTCGCTGTTTGTTACACAGCCGTTAGCCCAAACGCATGCTCTTCTCAGCCAGATGAATCGTGGTACAGTCGGGTGTTCGCTCAGACCATCCTGGAGCCGGGATTATTGATACCAAGTTTCGTGCATTATGATCGACTGCATGCATTCATGCTCTTGCATCTTCTTATCATTGGCCACACCATTACATCTAGTACCCTACCACCAGTTTCAGCTTCCCTGCACCTTGTACCCCTCCCATTATCGTACGCATCTCTTCCATCTCTTTAGCCACAGCTTCTTCGAATTTCGCTCCACTATACGTCGACACGAACCTGGCTTCCACGAATGGAGTACATGGAAACTTAGTATTATCCATCAGCTCGTCTTCGACCCCTTTCCAATTGAAGTTCCTGAGATTGTAGGAGTAGAACAATCCCTTGTTGTTCGTATATTCTGCTGGTTCAAGCCTGAATCCAAGCGTCGAAAAAGCTTGATTAGGTGCTGGAAGTGTACGTAGGAGATGAGAGAGCCAGAGAGAGGAATGCTCTATGGATGTAATAGGCCAGCGACGCGTTTTTGAAAGCGGCTCTATTTCGCCCACGCCGAGCGAACGAAGGCCAGAAAGCGGTTGGAGGGATAAAGGAAGTTCTGTTCCTACGAATGTGAACCAAGTTTGTGAGTAACTTCGGTGAATCTGACTTAAAATACACACGTACTCCAACGTTCAGGATCTCCCGAATAACGCCGTCCAAGTGGGATAGAGAGATGTGTCAATGTTGAGCAATATCGATTGATTAAACCAACTTCGTGTTGTACGGTCTCGGCTTTTCGCGTCGAGTTCCAAAAGAATAGCTTGGCCACATTGAGGTTCGGAATCGAGTACAAGAAATCCGTAATATCACATCTACCAGAGGAGCGAACCTTGGCTACCACGGTAAATTGTACAGAGCTTCTGAACACGCGTGTGCATATTCCAGAGCTTGATGGAGACACGGCCATACCATCCTGTAGCAGGGGAATGTTAGGACGGAGTTCACAAGACGTTATCGACGGCTGTAGGCGCTCGACCGTGTCCGTCAACTGCTCCAAGGTGAATGTGATTTCATGAAAGGCAATTGCGGCAAGATGGGAGAGTGAACGGATATGATCAACGGACGTAGCGGAGACGTCATCCCAGGTAAAGTTTCTCAGAGTAAGTCTGAGCAGGTTTGGACACTGGGTGATGACATTCTTGATAGTCTGGTCGGGGATAGCTCTGTAATACGGTCTGGACGAGTCTGGGACGATCGCGTCTAAGGATAAACCTGAGATGCTGAGATAACGGACGTGTGGACCAAGGGTCAACGGGGAGATACCAGTCTTCTCTTTTGCATGATGGGCGGATTCAAATAGATCATTGAAGAGTTTAGAGTAATGATCGCCAATATCGGGGTTGACAGAGCGGGTAGCAAAGAACTGCTTCCGAGAGTGATGTAGCCAATGGCGCGAGACTAGCGCACACTTGGCCAGCGTGGAGGCGTCTGATCCAATCGCAACAAAGATCAGCTCTTCGAGCTCGGGTAGAAGCAGCGATCCCATAGCGTCTCGGGACGCTCGAAGAGAGATAGTTGTGGTACTATACAACGTCTTGTGTGGGAGTGTGGGATCAAGTTGATTGCCGTAGAGAGAATACAGCTAGCTCTCAATTGTATCACGGCTACATCAGATCCCGATTATGTCCATGCTGAACCAATACGCCGAAACTTTATACACAAGTATCCACAGATTAGTATTTATTCCCATTCCCTTTTCAACTTCAACTTTCCGGCAGCATGTATTCCTCCCAACAATGTGCGCATCTCCCCCATGCTGCTCTTGATAATATCTTCGCATTCAGTATCAATGGCACCCCAAACGAACCCAATCTCAACAAGGGGGACGCCACAAGAGAACCTTGCATCATTTAGGAGCTCATCCTCGACTTCTTTCCAATTGTTGCTTGTGAGATTGTAGCTGGCTTCTAGTGCTTTCCCATACCCAGATTTTGTAGGGACCACGTTAAACGCGAGTACCGAGAAAGATGAATGAGGCATGGGCAATGTACGGAGGAGTTCAGAGAGCCAACGCGAGTGCTCTGCAAAAGGTCGGCCAAGTGGTACAATGGCGCCCACATGAATCGAACGGAGGTTTCGCAACGCTTGAAGGGACAACACAACTTCAGGTCCTATGAGTGGTTAAACAAGCTGATAAACCAGCAAATCCCCCCAAAAAAACAAATGTGGACACGTACTCCAACCTTCTGCAACCATCATATAGCGCTGCCCAAGCGGAATCGCGAGATGGACCAAAGTAGCAGAGTACCGATTAATGAGTTGGACTTCTTTCTGCAGATGCTCCCCTATCTTCGCTAAGGACAGAAAGAAGAGTTTGGTTACGTTGAGGTTGGGGATTGACCACAAAAAATCCACGATTGCACATTCACTTGTGGCAATGGAAGGAAAATTGACCATCACAAAAAGTTCTACTGCATTCTTGATCTGAAGCGAGCGATTTGGATCGTTAGATTGCTTCATCGTCCTATCGGGTATCTTGGGAATACGGAGGGTACAGGATGTGATTGACGGCTGTAACCGTTCGAGTGTGCTTTTCAGCTGTTCGTAGGTAAATACGACCTCGTGAAATACGATGGTGGTCAGGTGGGAGAGCGAATGAATATGCTCTACGGAGACTGGTGAGATGTCATCCCAAGAGATGCATTTCAGAGTGAGTCTCTGGAGGTTGGGACATTGAGCGACGACATTCTTTATGGCATAGTCCGGAATAGCTCTGTACCGGAGTCTGGATGACTCGTGGATGCCAGGTGTATCTGCAGGTAAACCAGATATGCTGAGATCGCGGATGTGTGGACCAAAGGTCAACAGGGAAATGCCGGTCTTCTCTCTCGCAGTGAGAGCTAGCTCAAACAGATCATTTAGGAGTTTGGAGTGGTTTTTGCCAACTTCAAGGTCGACAGACCGGGTAGCGAAGAACTGCTTCCTGGAGAAGTGCAGCCATTGCCTGGAGACCAAAGCGCAACTGGCCAAAGTCTGGGCGTCCGAGCCTATTGCAATGACAATCTGCTCTTCGAGCTCATTTGGAAGTGGCAGGAGTGGAGAGTCAGTGGACGCTGGAAGAGGAGGATGTGTGGCACTGTACGACATATTGTGAGAATCGATCTGGTTTGATGATAACCGCTGCTGAGAAAGAGGTTACTTATGTGATCTCGTTCTACATCCGACTACGATCAGGGTTCCTTCTGTGATCACGCACGCCTCCGTCATCATCACCTCAAGACTATTTTGACAGGATGGTTGGTATAAGTTACGTTTGGAGTACTGATCGGCTACGACCACCAATATCAATCCCTTCACCAGCTTACACTCGCAAGGGATATACTATTATACAGGATGCCCGTTACCCTACAGCCAATCATGCAGCAACCACTGTGGGTAGGAAAATCAATGCTGCTTCGGCCGTTCAGAAACCACCTGTAGCTTTCCTACGTTGTGCATTCTCTGCATGCACCTCTTCATCTCCTCCATTCGGGTTTCCATAAATACCCTGTTTGCACGATTGATCTCTTCTCGTCGTCGAATGAGTCTGCTAATATCGCGCGGTGAGGAAATATTGACCTTGACAGTCGGAATACCGGATGTGAAGTTTTCCATGTCCAAGAGTTGGTCCTATACCCTTTTCCAATTGAAGTTTCGAAGATCACATTGAGGAATCGGTGGTCCGTACTCATATGTATATGTTGGGGAAACTGCTAATTTCAACGTCGAGAATGCTTTGTGGGATGATGGGATTGTGGCTAGAAGCGTCGTGAGCCAAAGCGACGAACGCTCAAAGGAAAAGTGATTGCAAAATTTGTCCGGGAGAGGTGTGATGAGCCCAACGTCGAGGACTTGGAGGTTAGGTAGCGTGGCAATAGATATGATGGGCGGAGTGCCTGCGCCTGTAGGTTAATTGAGGATTATTATCATAGATGCCAGCACCGTATTAGAAGTGAGAGGTCTCACCTGGTTGTTGACTGGTTCCAGTGTAGATCCCTCCAAGAGGGATCATGATATGAGTCAATGTCATACGACAATGGCGAACGAGCTCAGCGTAACGCCTTTGTTCGAATCGTGGTCCAAAGAGATCCAAGCTAACCACATTGATGCCAGGAGCAGATAGAATGAAGTCTGCTAGATCTGACTGGCCATTCATATAAAACGGGACTCCGAATTTTAGCTGTAAAGAGCGTCTGATCTCAGGATGTCTAGGCGAGAGCGGTGATGATGGTTCCCATTGTAGACAAAATAATGTAGCATGATGTGACCGATGACTGAAGATTTGTTAGGGCTCTCCACAAGCCTTCCGAGGTGAATCCTACTGCGACAAATGAAATAGTGGCTAGACGAGGTAGGGAATGGATGAGCCGAACAGACTCGGACGATAGATGACGCCATGTGAAACGATGCAGTGACAGTCTATTGATATTTGAACATTGGGAAAGGATGCATTGAATCAGATTGTTGGGGGCAATCTTGGTTAGGAATTCCCATTCGTCCGAATTAGAAGCGCCTAATCCGTCGGAGGCATGAAAGCTGACTTCACGAATGTACGGACAGAAGGTCAACGTGGGTTTGGAGGAAGCTTCAAAGAGTCGATGCAAGAGATCAGGCTTGAGCCAGACCCGAAACTCTACCGGATGGTGGGCGAAAAACTCTTGTCGTGCGTAGCGTAGCCAACTGCGCGAGACAAGGGCACATTGACACAACGTACGCGAATCTGGGCCAATAGCAGCCACTATCTGTTCCTCGAGCTCGGGAGGAAGAGACACCCGGATGTCGATTGCCTTGGATGTCGAAGCTGAAGGTCGGATGGAAGCCATAGTCTTGGTGGTGGTCAAGCTCGGCCTCGTTTCTGTTGGAGAAAACTCGGTGCAAGACAGACTGAAACTCGGCCCGTGGCACCGAACACGGCAGAACGCGTGACGTCACGCGTCATTTCGCGCTTAAATCACGTCCACGTGCTTTTGTCACATCTTAACGCGGTCATTTGTTTAGCGTGACGCTGACAGCGGTTGCTCCTTAGTTTTTCTTACTTTGGCCCTCGCGAGTTTTCAAAGCGCTGGAACCACGACAACTCCCCCAGGACTCGCCAGATCTCTACTACGGCTACTCGAAATACTTCTGGGCCTGTTGTTAGAACAAGAATACCCAAGAAATGGCAAGACTGGGCGAATCTTCGTTCCTTCCTCGACGCGCCTCGCCGTCATCATCAGAGCTCTCTTCACCACCAGCACCACCTCCCAAAACCCTTGCATTCAAGAAAAAGACCCCCATTGACTTTAACCCTGGCACTGAACTGGTTTTCGGAAAAAAGAACGCTGCTGCCACCTCTGGAGTCCCTTTCCCCCTCTCAACCCCGCCTCTCCCAACGTCGGCCGAAACGGTTCTCTGTACACTATGCAAGAAACCCAACAAAGAGCCTCACTACAAACTATGCCCCATCTGTCGCGAAAAAGGGAGACGGTCGAGCGAACTCTCCAAGTGGAGGAGACAAGCGGAGATGTCGGAGAAACAGCTCAGGGAGCGTGGTGATGAAATGGGAGAACTGGAGAGAGGGGTCGTGGAAGCCACTGCCAGGAACAGTAGGGAGAAGTTGAATCTTTTACTCGCTGGTGGAGACCAGACGACGATGAAGAAGAGAAAGTCAGACTCGTTCTTGATCCAGCCAGCGGTGAATCATGATGAGGATGTTCAGCCGAAGAAGAAGAAGCGGAAGTCGGATGGTGGAGCCTTGGTTATGGAGCGGGAGCATGAGTCGGAGATGGAGAAGCTGAAGAAGAGGATGAAGGAGAAGGAGAATGTTCGGCTTGGGTCTGGGACTGGAAGCCAAACCTCCAGCCTTGGGAAGAAGGGCTCTTCCTCGAAAAACCAGATCCCAGACGGCACCAATGTGCGTATGAGTTCCTCTTTCAAGCATTCCGAACGCTCATAATTTTCCTTCAGACGTACACAGACAAACTAGGAAACGAATGGTCCGAATTCCAGACTGCCACAGAAATGTACAAGTTCCTCTCATCTCAACGCTCTACATCCAATACCCCGAGTCTCGCTGCGACGATGAGGAAGAAGCCGCTCAACTTTCGTGGATGCTACTCCATCGTTGCAAAGCACGATACAGATGAGAAGAAGCGAGCCAGACTCGTCGTAGAAGAAGTCCGAAAGATTGGGAAGGTTTCATTCTAGTAAGTTTGCCACCATTCCAAGATATGACGTTACTGACCTATTTTATCAAACTAGTCACAAAGTCCCAACATACGATAGTGGTACGAAGATTACCTTTCGATGTACCTGTCTTGCATCCAAATCCGCTTCATCTATGCCTCAACCCCAACCAACTATTTCGTCTTCGTCTACACCTCAACCTACCAAACCAACACGAACAATTTACTCCTCCAATCCCACTGTTACCGTCATCCACGATCCCTATAACCCCACGCTCACACATGGGTACGACGCCAAAGGAAAATTGACATGGACGAAACAATCTATGTCGAAGCCTAGAAAGCCTCTGGGGGTCGCCTCATCATCATCTTCAGCTTCAGCTTCACCTTCCGCGGATTCGGCAGCGCCGTCAGCGATAGGGGGGATAGAGTTACCTCCAGGTCTAGCGAAGAACGAAATATGTGGAGGAAAGGTCGTTGTTAGCGTGGAGAGGGATATGAACCATCCAGTTGGGATACCTGGTCAGCGGGTTTGTGTTGAGATTTCACATGGTTAGAACCGTCGACTCGGAGGCGAGGAGGAGAAATGGAAGAGGAGAGGAGAGAGACCCTGCTGGGTTCCGGAGAACTATACCTATTTTCGACTTATTGATTCATATACTGACCAAATAATATAAGCTATATCATTCTAGATCGTCATGCTCGCTTTATCATTGACAATTAAAATTCTACTAACCTAATCGCGATGCAGGGCCGTAAGGAAAACTCACTATTGGAAAAATGACAGGCTTTACAATAGCATGTCCTTCGCCGCTCCTCGGTCGGTCCGATGATGCTGGAGGAGCTCTATTTAAGAGGCACGAGAATTCCCTCGGCGTCCCCAACCTCGACTGATCTTGCAGCTACACATGCGTTTGATCTCATTCATCGTCTTTCTCCTCCCTACGCTCGGTCTAGCTGGGACGACTACAGAGTGCAAATCTGACAGGGTAAGCCACCTTTTCCCCCTGGTTTGAGTTCGGTATTTGAACAGCCTACTAAAGTGTTCCATGTTGGTTTTTAGGATTGTTTAAGCTCTGAAACGTGTCTCTCTAGAGGGACTTGCGCGCCACTTTTGAAAGAAGGCGAGGAATGCGGTAAGTTGAAGTTCAGGACCCATCGGTTGCTTGACTCGAGAACTCACTCACTGCTCCTCTCTTCTCGAGTTCCAATCCAGTTTGCGAAATTGCACCCGGTATGGTTTTTTTAGTTCTATCTCGAAGTCTCATCTATTAATTGAAGGCATATTGGATTAATGTAGCCATGCGAAGCAGACCTTGTGTGCCAGAAGGATGTTGGTGCAGATCATATTGATCACTTTTATTGCGTCGCAGCAAATTGAACGTTCCGTACTGTCGTTTTAAGAAATTGTAATCGTAGTATAAGAGATATCCCGAAAAACCCATAATATTAGTCCAATCCCAAATCATGGTTCACAAAATCAAATACAAAACCTCTCCAAAGCCTCCATCCCACCCCCAATCTGTCTAACATACCCAAGTCCTTCCTGTCTCCTCTTTTCCACGCCTTGTAGGGCGTCTTCCCACCATCTCCCACCCTTCTCAACGTTCCTCCACCCACCGATCAGAAATGCCCTAACCTTCCTATCATCCCCACCCGCCTCAGCTTTGAGTTTCCGAACGTGGGTGTAGTGTGGTGGTGGGTTGGAGTGGGAGTACCGCATCGGCGTCGACTCGGAGTCGTTAGATGTTTCAGAGTCGTTAGAGTGGTTAGATGAAATTGAATGAGGAGAGGGAGGGGGAGGACTGGAGAACCCAGAAAGAGCCAACACAATCGCAGGAGGGACCGTTATTCGTCCGATTTTGAAGCACATTTTCGTTAGTGCTATTGCGTTCGGCTTCTTCTCTTTCGCCATTTCCTTCTCCATCCCCCGTCTCCGCTCCCTTCCGAGAGCCAAAAGGTAGACTTCGGTCAGTATGAGTTGAATGAGAGAGAGGCGGTATAGAGCGGGAACGTACCCGATGATGTATCAGAGAACGAAGCGCTGCTATCGCTGTTATACGAATACAACAACCTCTCCGAAACGGGAACGACTTCTTCCTTTCCTTTCGTTTTGAAATCGGAGATGAAGTAGATCTATTGCTTGGCGTCAGCACTTTGACCCTCCGAGAAGGGTACGTCGGAGAAGTGAAGAGAAGGATACGAAGTGGAATAGGTACGAGGGAAAGAAGGGAATAGAAAACGACGCTCACCCATTTCTCATCCCAACTCCCAATCCTCATCCTCAACTCATACCTCACAAGTAGAGGGATTTGGTGGTTGAAGTGGAAGTTCGTCGCTGTTCGTGTGTCAGCGCGTCAGCCTCGTGATGTTAACGCAGGGGTCTGACGGGGGAGAAGAAAGAAGAAAAGTGAAGTACGCACCAGCTAAAGGCGCCCACCCACCCACCTGAAAGAATTTAGGAAAGGAGGAGATAAGGGTTTTCATTACTGCTGCGTCTACGACCTGTCATTCGTTTTAGCGTTTTCCTCCTCCTCGTGAAAGAAAGAAGACGGGGGAGAAAAGGAAACGGGAGAAGACGCACCTTTGCGTACGCAGAATTACTCATATGGAAGTGGAAGTCACAATCATCGAAACCCGCTCTAGACTCATACTTCACTTCATACTCAAACGGATTTGCGCCAATTGGGGAGAGTCGTTCGAGGACTTGATCTTTCGTTTCAAAACCGAGCCAGACACGTAACCAGTTGAGTTTTGTGGTGAAGGCTGGTTTGAATACTCGTACTTGGGTGAGGAGCATCAGCGTTAGGCTTGAAGAATGGGAGGAGAGGGGAGGAGAGGAGGAGAGAGACGTACGGTGCCATACGAAAGGCCAAGATTTGATGTTGAGTAGAAAGATTAGGAAGATAAAAGTAGCGGGTAGAAGGGCTAGGTGGAGCCAGTTATCGAGGATGAACGTAGTCGCCGTTGGAAGGTTCTCTTGGTTGAGGAGAGAGGGGAGTGGGAACATGGGGAAGGGTAGAGCGGTATAAAGGGAGCGGGTATTTGGAGGGAGGGAGAGACGCAGGGAGAGGCAGGGAGAGGGAGGTTTCTTATTGTATACCTACACGTGGTGGTCATTTCATTTTGCTACGACAGGAGGTATTCATGGTACGTCCATGCAAATCAGTTTAGTACAGGGACTTATTCGGAATACCAGTGGTATTCGGAATGACTGGCACGCCTTCATGGCCTGGGAGGGAGCTACAATCGATGCGTCGTTGATGGACGAGATAAACATTGGTTGGTGAGATTTGTCGACTTAGCCCTAGGGAAAGCATCGTCCAGATAGGTAGATCTCAAGCTCTTACGATGATGGAGGTCAAGACTTGGGAGAGCAAGCAAACAAGAAAGCGCCGCTAATCGCACTTACCCGAAACCGGTCCGGAATCGAAAGAGGGAAGAGGTTCTCACGGGGTTTTGACATGTTCGTCTCTTCCACTGACTGGTGTCCCTCACCCTTACCATGGTGCAAGCCGCTAAGATATCTACCAATGGAACAGTTGAATGTGATCAAGACATGGTTCGAAGATGAATAGATGACTAGGAAGGTAGGGAATGTCTCACCTCTCAACGTGGGCAGTGTTTCTTATCTTGACTCTGGTAGTTTTCGTGGCTTCGTTCATCAAGGACGAGTTTTTCGAGCGAACTAGTCTCCGTGCGCCAAGGATGTGAAGTCACTAGGAAGGATTGTTATGTCCTCCGATACTACTACCCTCGAAAAGCTGTTTTCATCGGTTGAGCCGTTTGCCACTAGACCATCTTCTCCCTCCCATCGCACCACCAGTCACCAGTCAACTCCTTCAGGAGCTATAACCTCCCCACCACTCCCTTCACCAGCTGACGATTCTCGAACAGCAGCATATCATGTTGCCCAACAAGCGATGCATGTGCTGGGATTGGTCTTTCCCCTTGTGTTCCTCACCAGCCTCGGTCTCTAGTTGACGCCTGGTGACCGTGCATTTTGGTTCTATACCCAAAATATCCTTGGGCCAACCAATTCTCACTCGAAGCTCCCGGATCCCTGAAGAATGGCGTCGACGTTCGGGGATCAACGGAGACCAGGGAATGCACATACACACACAGAGACACCAACCTTACAGTCGTGTGCAACGCCTACAACTCCCTCTCTTCAGCTCTCAAGAATGGTCGCCCAGGACCAGGTGTAACTGGTTTTTACCTCTGGACTGTTGGCAGTGGTAGAATGGGCGTTCAAAGACCGAAGGCCTTTGGCTGGTCCACGACGAGATTCCATCATAACAACAAACTTACCGAATAAACCATTCACTAACACATACCTCGTCTTCTCGTGGAGCTTTACCTAGCCTCCACGGAAGTCTTGACTAGGGTGGAAGAGTAGGAGGTCTCAGAGAATGGAGTCGCTTTTGGAGGAGAGGGAGGATTCTGAGGCGGAGGCGGAGCTCAGGAGAGGATGCTGGGTTGGTGCTAGAGCCATGTGGGATGACGGAGAAGGTGCCGGAGCTGAATCCGCTAGCGAGGTGGAAGGAATTTTCCTCAGCAATGTGCTCGACTTCGGTCACTCCTCCCTTCCTACCATCTACCCTCGCAGAGCCATACCAAACGCATTTACGAGGGCTTATTCGAGCCCATGGATGGGTCATCCGATCTTCTTCTACCCTCTGCACCTGGACCTCTTCCTTACATCTTACAAGGCCGCTGTCAAACCCTCCGTGCGTTGAGCCGGTGTGTTGCATACTCTCCACCACCACCACCGCTGGCAACAGCAGTAGCAACAGCAGCATTTCCTTCGTCATTGATCATTTTGGCAATAACACAGAATAACTCGCCCCGGAAACAAGCTCTACCATGATCCCGATCTTCGTGGAATCTACCCCTTCGTCCCGGTTCCCGTCACCAGCGAGCCTTACCGCTGACCTTGTACCCAAACTCGCGCAGGCACCAGCGCAGCAGGGGGTTTAAAATGTGCTACTAGGCGTCGTGATGTCGTCGGTGGCGGCCTTGGCATTGTGCTTTACCTCTCCATTGTTGTTGTCCCTCACCAGCCTAGTGACCTTCCTCCTTCCCTCTCCGAACTTCACATCCAACCTTCCCAGCACCAATACCTTTTCACCTCTCGCTCCCGATTGCAAGTCATCAGCCACGTCTGGGCGTTCTCAAAACCTCGTGGAGGGAAGGAGGGAAGGACATGTACACCAAACCTCTTGTGCAAGCTCAATGTCAGCTCTCATGCGATCACCTTCTGGAGCAGCTGTAGCAGCAGCAGCAGTGGTGGGAGAATGGGGACTCTGAACAACGATGCTAGCCTAGTCTGGAAGTACTATTTCTTGCTCTACAACGACGAAGAACGACTGTACTGGTCTCAACTACACCACCCACCAACACCTCGTCTTCTAGTGGAGCTGTAATCGACGAGGATACGCGTAGGCGGATGGAAGGGCTATAGTGGAAGGGCAGGAGGTATTGGAGATTGGCTCAGGCTGGTCGTTGCTGGCAGAAGAGGAAGAGGAAAGAACACGAGAGGCGGGCATTTGGCGTTGAGGGACAACGACCCCGGGAGTATGAGGATGTTGGGCTGAGTAGGATGACGAAGAAGATGCTGGTGCTGTACCCTCCAATGAGGTGCAAGGAACCTATGACATCGGTCCCGCCTTCAGTTTGTATCAGCCACTTCAACTCACCCGTGACGGTTCTTCCTTTCCTCCTACCCCTGTCATCCCAAAGCAACAGCACCTCCACATTGCAAGATACGGTTTACACCAGCCTTCCCACCAAGTGACCATCATCACTGGTGCTGCTGCCTTCGCATGTTCGGCACAGAAACTCTTGAGGCAGTTGTCTCACGCTGGCCCTGTACCCAATCACACGCCGGAACAAGTGCTACAGAATGTCAAGGATGTGATACTAGACGTCATGGCGAAGTGGATGCTAGGATTGATTTTAACCCTATTGTCCTAGCTTCTGGACACGTCGACCTTATCCAATTCTTCTTTATCAAGACCTCTACCTGACCCGGTGCAAGGCCGCTACGCAAGCCTCTGGATCACCCTCGTCGAGCAGTGCTGCTGCATGCTCTTCACCACCAGCAGCAACGAGTGCAACGAGTGCAGCAGCAGCAGTGCCCGTGTTCATGGAACAACGACAAATCATTCATCCCGGGGACCGTTTCGCCTATCATTGCTGGCTAAAAACCCAACTTCTCTAGAACCCAGCCCTTCGTCGCCATCCTCAGCCCATGTCTCCGCAACACCAACGCTTGATATTCTTCACCAATCAGTGCCTCAGCAACGACCGTTCACGTTGCTGCAGTCGCATATCTAGCACGGACCGTTTATGGTCCTATACCCCAAAACAAGATATTTGAGGTGGAAGGAGAGCGGTCCGGAGAGGATGCTGGTGCTGGTGCTGGAGTTGAGTGGGATAACGAAGGTGCTGATGCTGTATTCATAAACGGATCCAATGAATCCTTGAAAGAATCACTGCCAAATATTCCGAGCATTCTCCATGCTGTCGATACCCGCCTCATTATCGACCAATAATACATTATCCTCTATGAAATACATGATGCAAAAGAGCGTCGGAATACATCAGCGATTGAAATGGTGGTCCTGGCGTGAAACCACAAATCACCACGCGTGACGCCAGGTTGTGGAGGCGCTATCCTTTTTGTTCGATGCATTGATGACACCCTGCCTGTACTCAACTATACTTTCCTTATGTCGTTTAAGTGAGTGGTTCCATGCCCTCTCCACGTTGACAGAGCACCATAGTTCTGTCTGTCGCTCGAATGAATGGCTCCAGTTGCTCACCACCCTTCCATTCAAGCTGTCAGACGGAGCCAGGCTGGGATCAGGTGTGAAAAGGGGGTGAAATTTTGATCACGTCATTCGTACCCTTCAGCAGAACGTTCGAAGAGGCTCTACCATTGATTTGTGGGATAGTGTCGACGTCATCCCGAAAGGCTTGGGGCACAGAATCTCTTAGAGGTTACGATTCGAAGGAAATAATCATACAGGCTGCCAGAACATGATCCCCGTCCTGGTCTCGTTAAACCAGGGCCAAAGGATATTCTATCAATAGCATATGGAGTCCTTGGTGCTGGGAGTCGCACTAAGCCGATATGGCTTTGCATGTTCTCCCGTGACCTGTCGAGCATGGAGGAAATCATGGTTCATACGTCTATAAAAGCCCGCTGAACTCGACTGGAATCCTCAGAATCGCAAACGTAACCAGCAGCAGCTTAAAACACGATCATACATCTCTAACAACTCACTACTGTCGAAGTGAGTTTCTCATGTTCTCTTCTCTCTAACACATGAACCTAATGGCGTATGCCCACAGAGATGCCCGGTATCTTCATCAAGAACGTTTCTTCGGACGCCGTTCGATGCTTCGTATCCAAATATAATGGAGGCAACGATGACTGGAATACCTTGAGGAATGGAGAAAGTGCTACTTGGGGTCGACCTGATACTGCGTGGGAGCTCGTAGCCTTCGAACAGGGAGGCTACAACAATAGGAAGGGTGTTTATATCCAAGCGGGGGCGTCCGTCATCTTCCATTCCCTTGATAAAATCACCGTCGAGTAAACAATGATCTCAAATCCCTCCGAAACGAAAAACAATTCCAATACACCCCGTTGCTTTCCTGCCTCCTCTACGAAATGTAATACCACGATGGCCAATGTTCCGAATAGGAAATCTTGCTTGGCCGTCGTACGATCAAGAACCAAAGACTTGGTCAAAGTTATAAGTTTCAAGTTTGAAACGAGAAGCTCAAGCTTATTGAGTGGAAACCGTTCATCGAGCGACATGTCCTGCGTGAAGACATGCTTTCCAGTGACCAGTGGAATAAATGTCGGTTCCGACGTACGAATCAATCGTTCAGAGACGTACATCTGTTGATCTTACGTTGCTGGCATTGGATCAAGGCAGCTGGCAAGATCTGTCTACACCACCTTGAGAAACCACTCCAGCTAGCTGGTCATTTGAGCGACAAAATACAACGTATCATAGTCTGAATCAGTCACTGTGAAAATCCAGGGGCAAAGACACCACGTTATTTGGCAGGGCGTCGTTTTTTGACAGATAGGCGCGGGGGGGCAACAGCAAAACTAACTTGAAATCCTTGACCCCATCAGCCGCCATCTTGCCCAATTGTTTGCGTCGACGGTCGTACGAGCAGATCTTCAACTCCTGAACAACCACCTGATTTCCATAAATCTAATCTCCGGCATGATCGTTGGCGGCTGACAGCGGCTGGCGATTTTGAGAAACCTGATTGGCCATCGAAAACGAAATACCTGATGGTTACCACCATGTGGGAATACTTTCTTGCACGACGCTCAAGCCTCGCGAAGAGTCTGCTAGCCAATCAAGTTGGAGCGAAACTCTCCTGCCTGATCCTGTCGTAGCGGGGTGGAGTTTGGCCATCATTCCAGAGAAATCATACCCACCGGATGCGTAGTTGATAGTCATCTATGTCAGAGCCATCCACTTTTATAAACCCTTGGCTCTGAACGCCCATGACCAGGCGGATAATTTACGGTCTCACTAATCCCTCCACATCGACATGCCTCCTTCCGGCCCGATACCCATAGATGTTCTCGCCAAGGCTGCCTTGCACTTGTGGGTCGATTTCCGCTCGTCAATATCAAGGATAATCCGATTGATGATTTTCTTTTTCGCCTGATCATAGGCAAGCGGCAAAATACTTCCAAGTAGCCGCGTTCGTGATGTTGGTTTGGGATCATAGTTGGTTATGATCGCTATTCCGAGAAAATTTGACGCTGACGCGGACTTCTGTCATTTTCAGTCATAACATTTCAGGACGAGGTTGGTCGAGCAATATTAGCAACCAAAAAAAACCTCCTGAATGATCGTTCTAGGTTGACAAGATCTGGAAGCGGAAAATAACGGGAGCCTCAATCCTGTTCCTTCTCAATCGTTATTTGTCTCCCCTAGAGACGGTCGTTACGATTATTGGTGTGTTGGTTTCACGGGTATTTTGGCTTGAACTTACACTTTTTAAATAGCTTTTAATGACCCAACATGGCCTCATGATGTGCGTAGTTTAAATTGCTATTGATGACGAGTTCTGAGAGATGCGATTTGTAGGTGTAAGGAGTACCATTCCTTGGTTGAAATTAGCCGAGCTAATCAGTCTCCAGCTGTTCACGATTTGTCAGGTTTGAGGGTGGCGGAACCCTCGCCCTAGTTTGCGGTAAGTTCTAGATCGCTAGATATCCTGACTGAGCCTCAATATTTTCTTCAGTATGCGAAGGTGAGCGTGAAGCATGGGTTGGGAACATCCACCCTAAAGCATCCCCTCCACAGTGATTATGATCCTCCGCGTTTACGCGCTGTACAAGAGAAACAACTGGGTATTGGGCTTCTTACTTTCAGTCTGGATTACGGGAACTACCGTCGCCGCGATCGGTATGACTCAAGGGTTTGGTGAGTTTCATGATTATTTCTACGGAGCGACTGACATTGACGGAATAATTCCCTTAGCACTTGACCTACCGCCTCCCCTCTTTGCGTGTGTCGATGAAGGGCCAGAGAAGAGTTTATTCCGTAAGTGCTAGCCTCGTTTTTTTTTAAACCTAGATTTATTCAATCTGACTCTCCGACTTAGCTGCACTTTGGGTCGCACCCTTAGTGACGAACACATGCATTTTTGGACTCACTCTATGGCGATCGAGAGAATTTCTCATGCAGCCAGGATTTGCTCCGTACGTTTACTCGAAGCTATATATGACCACCCAATTAAAGTACTGATTTCTAGAACAATTCACGTCTTCGTACGCGATGGGACGATATATTTTCTCCTGATATTCGTCGCGAATCTGGTCAATACCATCATCTACTTCGTGCGTTCTACTTTTTATAGCGTCTTGCCTTTGAGTCACTGAGGCTTGACCATCGACACAGGCGGCTGAACCAGACCTGAAAGCAATCGGTGGATGCTTCAGTCAACTTTTGACAGCTACGATGGTTTCACGCCTGGTCCTCAATCTAAGAGCTTCAGGCGAGAAAACACAGTCGGATAGTCTGCCAACCAATGAGACTCCGGTGATCTCAACGTTTATGATTGCCACCATTGGAAACCTTGGAGAAGATCTGGAGAGCTTCGGGGGTATTATGGGAGATGAAAAGGCTCATAACACATCGAAGGATGAACCTAGCTATTGGGCGGACAGCACGACAGAGGGAGAAGGGGAAGAGTATCCCATGGGTAGTACAACGCATCGGAGTTATAGTAGTAGGCATTCGTGACTATTTATTAGAGAGGGCTGGTGGATATACTGGAGTATCAGACACTTTCTGGAGATAAAGGCGGCCAATTATTGGTGCATAGGTACGTTAGCCTTGGACCATTCACGCAAACCCTTGCGCAAAGTTCAAGCCTAAGATAAAGCTTGGTTGTTCCCAGCCTTCTATATCTCTCCCAGGCCGTCTTGACGCGTTAGTGGGGATATGCTCTTACCTGCCTCAATTTTTCTCTAATGGTGGTGGAACTACTAGTAGTAGGGCCCATTTCAAGTCTGTCGACTTGGAGGCGCCGTGGTCATCATGGTGGTGGTAAGAGGACAAGGGTGCTCTTGATTTAGCAGTAATTTCCCACGCCCACGCCCATTGACATCGGGACCGCGAATTTGAGTCTGGACGTCGTCATTTCTTTGGTCCTCATCGTCAACCACAACCATCATCGCCGATACTAGGTCCTGTTGGCCCAGACTGAAACGAGCTCAGCGTACTAAACATCAGGCGCGCTCGACAGAACGTCGCACAACGGTCCATTGTACAAGACCATGGCTCAGTTCACTTCTCTGCCAATAGAGCTTGTCGAATACATCCTCGTCCTCTCGCTTTTCTCGGAAAAGTCCATGCCATGCGAGTTCAAGCCTAAGAAGGGCAAAATTACCAGAGATTCTTCCCCGAAGTATATCGCACCCTCCCCACTGTCCCTCTCTCGCCTCTCACAAACCTGCAAGCACTTCTACAACCTCATTTACCACCCTGGGAGTGCTCATCTGTGGCATTCGCTCTATCTTGCATGCTTTGACGATGTTTCCTCAGTGGATGACTGGCACCGCTCGCTAAGTGGAGCACCCCACCCTGCGCTATCCAGCGACCACAATGGAGAAATACCTTTACCAAGGCGGGAAGTAGGTCTGGCAGATGAAGCTAAGGAGGAATCGGGACTGGACTGGAAAGCAGAATTCACACGCCGAATGGCAGCTCGCCAGACCGTCGACCAAATGGGCAATTACGTCCCACATCACCTTCACCTGGATCCTCGCATTATTGGCTCTGTGCCGAAGCCTTGGTACAACAGGCCACCAAGACGAACTACAGTAGGAATCCTGCAAACTCTCAAGGATGCTCTTAGGACCCTCCCTCCCGTCCCGCTGCTCCCTCCCAGCATTGATGATGACTCCATCGACATGGCAGTCTCTGACTCTGGGGAGCACCACCAACTTGCACCTAGAACGAAGGCACCGTGGGCACCTTTGGCCACATTTTACACCTCAATGGATAGCGATAGCCATTCTCCTCTGTCACTTCCAACTATCCCAAGCGAGGTCGACATTGCCCGTATTTCATCCCCAACCTCACTTCCCCTGTCCACTGACGGAGGATCAGAGGGAGTAGAGAGGTCCAAGACAGTAGCTTGGCTTGAGAACCTCCTTCTGGGTCCTGAGCAATCTTACCCCCGATATCTCCTTGAAGAATATTTCGCTGCACAACAACAGTTTCGAGCCGAAATGGAACGAGTACGCCAAGAGGTAGCCTTGGAGTGGGGGAAAACGTCAGAGGTAGATGAAGACATCGACAATGAAGATCTCAAGCAGCTAGAAACCAAGCTGTTCTCTGAGATCTTACTCCTCCGAGGATCTGGACCAATCCCAGTCTCTGAAAAGAGGTCTGCGACGTCGTCAATGGAGGATTTGCTTGGAGGAACGTATATGCCTACATCACCTGATGGTCTAGAATGGGACCCGTCGCCTGAAGATGTACCTCCGTCTTCTCCGCCTGCAGGCCCTTCAACAGGACAACCAGCCGGCAATGATGATGACGACGACGATATCACACCTGCCTCTCAGGATGTCTTCCCTCTAGAGGATAGGCACACTTCATACCTGAAGATGGCGCGTCGTCAAGCTCGGCGGAAGGTCTACTACATACGGTACCTGATGAAGGAGCGTATGTGGGGACCTTGGGAGGTGATTCCGAGATTTGAAGAAAGGGTGGAGGAACGAGAGAGGAAACGGGATGAGAGGGAGAAGGTGTTGCAGGATAGGGAGAACAGGTGGAGATTTGGTCAAGAAGATGGGTCGTCGCCACCTACTGCTGTTGATACGGCTCCAGACGGTAGTTTGGAAGTAGGCGATGAGGATGGAGGCGAAGGTGATGACGAGGATGAGGATGATGAAGATTGGACACCTGATATGATTGCCTATGGTCCTGGGGAGCTCTATGAAGAACTTGTGCTTAACGACGACGACGAAGATTTCGGCTATGAAGAAGTGGATGAGGAGGAGGACGATGACGGAGAAGATGGGATACCTAGAGCTGACAACGTTTTTGTCATCTCTGAGGACGAGGATGACGAACCAGATCCAGGAGCTCAGGGTTACACCAACCTCAATGGTACAGATGGCCCTTCATCAAGTCGACCTCTACCTCCGCAAGCAATTACGGAGGATGATGGATTCCGCCTCATACCAGACTACACATACCTCGCTGCTGCACGAATTGTTATTGAAGCGAATCTTCGTGAACACCAGACATCCGCTCTCAATGGTGCAACACTTCCTGGTGTAGGCACAGCCACGGATGAAATACTACCTTGGCCGAATACAGGTGGAATTGGTTTGGAGATGGGAAGGGCAGGGAGTGCAGTTGGCTTTGCTGGTGCTAGACCTCGAGCTCCTGATGAAGCAACCCAGGCGGATGGTGCAGTTGGTGTTGCGGAAGGGCTGGAGAATGGTGAAGCAAGGGATGTCAAAGGCAAGGGGAAAGCGGTTGACAGAGACTCGGAGTGGGATGGTGTCGGTTGGGACTGGGCAGGTGTCGAAGGCGAATGGAGGTAGGCATTCCCTGGTGCTCCTGTTGGTGCTGCCTGGGTACTGACTGCCAGTGTAGGCGATGTGTCTGTTTCTTGGACTATCGGGATTTACTGAGTACATGTCTTCATACAAACATCCTTCACTCCGCTGACATTTACCTTTGCTCACTCGCTTTCTAATAATACAGTGTTCAATGTGAGTCCCAGCGATATCATATCCTTGCAAAATGTTAACCAAAGCCTCCAGCTCCAACAAAATACTCGACGCAGCTTTATGAATATCTTTGAGATCGAACCTATGGAAGAAGCTATTAGGATCATTCCGATGACTCTCAAAGTCAAGAGCTACTCTGCCCCACCGAAGCGACCTTTAACATCATCGACCTCAATATCCTCTTCCTCAGCGTCATCGCCATCGGGAATTGCAAGCCAAGTACAAGAGTCCCTTTCGGACCTGGTGTACACTCTCCCTGTAATTCATTTCGAAGGCACATCAAGAGGCTCGGATGTCAATCCGTCGGAAACGAGACACGTTTCTGGTACCGTCAGGATGTTGGAATGCGGAGCCGTGAGATGGAGCCTGGTACGTGTTTCTGAGACTTAGAAGCCAGTCGGCCCACCAACTCATTACGATCATCGGATTTCGCAGTTTACCCATAGCTCAGATGACGATGCGCCCGAATGGGCTTCGGAGAATGTGCAAATTGGTGGGATTGGATCCGCTTTGGGTTTCATTGGGCTGTGGACTGGGGCTCTGCAGTAAGTCTTTCGTGGAATGGCGCATGCAAGATCACAGTCTGACTTCGACTTAGTGAACGGAATGACCCATTAGGTCCGATATGGTCTTGGAAGATTGCTTAGGCTTACTCATAGGAGCGTGTATATGAATAAGTAGAGGAGCTATAAGCTAATCGATATATTTCTAAATCAATCGCCATTATCGCACTTTCCAGGACCAAATCGGTCCCAATGGACGTCTGATCTCGCTATGAATAATGAATATAAGCTCGCTTGAGTTTTGTCGTTGACCATGACTCACGTTGTCGCTATCGTCCACGTCCCAAGAAATCCCATTGCTGATCCAATTCCTCCGATTTGTATACTCTCTGACACGTACTCCGGTATGTCTTCATCCACAGCCTGATGTGTATACTAGAGGGATCTGAGGTTGGAACGTTCCCGATTGCAGAGAGGGGGAAAGCAACTCACCACAGTCCAGCGAACTCTTCCACATTCAAGCATCCTCACGGCTCCCGAAGTCTTCCTATCTCCTTCACCGATCCCTTGTGTTGTTCCTTCAAAGTGAATTACGGGGAGCTTGTACGCAAGCGGAGGCTCAGAGTTGAGTGATTCAGATTCAGCTTGTGATGTCTCCGTGGGCGTTGCAGGAAGAGGTGGAGGAGGTGAGTACCCCGTCACCTTCAAAGTCATGGTAAGCGTCATGACATGGTCATCTGGACGATCGGTCTCGAAGTCCACGGGGACGACATAGCCCGAATGCAACCTTGGTGGGTAAAATAACTCGGTGTTATCCTATGGACATCATGAGTGATTTAAGGGGGAGTCGAAAGAGACTAACAAGTTGACATACGCTGAAATCTGTGAGAAGTTAAGCTCTCACCATTATCGAGATTGGACAAGGGCAAAGCGAAAACTCACCCATCAGGTAGTGATAACTCGTCGCACAGAAACATCGTCTGAAAAATTCCACAGTTGAGCGAACAAATGGTCGTAACAAGGAAAGGGAAATATCACCTCCATTCGCCTTGAACACCTGCCCAGTCCCATCCTTCACTTGATGATAATGCGTGGTCAATTCTTGAGGATCCCGTATTATCGTTTGGGGCTACCGACTGGGCGTTTAGTCCGTCAAAGAAACCAATAGCACTTCCAGCCCTCAGCATTTCCATGTTTAGATTTCCAGACGGCCAGCTTAATCCATCAATCACTTGATACTCTTCTTCATCCCAAGGTGGGTCCAGACCATCGTCGAAATCTAGTTTGCGCATGTTGAACTCCATGACTATGCGTGCGCAAGCAAGGAATACGAAATCGGGAACCACGAGGTGGGGATCGTCAGGGGTCTCTAACGGGCTCTGATTCGGGGAGGGTCGACCTGCCACATTTCCGACATCCTCTTTAGCAGGTAGGAAGAGACCCTCTTCAACGCATCTAACCCTTTTCATATCAATCTCGTCGAAGACAACCTTGTAAGGAGGAATTATCTCGAAGGGCCCCCACGCTCGCTCGTATCTCAAGTAGTCGACATTATCGACGATGGTCTGCGCTTGGAGGAAAGCACGAGCGAAGGAGCTAGCAGTCGGAGATCCCCTATGGGACGCGTATGTTGAAGCCATAGTTGGATCCTTGAGAGTAACTGGAGTTGGGGAAATAAGGGGATTATGACCTAGTAGAGGACTGTAGTCCGAGAGGGGGATCCGTCCTGACCCTCGAAGAAAAATGACCTCGGAAAGCAAGCGTCGTTCTCTGAGCCACAATTCGCGATTGGGTCCATACGCATCTGAGATCAAGCGACTGCTATCCTCACTCGTGCATCGCCTCTCACTGGGTTCATCGCCGTCTTCGACCACGCCGCTTTCTAGCTGCTTACAGAGAAAGTGGCGCTCAAGTAATGGGCGAGGATAGAAAGATCCGAGTAGACCCTCGATCCAGTTTAGGGTCTTCTGCTCAGATCGGGTCGGTGGGCAGATCATGCATCCGATGAAATCTTCCAGCACAAATTCGGCCGGCAACCCCTCGATATCGTGGATCTCTTTTGGTGCACGCCATCCAGGGAAGCTATTCCTGAAGAACGTGGAAAATGGTGGCCAGATCGCTTTTCTGCTCTCGGGTTGAGGATCACTCAACTCCGCAGCCAGGCACAAGGGGGTCGGAAAGCCCACAGGTGGTAGCGAATAAAGCGCGTCGCGGACGGCTTGTAGAGCTTGTACAACGGCTTCTGAAGCAACCACTTCATTTTGCACGTTAGGCCGCCGTTCAGACGTATAGGGGCACCCGTCACGAAGGCGATTCAGAGTCTTTTTGGCCGCAAAATGTCTTGTAAATTCCGATCTCCAGTCGATGTAATTCGCTTTCTCTTGCTCTACGAGCGTGCTTTCCGAAGGTATAGACCTATTGGACGCCTGAATGAGTCGGTGATACCAGAGTTGTACCTTGGCTGGATTCTCGAAAGTGGCCAGAAAGAGCGACCGCCAAAGGTGTTGGTCTGTCGACTGGTAGATGTAAGACCTGAACTGTCGACACGTTGCAGAAAGGCTAGACAGAGTAGAGGCTGATGGCATTTCTTGAGAAGGCCATTCGCTTCGTTGGTTCTGGAAAAGAGAGTATACAAGGATGTTCTCGATGAGTTCGAGAGGTAGAGCCGTGAAAGGTGCCATCTAATGCATAAGAACTTGACATTTCGTTCTAAGAAAGGAGATAGAGTTATCTTACCGACAGTCGGACGAGTTCGTAGCTAGTTTGTGAAGGATTGTCCACGTCGGTAATAAGGCGAAATGATTGTTATCATGACGATGCAGAGCTTACTCTCAGCACGATGACACACTGGTAAAGATCTCCGGCTTGCCGCTGAGAACCGATTTGGAAATATAGTCTCACGAGGTGCTCAGGCATAGAATGTGCAGCATCAATGCAGCATGCAAGTCGATCACGGTGGTCCTCATCGGATTGGAGTGTGACCTAGACTGATTTCCTAGAAGAATTTCCTCAAAAGAAAACCCCTCCTGTGCTGTCAATGCTCATGCTTCGGACATCGGTCATCTGCCCAACCCGAACCTGGGGTGTAAAAGAAATGGAAAGGTACTAGTATACTACGCACAACCAACGACTCAGAGTCTCCCACTTCCTCAGTTCCACGATTCTGTATCCGCTCGCCCCAAGTTATCGCAGTTTCCAAGACCATATGGGTCCCAACGGACGTACTTGTTCGCTGAAAAACTCATGGTTTAGCTTGACATTGCTCTTTCAGACTTCTGGAGGACCTACGTGTTGGCTACCGTCCATATTCCTAGAAATCCCATGGCCGATCCAATACCACCAATTTGCACATTCTCCGACAAGTATTCCGGTTCATCTCCGCCAATAGAATATGTGCACTAAAGAGATCAAAGTTATTCAAGGCGGTCAGTCATCAAGGCCAAAGAGATGAACGGACCACAGTCCATCGAACTCGTCCACATTCAAGCATCCTGACCGTTCCCGAGACTTTCCTTTTACGATCACTCCCGTATCCTTGTGTAGTCCCTTCAAAATGTATCACAGGTAGCGCATACGCCAAGAATGAATCCGACTTGAGGTCTCCGCATCTCTGCCTCGATGTCCCACTTGAACTCGACGCATTGGGAGGTGGTGTTGGCGGGGGCGGCGAGTATCCCGTCACTTTAAGCGTCATAGATAGCATTATTACTTCTTCCCAGGAATATCTCGACTCGTAGCCCACAGGAGGTACATACCCCGAGTGTAGTCGTGGTGGATACTTACGCCGAGTGGTCCTGAGGAATTGATTTATTTGGATCGTTAATTGTCTTGAAATTATTATGTGGTCACCACTTACGCTGAGGCCTATGAGGAATATGTAGATCAGTCATTAGCTTATCATAAATCACCGTAACGCTTACCGATGAGTCCGTGGTAGCTTATCATGCACATGCATCGTCTGGAGTCATTACGATGTGAGCCGAATGGTCCACGTACTATGAAGAGAGATATTACCTCCAGGATCCTTCTACGCCTGCCCAGTCCCATCCCTCATAGTCCATCGCATTTATGCCATCGGAGGCGCCATCGCCGAAACCATCAAGAAAACTAACAGCACTCCCAGCTCTCAGCATCTCGAGATTCGGGTATCCAGAGGGCCATTCCAGTCCGCAGATTTGCTGCTTCTCCGCATCATTCCAAGGAAGATCCAAGATGTCATCGAAATCGAGTTTCCGCATATTGAACTCGAGAACTATCCGTGCAGCGGAAAGATAGGGGTAATCAGGGACTACTTGGTGAGGGTTGTCGGGGGTTTCCAATGGATTCTGGTTCAACGAACCCCCTCCGATTAGGTCGTGAGACTCGTCTGTGATCCCTTTCTCCATTGATTCTTCATAGAGTTGGGCTCTTTTCCTATCCAGCTCGCCGTAGGCGTCTCCATAAGGCGGGACCATTTCGAAAGGTCCCCACGCCCTCTCGTACATGAGATAGTCGACATTATAAACGACTCTCTTAGCTTGAAGGAAAGCTCGGTAGAAAGGTGTATCAGCCGATGGCAGGTACAAACGTGTATTATCCGGGGTCGCTTGAAAAGCCCAGAAACCAGGAATTCGACCGGAGCCTCTCATGAAAATGATCTCGGAGAGTAGACGTCGCTCTCTGAGCCATATTTCACGATCGGGTCCGAATGCATCCCTGATGAAGTTATTGCGATCGTATTCTGGATTGGGGCTATTTGCATGGCTGAGGAAATGACGGAGGAGGAGAGTATGAGGATAGAAAGGATCAAGGAGGCGCTCAATCCAGGCGAGATTTTTTGAAGGGGATTGGGGTGGGTAGAGGTTGAAGAGCGCGAGGAAGTCTACGGGCTTGAATTGGGAAGGCAAATCACCAATGCAAGGATTCTCTTGGGGCGTGGGCCAATCCTCATGATTGTTTCGGAGGAAGGTAGCAAATGGTGCCCAAACTGTTCTCCTCTTGTTGAATGTTATATCGTGAAGTTCCAAATCTCTGGAAGTGGCAGATTCCATGGGAACCAGGGAGAGGAGCGTATCGCGAATTGTTTCTAGGACGCTTAGCCTAGCTTCCAGAGAGGTTGACGTTGACATGCAATGATCCGGGTTGCGAAGCTGCCTGATCAGCCGCAGTGCTCCAAACTGCTTCGTGAACTCCAGTCTCCAGTCGACTTGAGTCGCTTCCAAGATATTGTCTGTCCGTGCCAACCTCTGTTTCCAGAGGTGAAGCTTAAGAGGATGGTCGAATGCAGCAAGAAAGAGGGACTGCCAGAGGTGTTCATCATCTGATTGATAGACATATGTACGAAAATGTCGACAAGTTTGTGCAAGAGCTGATAGAGAGAGCACCGAAAGAGTAGGCGACCCTTGTTCTGGATTTGCTTCGGAGAAGAGTGACAAAACGAGGATTTTCTCGACCAACTCGAGAGGCAAAGCTGTGATCGACATCATCCTGGCTGAAGTTAAGATTCTAATATTCTCGGTCAGCAACTTAGGCTAGATTGGTTGTTCTCGAAGCCTACTTTGAGTAGCAGGGATGCTGGTGGTTGCGATTGAAGCATTGGTGATCGCTACGGCCTTGGACATATCGGTGTGGGAGGCCTATTCTGGAAGAAGGTTCTCACGGCCTTATTCAGGCTTATGCTCTTGGGCGCTGCTTGGTCGTGCTCCTCTGTCCACCCAGCTTCTCGTTCGGTTGAGTATGGACAACGAGTTTGCTGGCTCACAAAGATTCCAAGCTGGATGCTTGAAGACCGATCCTCAACGACTGGTTCCCCAGATTCTTGAGCCTGTTGACGATCATTGCAGCATTGAGTTGCCCATCTCTACATTGCCCTTCCAGCATAATGAGAGGGGCTATCGCAGATAGGCAGCTAAGAGTAGTAACGGATATCGTATATATATAGGCTACATATCTTCTTATGTATACCGTGGCTCCTCGTAAGGTCAGACTCCGGGATCTATCCTCTAGTCTCATATCCATTCGCCTCAACGGTAGGGTCATCGCACCTTCCAAGACCATATGGGTCCCAATGGACGTACATGTTCTCTGAAAGCTTAAAGTTTAGCTTATCCGCGTCATTTCACCTTCAGACTTCTGGATGACTCACGCGTTAGCTACCGTCCATATTCCAAGAAACCCCAAGGCCGATCCAATACCCCCAATTTGCACATTCTCTGACAAGTATTCGGGTTCATCTCCATCAACAGAATATGTACACTGAAGATTGTCATGTTATTCAAGGTCACAAGATATGGAAGGAGAAGAACTAGACTGACCAAACTCCATCGAACTCGTCCACATGCGAGCATCCTGACCGTTCCCGAGACTTTTCTATCTTCACCAATTCCTTGTGTGGTCCCTTCGAAGTGTATCACAGGTAGTTTGTACGCCAAAGACTCTGATTCAGAGTCAAGGCTTTTGCAACTAGGCGTAGATGTCCCACTTGATATTGAGGCGGTGGGAGGTGGTGCTGGTGGCGGCGTGTATTTTGTCACTTTTAGAGTCATGGAAAGTATTACCACTTCTTCCCGGGCGTAGCTCGGCATGAATTCCACCGGAGGGACGTATCCCGAGTACAGTCTTGGTGGGTAATCACGTTGAGTCTCATCCTGAAGAATTTGATTATTCGAGAGATTAGCATTTCAACGACCAATTTGCGGTGACGACTTACGCTGAAATCTGTGAGAATTATGTAGGTTAGTTGCTCAACAATTGTAGAGTCCAACACCTTGACGCTCACTGATGAGGTTGTTATAACTCATCATGCACAGGCACCGCCTGAGGATAATTACGTTGTAAGCTGCATCGCACATATGTGACAGGAAAACAAGGACATCACCTCCAGTATCCTTCCACACCTGCCCAGTCCCATCCCCTACGGTCCGCCGGACTTCGATCTTCTGAAGCTCCAGTAGTGTCCGTAAATTCCGAAGTACTATCGCCGAACCTGTCAACGAAGCCTACAACACTCCCAGCTCTCAGCATCTCCAGGTTTGGAAATCCAGCAGGCCATTCTAATCCACGAACTTCCGATTTCTCTGCATTATTCCAAGGCGGTTCCAGGGTGTCATTGAATTTGAGTTTACGCATATTAAACTCGAGAAGTATCCGTGCAGCAGCGAGAAAAGGGTAATCAGGGATCACGAGATGAGGGTGGTCTGGGGTTTCGAGCGGATTGTGATTCTGGGGAGCTTCTTCAACCAGGCCGACGGAGTGATTGTAGCTCCTATGGTCGCTCGATGCTTCATAAAGTTCAACTCTTTTCCTATCCAGATCGTTGTAGTAGTCTCTGTAAGCCGAGACTATCTCAAACGGGCCCCACGCCCTCTCGTACATGAGATAGTCGACGTTATAAACGACTCTTTGAGCTTGAAGAATAGCTCGATAGAAATGGGTTTCGTCAGGCATCATTATTATCACTGAGGCGAATCTGTAGGATTCCTCCGTCGATGTGGAGATACCGGAAATCCGACCTGAGCCTCTCATAAAGATGATCTCTGAGAGTAGACGTCGTTCTGGAAACCATGTTTCGCGATTGGGTCCGAATGCATCCCTGATGAAGTCCTTGTAATCGTACTCTTGACTGAGCTCATTTACACCGCTGAGGAAATGACGGAAGAGTAGAGTATGAGGATAGAAAGGATCGAGGAGGCGCTCAATCCAGGCGAGGTTCTTTGAAGGGGATTGGGATGGGTGGAAGTTTATGAGTGCGAGGAAGTCTATGGGCTTGAATTGGGAAGGTAAGCCGCTGATGGAAATATCCTCCTGGGGCGTGGGCCAACCCTCATAATCGTTTCGGAGGAAGGTAGCAAATGGCGCCCAGGTTGCTCTCCTCTTGTTGAATGTTATATCGTGAGATTTCCGCTCTCGTGGGGTGGTAAATTCTATGGGATTCAACGAGAGGAGTGCATCACGGATGGTTTCTAGGACGTTGAGCCTAGCTGCTGGAGAGTTTGACGTCGACATGTAATGATCGGGGTTATGCAGATGCCTGATCAACCGCAGTGCTCCAAATTGCTTCACGAACTCCAGTTTCCAGTCAACTGGAGAAAATTCCGGCAGATTGCCTGTCGTTCGTACAAGTCTCTGTTTCCAGATGTGATGCTTATGAGGATGGTCGAATGCGGCAAGAAAGAGTGACTGCCATAGGTGTTCGTCATCCGAATGATAGATGTACGTCCTAAAATGACGACAAGTCTGCGCGAAGCTGGCTATAGAGAGCACCGACAGAGTGTGCGACCCTTTCTCAGGATCTGGGTCAGAAAAGAGCGACCAAACGAGGATTTCCTCGACCAATTCGGGAGGCAAAGCTGTTATCCGCGCCATCCAGGCTTAGAGATCAAGGATTCTGGTCCTCTCCTTCAGCAAATTTGGCTGGCTGAGTAATCTGGCTTCGGCTTACCTTCAGACGCGGCAACCAGATGCTGGTGGTGGTTGTGAATCTTGTGATTGCTCCAGCCATGGAGGCGAGCCCTGTGTTAGGCCTATTTTGGAAGAAGGTTCTCACGGCCCCTCCCGCCGTGTGGTCTGCGCGCCTTGCACTCCTTTCTGCAGTTGACCATGGCCACCGAATGTGCATGCTCCCGGATATCCCGAATTTACTGGCTTATTCTACCGTAATCTTAATAAAGGAGTCTGTAGCTCCTTGGACCCACCCGGCAGCCATTGTAATAACTAGGTCACGATCTCTTGGCTACACTCTCAGTGACAAAGAGTTTATGGTGGTAGGCTTGGGATTTGCAGCTCGAGTGATAGCAGGTGCTGCATAAGGAAAGGTATGATACTTAGCTTCATTCATTCTATACGCGTAGTCGATTTTGACTATCTATCCTGATGCAGCACCACTACAAGTTAACCCCAAACTACTGTCAACATTCGAGCACAAAACACTCGCAGAACCGCTGGATGGCTTAACAGAGAAGTTCTCAAAGAAGATGTTGCATGTTCCGGAGGGAGGGCAGTTCAAGTTGGCGACGACCTGACCGTACTTGGTGGATCTGTATGACGAATGAGGTTAGTGTCAGTATCTCGGAAACCGTCGACAAGCCAGCTCACGTCGTTCCAGAAAATTTCTTGAAATACACCCCGGTGACGGTGCTCTTGCTAGGGTTGGAGGTGCATTCGCTGGTGCTGGCAGAACCATAGCAGGACTGGATCTGGGCGGCGTAGTCGCAGTTCTTGACAGTGATGTCGGACCAAGTGACGTTGGAGACAGTGGCGACGCCATGACTGGATCCACCCTCGTACAGCTTGATGCCAACTGCTTTGGCCGAGTTGACCATGGTGGCAGGTCCGAGGTAGGCGTTGGTGACCTACAGCGTTCAGGTGAGCATCGTGCACCCCGATGGATGACAGTGAAGGGACTCACAGTGTCAGTAGATCCTGAACCTCCTGCAAGACTTCCGACAGACAGGCCATGCGAACCTGTGCAAGTGATGTTCTTGACGTAGGCAAAGTCAGAACCCGGCTTGAGCGCAACGCAGTCATCCTATACAACATGGTCAGTCCTGTTGGTATCACTGTTGACAGAACGTCATGCTTACCTGGTTCGTCACAGTGGTGTGCTGGATAGTCACGTACTTGCTGCTACCAACATCAAAACCATCTGTATTCTTTGCTGTGGCATCAGATGTCGAAGTGGCGTCCAACCTCAAATACGAATACAGGATATTGGTCGAGCCACCAGTGACGGAATGGAACACGTTCGGAGCATTCTTGAAGCGAAGGTTGGAGATGGTGATTTGGCTGGAGCTGCCTTGGATGTACACAAGGGTGGGGCGTTTGAAGCTACTATCCGACGCGAATTCTAGGGGGATAGTTCGTAAGTCATTTTCACTTTTGCACCCGCTACACGAAGGAATTGACACCTACTTTGCCAGAAAGGTACACCATTCCCATCAACGAGACCAGTCCCAGTCTTCGTTGTAATACTTGCACCTTTAATACCATCAATCATAATTGCCGCACGTACACCATTCCAAAACGTCGTATCATCCGACATTTTCAAAGTTCCTTCAATTTGGATCTCACACCCGCTGCACCCAGTCAAGTCGAGAGTCGAGCGAAGCTGATAGGTCTTGCCAGCAGAAAGGACGATGATACCACCGTTTCCGCAAGATTTGATAGCTGCTTCGATGGCTGGGACGTCATCTGTGCTAGCGGATCCAGCAGAGGTCACGGTGCACGGTGCACGTCGGGAAAGGGCGCTGGCGTAGATTTGGCTCAAGGCCAAGGAGATAAAGAAGCTGAGGTTGAGGAGGTTCATTTTGGATCTGCCCATGAGCTGGAGGGAGTACAGTTGGACTTCTTGGACTATAAGGTCCCGCAACATCCTTCAACGGACCGCTTGAATCTTTGACGGGCAAATGCTTAATTCACCTTCTTAGCAGCGTGGGGGTCATCTGGTTACTTTTCTTTGGAGTTGGTGACCTTCGGAAGCGCCAACGGACCGTTTTGCTCATCCGAGGTTTTCTCCAAGGTCCGTCAACTCGCAGTCATTTTCATACCTCGGGACTGACATCTTCTTGCAACAGTCCCCAGCATCATCAGGTTCCTTTTCTAGGGCCGTTGCGCCCATTGAGTACGTGGGATTGGCTAGGTCACGCGGTACATCAGGACTGACGATTTGCACAGGTCAATCGGGCTCGACGTCGTCCCAACTTGAAGACCCCTGCACTGATCCGCCAAAACTTCGGAATCAAATCTACCCCAGCGGGTCCAGCAACTACAAGCAGCCCGTTGGCGGGCCGTTTCGTTCATTCTTCCCTTGACCAAGGCTTACCAGACGACCATTTATACGACGACCATGAGAGAGTTGGCTCTGCACCCAAAATGCTCTACATATTCGCTGTCGCCCTTCTTTGGTTACCAGCTGCTCTTGCGGCAACTGGAAGGACTTCACCTCCTTCTGGAGCCAAGGTTGTGCGACAGTCTGGTACCCAGTCAGGAGAGTACAGGTAAGCGGTGCAACTTCATTCGGTGGAGTGGGGGATCTGACTTGTCTTCGTTGCAGTACGATCAGTGCTGCTGTAGCTTCACTGTCTTCAAGTGGAGGAACCATCTTTGTATATCCTGGAACATATAAGGAACAGGTGTCTGTCACTGTCGCCAATGTCAACATTCTCTGCTACACGACCGAGTATGTGCTCCCTGATTCATCAACTGACGATACCGTCTGACTGAATTTGTCTCTCTCAGCATTGGATCGTACAAACAGAACGTCGTCACCATCACCAATAACCTGAACGCTCAAGACAATGGGGGTAACGACGCATGTGCTACTCTCCGTGCTGAGAAGGATAACTTCAACTTGTACAACTGCAACATCAAGGTTTGTCATTCCTCCATCTTCTGCTACTCACCGAAGCTGACCCCTTGACAGAATACTTATGGTCAAGGCAAGCAAGCTACCGCTGTCGCAGCACGCGGCAACAAGGTTGGCTTCTATGGCGCTGGAATGTATGGCTACCAGGTAAAGGCACTACGTCGGCCATTCCCTGTTAGCTATCTTATTGATCATGCCTCTAGGATACTCTTCTCGCTGACGGCGGCTACCAATACTACAGGTGAGGCTTTTGCTTCTCCTAGCATGAAACATGCACTGACGCTGGCTCCTCCAGCAACTGCTACATAGAAGGTGCTGTTGATTACATCTATGGAGATGCCTCAGCCTGGTTTGGTGAATGCACCCTGGCGTCCAATGGTGGAGGAGCCATCACAGCCAACTCCCGTGAAACCTCCTCGGATACCCACTACTATGTCATCGACCACTCCACCGTCGTGCAAGCGTCCTCAGCAACCAGTGCGTTGACGCAAAAGGTCTATCTTGGTCGACCTTGGAGAGTCCTCGCCAGGGTGGTGTTCCAGAATAGCGCTTTGCCGGATTTGATCAATCCGGCTGGATACACGACGTTGGCTGCAAACGCAACTCCGTAAGTCATCCATGTACCTGTCGCTGATCCATGACTGACTGTTCGCATGATAGACTCTTCTCTGAGTATGGAAACACAGGAGCTGGCGCAAGTACTTCAAAGCGGGTGACTTACACTCCCATCAGTGCTGCCATTTCGAAGAATGCAGTTCTGGGATCCGATTGGGCTACATGGACGGACACATCGTATTAGGCAAACCGAGTGCTTGTCGTTCTATTATACACAGCTGTTGTCTATGATTACCGTCGGAGCTTGTTGTGTGGATGTACATGTCTCGAGCGAATAAATGAACGATACATGGGTTCAACTATCACTGGAAATCCGAAATACACGAGCAGGTGTTGATCAGCTAATCTTCCATGCCCAGCTTGGTCCTAGGGGGTCGTTCCTCGCGCTACATAATTGGTGAGAAAAGGTAAATTCCCTGGAAAGTAACACTCACTGCTCCGCCCCAGTCCAGATGCCGATGACTCCCATTGCACTGCCAATCTCTCCCAACTGGATATTCTCTGAAGCCCACTCTTTTGCGCCATTGTCGACGTTGTGGGAGTACTATACAATCCACGTTAGAAGCTGAGCCTAGACACAGATTATTCAACGAATTCACCATTTGCCACCTAACATGTCCACTTTCGCACATCCGAACCGTTCCAGTAACCCGTCTAGACGGAAGGGATGGGTTGTCTGATCCCTTTGTACGACCCTCGAAGTGAATGATCGGAAGCTTGTAGACCAGGTGGCTGGCCGATGCGGAATTTGCTGAGGGCTGAGGAGGTGGAGAGTAACCTGTGACGGTTAGTGTCATGGGGAATACCCGAACCGCTTCCTGCATAGGGTCGAGGTAGACGGCATAGTTGGGTTCATCTCGTTGCATGTTGAACACTGTGTGATCTTGAGTAGGTAGCACCAGGCGACGCAGTACAATAGAACGCACAGAGGAGATCCCGGTAGTCCAGGAAGCACACGACACGCCTGTAAAACACGGTCAGTTACACGTCTAGAACCTATACAGTCCCAGAACATACCGCCACTCTCCTTCTACACCAGCCCAATCCCAGCCGTCCTCAGAAATCTCATTTTCCAGCTCCTTACCCTTCCCCTTTCCGATTGTGTTGTCCGCTGCATCCTCCTCGGCTGGTGGGAATAATCCCTTATATCCAGGCGCACTCCCAGCCCGCAGCATCTCCAATGCTAAAGGTATCCTCTCCCTTTCGTCTTCGGGCACCTCCGTCAACTTGATAGCGTCTTGACTGGAGGTAGTCACCGAGTTTCCCAAAGCCATACCAATACCAGCTACGGGTGGTACAAAGCCACCAGCACCACTAGTAGCACCCCGTTCTCGCAGATTTGCTTCGATGACTATCCGACATGCAGCGAGAAAAGCGAAGTCGGGCTCGTATTGATGGAGTTGAGGTTCTTCGATGGGAACTCTTGTGTTCTCGGACCGTGTTTCTGCAGAAATATTAGGCTCAGGTTGAGTTGCTTCATCGTCCGTGTCCGAATCATCGTTATCGACCATCCCTGCCAGGATTTGATTCATCACGTTTTCACCTTCAGATTCGTCTTCATTGTCTCCTCCATCGCTGTCTTCCTCTTCCTCATCACCGTTACCCTCATCCTCGCTTTCTTCTTCAGCCTGCACAAAATCTTCGCCCCCGTCCTCATTATCGTCGTTCCCAAACACCCCAAAATGCTGAAGAACGGCAGGTATCCACGCCATCTCCTGACCCAGACCTCCAAATCTCTGATCCCTACGCAGGTTAGCCCTTGTTTGAGCTCGCCTTCGTTCTCTTTCCTCTACTCTCGCTTTATATGCACCATGCACCTCAAAGGGTCCCCAAGATCGTTCCTTCATCAGATAGCCCATGTGATAGACAGTCCTCCGGGCCCGTTGGCGAGCTAGGTCGTAGTTCGATTTCATCGACATGAGTTCCCCTATAGCATCGCTTTCGGAGGGCTCAACTTCCGTTCCGGATATGTCGACTATGAGAGCGCCTATTGGATCTGCAAGAGCAGAAGTAGGTGTCCCTGATTCATTAGAAGCTGAGGTTCCCTCTATTTCCTCCTCTTCGTTGGAGGCAGCGCCTTGGTTCACGTTTCCATGGAGAGGCAATCGAGAGAACCCTTTCTTGATAAGAATGGGGGGATATCGCGTAGATATGGGACCTGAACCCATCAGGAACACAATCTTCGCGAAAGCTCTACCTTCTAGCTCCTTTTCTCTCCGATCTCGGGCTAATTTTAGGTCCCAAAATCCTTGAGGTTGATTGGAGGGTGGTCCAGAACCGTCTGACGCGCCTGCCGGATATTCGTCTTCGCCGATAGAACTGGCGAGAATGTGATCCACAAGGAGCCGACGAGGATAGTAGGCGTTCTGCTCGGAATGACCACCCTCATAAGGATCGTTCTTTTTGGACAGAAGGACGGAGCCAACCCATTGAGCATTACGGGAGAAGTGAGTTATGGGTAGGGGTAGGGGGTAAAGGTGTGCTGCAAAGGTGGAAGGGAGCGACCCGATCACTGCCAATCCATCACGGTTCTCGTGAGAAGTAGCGAAGAAAGTCGAGAAGGGAGACCAAATAGAGGTGAGAGAACCCGCATTTGATGCCGAAGCCGGATTCGCCGGAGAAATGGACGATATCGCACTGATAATCGCTAACAAGGCTTCAGTGGTTTCGCTACGAGAAACACGTTTTGCCTTTGAGGAGATATGGCCTAGGACTTTCTGGGCCGTTATTCGTTGCACGAATAGACTCTTCCAGTCTACCTCGATTATGGCAGAACCAGGTCTCCCTCCAGCTTTCCATTCGGCTATACAACCTGGATCATCAAATACCGCAAGAAAGAGAGCAAACCAGACATGGGTGTTATCTGGATGATGGATGGTACGGTAGACCCGCCGGCAGCTCAAGGAAAGATTGAGAAGCGGCTCTGCCGAAGGCCCCGGGCCAGACAGCGTTTGCACCAGAATGTGCTCCAGAAGCTCAGCTGGAAGAGTATCCAAAGAAGCAGGCATATCCTGCCTGTGCGCCTTGAACTTGCCTGACGATTGGCGGTATTCTGGTCGTAGTGGGAGGACTTGGAGAGCAGTGTCGCTTTATCAGCTCGTCGTTCGTCATTCTTGCTGACGAGCTGATGATCGTGGGAATCGGTGACCGGTCCGATTCCGATGTTCTGGTCCCAATGCCGAATCTCGCGGATTCTGCTTCTTGCCAGTGACATCGCTCATGCCTGAATCGATCTTCTGTGTCTCTCAGGAACGTTCTCGAGTTAGCACCCAGAGCTGCTGGCCACAGTCGACTCGCGATTGCTTTGGGGAACCTTGTGAAAACTACAAGTTCCTTCTACATGTTTCGCTTGACCACGGATTACACAAATTCTTCTCTGGAATTCGGATCACTATCGTAGCTCTAGAGTCAGAGTGGACAGATACTTTCCAATATGTTCTCGAAAACACAGTGCGTGGATGAGAGCTAATTATACCGCCAATTCTCAACATGTTGACTTATAGGTCATTCGTCGGCCCCTTGACCTCCGCCAATCGCTCAGACAACGAACGCAGTACGTAAACTATCGGGTAGCTTCCGGCCAGTGCTGATCATGAATCAGAGAAAGAGAAGACATCTTTCGACTTGTGTTGATTGTTCATCATACCAATGAAATACGTGTCTATGGCGCAGACCCGTACACAGCATCTATCAAAGTCCTCAGAATGATCAACCCCGAACATTGTGCAGCCTCTGAAGAACCAATCAAAGGAAGCCATCGTGTACTCTTCGACGCAAAATCCTCACTCCTGCATGATAGTGATGTGAGTGTTTCGGAACCAATCGAGTCTACCCTCCATCTTGAGTTCGACGGAGCTGAGGCTTTCACCACTACACACGACGCTGGGGGTCCCTTCAGCGAGAGGTTATCCTTTCGTATTAGCCCATTGTCTCTCGACGCGGATCAAGGTCAACCGGTTGTCATTCACAAGTATCGTCCAACTGGTCGAGCAGTAGATTTCCTTCCTCGAGAGATCGTAACTTTGATAGGACGCCATTGCCTTCCCTCACCTTCAAAGTGGGGGTATTTGCCTGATTTAGCTGCTTATCGGGAATCTCTTCTTTCGTTTTCGCTGGTCCGAAAAGCTTGGAAACCGATGCTCGAGATTCTCTACGGAGCTTCCATCTCCCCTTCATCTCCCATTTCCCACCCCAGGCTATTAGCACGCGCACTCAGAACCCAACCTACGGTTCGTTCATTTCTTACCCGGCTTGAAATGCCCGTTATTACCGATGCCGACTTGTCGAATCCTGCATCTGCCACTATAGAATCATACGCAGAGATACTTCGCCTCGCACATACATCCATCACCCGCGTCGGGATGGTCCTGAGGATGATCGAACCACTTCAAACCTCCCTCGAACTCCTCTCGAGTATCGAGAGATTTCACGTGATGCAAACTCATAGCCTTTATGCTGGTGAAGCAAGCGCTATCTTATCCCTCATTTATCCTATAATCGTCCATTGGCCGCGCCTCAAGCATCTTGACCTTAACCTCTGGGAGGATCGGTGGACTTTGTCCGAAGGTTTGACCAGAGAACTTAGGACTTCTACTCCACCACCCTTCTCATTAGAATCATTACGTATCACTCAAGGCCAATTCCGTTCCACCGAAATACTCTGGCTTCTATCAAACTCCACGCAGTCTTTACGTGATCTAGAATTGTATGCACTGGAACAGCCAACAGAATCTGAGGTAATCGAGATTATCTCGTTGGTAAAGTCCTCAGTCGAGAGGATATCCTTTCAAAGAAGCAAGGTGTCTGGCTGCCTCTCCGATGAGGTCTTGCCTGCTCCATCCGAAAGGCCAATCGATTCACTAATAACTCAGATGCCAAAACTATATCATCTCACCATGCCTTCCAATCTCGTCACACCAGTCATCCTCTCCCGAAAAAATCCCTGCAACCTCTTGGAAAGTGACAGATATTTGAAATATCCGATGTTCTCAAGTCACTCTTGCTGTCGCATCCACATTAAAGATGCTGGAATAGAACAAGACGCGTTTTGGAGTCCAGTAAAAGTCGAAGAAGCCATGGAAGGTGCGACGTGGAAGGAGATCTACCTTCCGGGTGTGGATGGTCTGGAGAACAACACGCACATTAGCGCGGCGGCCAAGAGACGAGGGTCTGAACTAATGTTTCAATATACATCTATTCACGATTGAGATAGGCGTCATCATTCGTCCACAAAAATATGAATGTAACAACGTATTTACCCATGATATCGAAAGAAGCCAAGGGGCGGATAAGCGGGACGTCTAAGATTGACAGTGACTTTCGAAGTCCGCCAACTGGCAACTCACGCCAGTTACTCACAGAGACACAACGCCATCCTCTTAACCCACACAACCATGGCCAGCAAGGCAGATGGGTTAGCTTCTCCTGCATACTACATTTCTCATCATCGATCTTACTTCGAAACTCCCAATAAGTGGCCTAGGCGAACCACTCGTCCGTCAGGAGGTTATTGCGAGGAGTTCAAACTACTTCTTAACGTTGTTCTCGAGCGAGGTCTGCACCATATTTTCCCGAGTATCAGAGTGACGATTGTAGCTTGTGCATCGGAGTGGAGTGGAGTTCAACGCCAAATTCTGGAATCCATAGTGATGAGATACCCCATTTTCTATCGATGAGGATACTAACAAAACCATTCTAGGTAATTCAACCGTCCTTTGAGAGTCGAAGATTCAGCACAGATCATGCATCCGAATTGTATGTGGAGCCACAGCGTTTCTTTCACCATCCTGAGTTCATTGTCAACATTAGTGGCAGAAGACGTGAAAATCAAGCCTCCACAACCTCTCCTCTCTTTCACCTTTTACTACTTGCAGGTCTCGGCGATCCAAATAGCGCCGGAGAATATTACAGGAGGGCACCGATTCGCTTGATAAGAGCAGATGATCCTGCTCACAACACCTTCTCTCAAGGGAAGCTCAAGGTTCTTTTCGACAAAACCGCCTCCTGCTTTTCTGCCGGTGAGAATAACGGCGGCATTTCAATATTGCTAGACTCAACCCTCAAATTTGATTTCGCAAGAGCTGATTCGAAACACTACACCTCCCAGCCTCGAAACCACGGCGAGATGTTGTCGTTTCATATAGTTCCTCTTACAAAAGAATCTCCTCGATGGGCTCTACCGCATACAGAAAGCAATTCGGTTCAAATCAGTAATCGGACGATCGATAGACTCCCCGCTAGCGTGATATACACAATCGGGTTGCAAGCCAGTGCTCATTATTCCGACTGCGATTCGTCTCAGCGGGCAATGGTCACAAAGTCCCTCGTAGGATTCTCCTTGACGCGAAAGTCTTGGCGACCAATGCTCAGCGTTCTCTACGAGTTGGTCGCTCCGGACGTTAATCCCGAAATACTGGTAAAATCACTGGCTGCCCAGCCAGACGTCTGGTCGTTTGTTAAACGGTTGCATATAGCCGATCCTCGCAATCGAATTTGGCGCTGGGTCACGGAAAAATCTCGACTCATACCTATGTTTGCAGACATTCTTCGTCTATCATACGACTCGATGACCTCTTTATCACTCACCTATGACCTCCTTCAACCCCTCGTAGCCTCCCTGAAGCAGCTTCAGAATATCAAAATGTTTCAAACGCGCGCGACGTCACGTATTTACGCTGAGGCAGATGCAGCAGTCCTTCGCGTTCTTTACCCCATCTTCCTTTGTTGGCCCCAGCTAGGATCCATTCAAATATCTCTATTTAGGGATCGGTCAGAAGATCCAGTACATCCTCCCGAAGACATCGTACACACAACTCCGCCATTTTCACTACAGAAGCTAGAACTAGCAGGCCTTGGAGCATACGCCCCTTCCGAGTTGCTCTGCCTTCTTGCCACATCCACACGCTCCCTACGCTCTCTCAAATTCTCACAGAATGTCGGGCTATACGAGGCCGACATATACGACATCATATCGCTAGTTCGATTTACTCTCGAAAGACTCGAGCTCGTCGACTGCCCCATCGTCCTTAGTCCAGCCAATGATCCAAAATTTGGTGCTCAAAGAGCGCTGGATATGATTGTGCCACAGATGCCGAATTTGCGACTCCTAGTCGTACGCCAGAGCTACGTTACTCCAAGTATACTCTCTGCAAAAGCCAAATGCCCCAACACGATTGGCGGGTGTCCACCCAAATCGCGAGAAGTATGGATTTCACAACGCTCTTGTTGTCGAATCCGGGTAGACACCTGCAAGTATGACGGCGACTCTCCATTTTGGACCGCTAACAAAGTTGAGGAGGCTTTAGAGATCACCAAGTGGAAAGAAATTTCCATTCCTGATTGGTATAGTCAGGATGAGGAGGACAGGCTGAAGAAGGTGGCGAGGGACAAAGGCTTAATCTTGACAATCGCTCCCTTCATGTGATAATTTGCCACGTTAGAGTTTCTGTCTGCGATAATTCACATTTTGAATTTTCCTGCGAATGTCCTGCGGTCGTTGTAACCAATTGTGACCCTTCGAAGCAACCTTGGACTTGAAGGTAAAGGGAGCTCCGGAAACAGGTGACCCGACCGGGCCGGGAGACAATCCAATATGTGACGTCAGCGAAATTTTGAATGTTCTTGGGCGCTTATTCATACACATGCTTCGTTCTTGGCACGTTCGTCCAGCGTTTTCTGGCTGCCTGGGCGTTCGAGAACGTATTCGAAAAGCAAAACAATATTTTGAGGGCACAAAGATGCTCGCTGATTCATTCGTTCTGAATTTATACATAGAACCATCAAACCCATTCAAAAAGTGTGAATAGCGGGCTAAGAATAGAGCCAGGTCGCTTAGCCAAACACGTGGTAAATGAAGATGGTCCAGGTCCTCTGCGACCCAGTCAGACCTCCTTGGTGACCAGCAACTCGATGAGGCTTCATCTGCAGAGGATCCCAGAGAATCAAAGTCGTTCCAAGAAAGGTGCCAGCCTTACAGTCAGTGGGACGAACAAGGGGTTTAGGAAGAACGTTGGCGAACTCATTGGACAGTGAATGACAGATTGCCGCCATCGGCTGGGGTTCTCGAAGCTGAAAGGCTGTGAAGACGACGGTGATAGGTCCCGTCGAAGGCGGACGGTCGGACAACTGGGGGACATTCTTCCAAAAGGCCAGGGCCAAGGCGATAATTGACACATGCAACGGGGCAACCACGGCAAACGCTGCCCACACGCGTTCTATGTTTGATCAGGTACAGAATATGTGTACATTTTGGGAGCTCCACTTACGTCTTTTCCTTCCTCCTTCATCCCACTGTTTTGCTCTCTGTTCTTCAGATATATCCTTAAGCTTTAGAAGGCGAAGAACATCTTAGACATGCAAGATAGACGGTTAAAGAGATCTGGGAGGAGCGGTAGAAAGGCAGCCATAGCCAGTGCTGCGGTTTGGGCGTCTATGGTCGGAGCCGTGAATGGGCAAAACCTTACGGATGCACAGGTTGGAATAGTCGTTCAGAGGTTAGCAGAAGGTGCAAAAGCAAGGTCCGTAGCCGATTATCTTCAACTCTGGATGATGGCTGATGTTGTTCGGGTCGACAGTTGGGAGCTCGGAACGCGCTGTCAAGCCCTCATCGAGTTCAACGCGCCATCGTACTCCGTCGTATCACACAAAACACCACTTCCACCATCTCAGGAAATTCCTTCAAATCTCACGAATGGACTCGCTCCCGTATTCAACATTACCCATTCTGTCGTTTCTGCCCTTAATTCAACATCGGGACCGGCGCCACTCATTGAAGACGGAAGTGCGGCAGATCCAGCAAGTCTTGGGTTCGCGGTACTTTTATCTAATTGGACAAACCAGGATTCGGGAAAAGTGAACTATGCTGGAGCTGCGAAGGACCAGTTGGATTATTTGTACCAGAAGGTGCCGAAAACGAGTGATGGCGCGTTCTCACATCGCGTTAGTCAGGTTCAACTTTGGTGAGTCGCTTTTCCTCCAGTGCATCGATGCGTTAGGAGAAAATGAGGCGAACCAGCTTGCTGGCAGAGGAGATTGACTCGAAATCGCGTAGAAGAGGTCGCGAATTGGCGAGTGACGTCACCTTGCGTTCCGCATATCCCTGTCAATCCTATCGCCTCTGAGTTCATTTCCGAACCAACTCAATTCGGCCACCAATCTGACATGCGAGCTAACTTCACCGTCCTCTTGGCAGGTCCGACTTTGTATACATGGTTCCTCCCTTCCTTGCCTACTATGGTGTCATGTCAAGAAACAGGACCTACCTCGAAGAGTCGTACAACCAGATCAAGCTCTACCGAAGTTATCTTCTTGACACGAGCACCAAAGGGCTATGGAAGCACGTCCTCCTCGGGTCTGGTACAGACGAAGGACATTGGAGTACAGGTATGTTGCTGTCTGCCATTGGAAATGTGCTCCTGCTCACCTCTTCCGTGGTAAATAGGGAATGGTTGGGCAGCTGCTGGCATGCTCAGAGTGCTAGGGACAATATCCAACTCTGAGTACGGAAATACGATGAAGAATGAACAGAAAGATCTTGGCAAGTGGATAAACGAAATCCATACTGGAATGTATTCCACCTTGGTACGTCTTTCGTTTCAGTTTACTAAGTTTACATTCAGGATTCTGACTCTTACGCACCCTTTAGGATCAAGACGAACTGCTCTTCACCAATTACGCTGATCAGCCCTCCTCAGCGCCCAAAAACTTCTATGACGCCGCCTCCACTGCTCTCCTTGCCGCCACCGTCTACCGATATTCCTTAATATGGGGGACGCACCACTACCTCCCACTAGCAGAGAAGACTCGTCTCCGACTCTCCTCGAACAAAGCCAACGCCACCCAACAAAACATGACGGATATGCAGCATTTCGACTCAAACGGATGGCTGACTCCTGTAGTGAACCCGCATAGTTATGGAGAGCAAGGAGCAGAGAGTCCTGAGGCGCAAGCTTTTGTGGTGGAGATGCATTCGGCTTGGAGAGATTGGGTGGAAGATGGATCGAAGGGAGCAAATGGTGGGCGAAGTATTAGAGGTGGTATGGAACCTTGGATAGCGGTGGTGGTGGGAGTGCTTGGCGCTGTTATTGGTGTTGGGGTTTGGTGAGAACACTCATGGACGCTATATTATCGGACTTCTTAGTCATTGGGGTCGATGCTGTATAATTTCGTGGACGTTCACTATAAAGGTAGAGGGATCGATGTCGCTGTATGTATTGTACGGAACTTGTGTGAACCCGCTATAATCTATCGTAATACTTAAGACTAGTTGGAGGACTCCGAATTGTCAGCCAGCCTTGCTTCACCAGTGTTTTCCGTTTGATTCGATCCCGAATCTAGGATAGCGGTTCGTCCCACCGCTGTTAAGGTTGATTAAAACGATATACCGAGCTCATAAAGACCTGTGACCCACCCGGTTCATTCCTACTAGCATCTGCTATCGCAAGAGTGGCCGAACTGTCGGAGTCTTGTCCGGTAGCTATCAATCTCACGTTTACCAACCTTTTCAAGAGTTAGAACGGTTGAAACTCACTAGGAGCTGCCGCTGGGGTAGGAGCGGCTCGACCGACTGTTACACCGAAGGAAATATTACCTCCGGAAGCTATCGAGGATGCACAAGGTTTTAGCTACTATGCCAATACGTTGGAATGTCAACTCACATATATGGGATCCTTGGCCATGAACCTCTATACGTCCGGGTCCAGGATGGCTGAACTCCAGGTGGACGTCGTCGTCGCTGTGCGGTAGTTTAATGTTCATGTGTGAGATGACGGTGACAGAAGAGGTGGAGGAATCTTGTCCTTGTGAAGTCATTTCAGAGAATGAGGAATATCACTAGCAGTTATGCTGCATTTTATAGTCTTTGCTTCCTGTGCTACCCCCCGTATCGATGAGCCGGTAAGCGCGCATCACATACAGCACTTTCTGTCAACCTATGATAGCCACGACATCGGCATATACGAGCGGTGCAAAGACCTGGTCCTGACCAGAGATAATGCTGATTTACGAAATATCTTGGCAGAAGATAGGTACGGTAGGTGCCAGGATTCGTGTGAAGGAGCGGAAAATAAGATCCCCCTCTGAGTTTATTGAACGACTACGGTGGAAGGTCCATCAATCCACGATTGTCATACACACGTATGCACTTGGGCATTTCACCGCTTTACAGGATGGACAGAGATGGTGAGCTAGTGTAAGATCGAACATCGTGGGATAGGATGAGTCTCCGTGGTATACAAGTCCTACAGCTTTGTGGAACCCCCACTGTCGCTCACGAGTCGAGTTTCTTGGGTGTTTCCATCTGAGTCGACGGACTCCGACTTAACAAGCGTTTTCCCTTTAACGACTACATAAGATGTGAGAATCAAGTCTGAGGCAGAAGGTGAAGAAAGTCTATCCCCACCGAGAACGTTACTACCGGGATCGCCCTGTGAGATTGGGAAGTTAGTCGTGGCTGTTGTGCCAGTTGCTGTAGATTTGAAATCTCGGCCGGACTCTGAAGAGGCCTGAGTTGTCTTGTCATTTGTCAAAAAGCGAGTAAGGCTCACTGAAGATGTTGCCCGTCATATTGATCTCTGCATGGGGCCCGATTGTAGTTATGGTTGTCTTACCACCGCTAGCTAATGTAAGGACTCCTAGTTATTAAGTGAATGGGAACCAAAGACGATCGTGCACGTACAAATGAGGCATCCGCGTGTATTTGACACTGCACGTCCTTGCTGTTGGCTTGCGTTCGATTCTGATTCAGGCATCGTTCAGAAAGATTGTTAATGCTGGCGGTCAAGTTCTATCACAACGATATCGTGAGTCCTTATGTATCGCCTTTTGGTCTTTACACACGCTGGACCGGCCTTGATCCGGTAACTGCGGTGCCAGCGATTCCACAGCATCCACTGCCACTGCCTGAGTATGCCTAAGTACCAGCGTGATATCGGGATAAATAAGAGGCCGAGAGAAGGAATTCCATAGTATGTAAATGTCGTGAAAAAGACCGGGACAGAAAGGAGAGACCAGAGCTACATGGAAACCGATATGCATCTCCGAAGGCCAATTCAGCGCCTGAACATCTTCTTCCACCAGGGCTTGCCAGACTGCTCCGCTTGACTGCCAACTGTGGTGGAAGGCGCTGGCGAAGGTTTCGTTGAAGACCCGTCGCCGGATGGATCGGCAGCCTTTTGTTTCTCGTCCTGGTTTCCGTTATTAGCAGACGGAGTGCCTTCGAATTTCTTCGGTTCGTCAGTCTAAGCTCTATGGTTAGCGGTTCCCCCATGCTTAGCATGTGAGATGCCTACCTTTTCCGGTACGTCAGGTATCTCGACAATTTTCGCAGATGTTTCATCTATAGTTGTTTGCTCGGTGCTCTGTACAATGAGTGTCTCGCCGGCAGGATCGCTGATAATGGAAGTGGCGGTGGTAGTGCTTCTAGCCTTTGCCTGAAAGTCAAATTCTCTTCCAGCATCTGAGTTCAGATGTTTAGTTGTCTGCAGTTCAAAGAGAGATGGAAACCGACGTACTGATCTTATTCCCCTCACTAGGATCATCTTCACCGAGCTCTACGCCGACAGCACCTCCAGTTACTTTCAACTGCAGATCTTCCTTGGTTTCTAACACAGGGTGTTAGAGGTGGAACCAAAAATAAAATGTATATAGGTGTTACCAAACGTATTCTTGACCACATCAGCCAGAGCTTGTGTGTCGCCGTCAATGTCAAACTTGGCGTTGCGGCCAGCCGCTGATAATTATAGGTGCGCGTGAGGCCCGATCCAAGTGAAAGACTGCAGAGAAAGCTGACATACCAACGGCATTGCCTCGTAGACCAACCTGAACCTGGCCAGCCTGGAGGTTTCCAAACTTTTCGGCCCAACGGTCTCGAGGTGGTGCAGCCTGCGCCTTATTCGGAGTCGATGAAGTATTCGAGGAACGTTCCTCTGCTCCGGAGGATGCCGCAGTTGAAGGGGTGTTCTGAGAGGCTTTGGGCACGAGGTCACCAGACTCCGTGATTGTTTGGGTGGCAGAACCTCGACCTCTGCCAACGGGGAGCATCTGGCGAGGAGCGGTCATGCTATAGCTCATGGCGAGTTTTTGAGAGCTGAAGAAAGAACGGGATCGAGACAATGGAGAGAACTTAAGACTCTAGCATTTTATACTCCTTAGCTTCTTAGAACACGAGGTGGCGTGGCGGTAGGGCGCTAAAGTCGATGAAGGTGTAAAGAGATTCAATCTGAACGTGCATGGAAAGTTCCAGATGCATTCAATTCACACGAGTGCGAATATTGCGTATAAGAGCGCTTCCAGCCCGACTACGGGCCTGAAAACGTTCTCGTTGGAAGGGAATAATCCCTATGTGCGGAGACCGGACCGATCGAAGGCAGCCAAAGGCAGCTAATCAGGTCACAATAACATACAAATAAGGTCAAGATAGAGCGCTTTCATCAGATCGGTGCCTGCGAGCGAGCATGTCAAGCTGTGAAATCTCATGTACATGAGTTATGAGCGAGGTTCGAAGCTTAAACCGGACGCAACCGTGAAATTTTCAATCATCCCGATAACATGCACTTTCATCATTTCGTCCTGGCAGAGAGCAGTCCAATATATAAACGCTGCAGGAGGCATGGCTGGGCGATAAAAGGTGTGGCAGGATCAAAAGAGATGCAGGGCGCTTATTGTGAATAGTCAACTTGAAGGAGATCAGCACGGTCCCCATGTGGCTTTGTTTGCTCGTGCTGGCCCTGGAGCGAGCCGAGCGTCAAAGTTAAGATCAAAGTTGCTGCCGAGCCCTTGAACATTGCGATCGTCCAATCGAACACCGAACTTCCTTTTTTAGAAATGTATTCTGACGTCATTTCCGCAAGAACAATGGCGTCTACTCTCCACGCTCGTCAACCCATATATAAGGCTGGGCTCAAATTTGGCTTCCCCAATCATCCTTCATACCCAACATGAATACCAATACACCACAAATGAATAGCACCAACGACGCTCGTAATACTCAGACTCAGCACGGAACAGGCACCGGCAGCAAGATCAAGTAAGTCTTACCTTCTAGGATTCGTGACCGTGAACCGAACGCTTTTCTCAGAGGGGCGATTAGCGTTGTCCATGGTAGGCGTTGTATTTCAAGGAGCGATTAGCCTGTACTTACACTATTTCAGGGATTGGAGACAGTATCCGAGGGCAACTCATGGGAGCGATTGATGACAGCCCCGCCAATCGAGAAATCGCCAATAAGGGTAGGCGTGAAACCGAGCAGGGTATGGATGCCTTTCACAAACTTCCAGGTATGCCGCTTCGATCATTCTTCGGGCGGAAGTCTTACGAGAGACTCAGTGTCAACAAACAGCCGCCTCTCAGGTTACAATGATTCGGTTGGAAATGGCTCTACCTGTGTTCATCATCTTCCTCAGACAGAGCCCACGGCGTTGCATCAGTATGAAAACGTCCCCACACACCAGAATCAGCAGCCCAAACTCGAGCCTCAGCGTTTCCAGCTGGGCGATCAGCAAATGACATCATCGAACCAGACGAACGGGGCTGGATATCCTCCACCACCACCTCATACGAACGGTGGGGCTCCCATGGCGAATCAGGAAGAGCTTCTTGCTGCCAAAGCCGAAAGACGCCAAATGTCGCCTCAGCTTGGCCCTGAAATCCCGGCGATGCATCAGGAGAGTTCAGCTTGGCAACCTCCCTCGAATCCGCAGCAGGGTTTCCATCAGCAGCACCAGCATCAAATGAATCCGGTACGGGCGCCACCGACTAGCCAAGGAGCAAATCCTATTCAGCAGACCGTTCCCCATCACCATCGCGATGATGCTGTTATGAACGCCGATCCCAACGCGCCTCCTCTACCTAGAGGACCACCGACTAGAGGACCACATATTAGCACCCAGGACAAACTGGATGGTACGGTGAATCCACCTTCGTATCAGGAGAAACAAGGATTTTCGATGGGAAATGTCAAGCCAGGAGAGTTCGTTCCCAGTACTGGATCTTCTGGAGGTCGAGTTTGAGCTTCATGACAACTATACATTCCTCGTAATCAATCAATCACTTGTATCCTAGCTAGCCCGTCGATATCCTGTACCTAATACCGAACCGAGACCTTGTTTCGTTTACATCCGTGATGTTATCTTTGACCGTGAGGTCCAGCGTCCGTTTCGTTGGAGGAAGTGAGCCCGCTAACAGTTTCATCTGCGTAATACTCTTTGTACTTTCCTTATATCATGATCTGCACTGAATCCGCCCTGAGGAAGTTGGATGGCATTCTCAGGATGATCACTTCTTGTGGCCCTTATCTTTCGCATACTTTGGGAATGAATGGGATTCCCTCCCCGCTCGTGAATGAACTCCACTCAGTGCATCGACGCCAATCCTGACATCGCTGGAATCGGCGTACGAGTGTCAATCTACGTCCAAGCATTCCATCTTCTTATCCCTTTATATCTCTTCCTCTTTGTATCGAAAGGACACTTCGCGGAAACAGAACGGAGACTAGCCCATTCTCTACTCAATAACTTGCTTCTTACCGCCCTCGCCCTCCTCATATCAGCTCTCATCCAATTCGTGCGTGGCGAGCTCAGCTTCTACCACGCTATCATCGTCATTCAGCTAAGCTGGATGAACAACATCAGCTCAATGGGGTATGGGGCGACCTTAGTAGTCATGGAGGAGATGCTTCCAGGTGGATCGAGGGACTTTCCAACGTTCAAAGGGCCACTCTCGAATCGAATATGGATGGGTCTAGCGTCACTCAACATGTCGCTGACGGGTGTTATGGGCGTATGGACCTGGTCTAATATCTCCCGATTCCAACCATACGAGGATTGTACAGCAAAGATTGCCCTTAGTTTCTTCGGTACAAGAAGCCTCGCTGGAACCACAGAATTTCGAGGTATTGCCTATCTGCTGTATGGGGTATGCCTTGTCCCTGGAGCAAATATGCTTCTCGCGTCTTGGTTATTAGCGTTGGCGACAATCATGCCTGTGATAGCCACGCATGTTGCCTCGAGTCTTGTCAGACGGGTTTGGACATGCAGACGAAGGTCTTTGTCTAGCGGTCTCGTAGAAAAGGCGATTCAGAGTCAACAAGGAGACTCGAAGGAGAAGATTTTTGGGTGGACGGATCCCAACTCCGCAGGCTTCTTTGCCTTCTTCAATAGCGCCCTGGCCGCGAGTCTAATGTGTCTAGCTTGTGTGCTCCAAGTAATAGTCGTACTCGATACGGAGATCACGATCGCTGTCAACAGGCCAATGATACGCCCAGGAGAGGGTCAATGGTCATTTGGACAAACCCTGACGCTGCTTCTGGTAGCCGTGCCGCTGATATCAACAGCCCGAAGAACAATATTGTGGCACATGGCAAGACAATCAGCTTTGCGAGAGCCGGTTTCGGAGGCTCTCGATCGCCAGAGTCTGCCATCGTACAGAGAGGATTGTAAATCAGATTGGACTTTGAGTCGGAGTAGTACGAAGCGTAGAAACTCGTTTTGATCCTTATTTCAAGTAGAAAGTCGAAGCCGAACTTATGTATTATATTACTGTCACAATAGACATTATCGATTGCATGTTGTTGAGTCTCGTCGCACGAGAAGAAAGACACCATGAAGAACTAGTGGAAGTGTGGTACCTTCCAGCTCGCTGCGATCGGCTAGATTTAGGGCCGGCGATTGATTTACATCAAACGCGACCACGGTACCATCGTGGTCACTTGCCACAATATTGAAGTTTACCTGAAGGGCTTGCCAGAGCTTACCTGTCAACCCTTCACGCTTTCCAGCTTGAATTCCAACTCACCTCCTGCGGAGGCCATGGGAGGGCCTAATATTCGCCACAAGTTTGGTTGAAGGAGCGAGGCAGCGGCTTCTTTGATCCTTGTTCGCATCGAGATCAAATACACGGCGTCAAGAATCTATCAAAAAGGCTAGGAGTCCAATTATCCTCTGGCAGTAACGTCGTTTACCACCGACACCCTCGGAATACTAACTACCCTCGAGGAGCCGTCAAAGACCATTCACCGACATGTTGGTGAGAACGCTACTCACGATGTTTACTTCCGCGTCTCTGGCCTATGCGAGCACCTTCCGACACGATGTTCAAGAGGCAGGCATCGCCGCCGTCTTCCCAGACGACTGGGGCTACAGCTCTTACATTGACCCTTGTGAGTCGCGGTGCTTGGTCCTACATATGATTCGAGACTCATCAGCTTTGTAGTCAACCCTCGTTATATCTACAAACCGGCTGCCTTTACATTCCCGAATACCTCAGAAGAAGTGGCCAAGGTTGTTCAACTTGCTGTTAAGGACAATCTGCAAGTCGTTGCCCGCAGCGGTGGAGTGAGTGGGCCCATCTTTTCGTACATCAGACCGGTTCCTTACCCTCGTCGTAACCTAGCACAGCTACATTAGCAATAGCCTTGGCGGAAGAGATGGCGTGGTCGTCGTAGACCTCCGCAAGATGGTAGGGATTCATGTCGATCCCACCAGGTACCAAGCACGAGTGGAATCGGGAAACAGACTGGGAAGCGTTGCTGTTGGCCTGAATGATGCTGGACGAGCTACACCTCATGGGACCTGTCCAGACGTAGGAATTGGTGGACATGCATGTACGCTTCTCGTTGTCGTTCTCTCACGCTTACGCTTACTGAATTACTGTCTTTTAGCCTATGGGGGATCTGGATATGTCAACAGACAGTGGGGGCTGGCTCTCGATGCGATCGAGTCTCTGGATGTTGTCCTTGGGAATGGGACTCTCGTTCACGCATCTCAAGACGAGAATTCTGACCTCTTTTGGGTGAGCTCTCCTATCTTCATCTGGTTTGCCACGCTGATTACCCATTATGCTGCAGGCTATGCGAGGTGCAGGTGGCTCTTACGGGATTACGACTGCCTACTATATGAAGACGTATCCCGTTCCTGCAAGCGTTACGTACTTCTTGTACTTCTACAAAAACCTCACCGCGGCCGAAGCTACGAAGGTTCTCTCCACCTATCAGTCGTACATCCTCTCTGGTCCTCCATCTACTCTCGGAATCAATTTTGTCGTTGGATCAAACCATTCTCCTGGTCACGTCTTCGCCTTTCTCACAGGTGGATTCTACGATGATCCGAGCAAGTACAATTCTACGATTGCCCCTATGCTTGCCGCGCTTCCTGAGGTACAGCAAGATGGGAAAAAACCAACCATTGTTGTCGACCCGGGAAGCTATATCCACTCAATGGAGGTTATGGGACAATTTACAGGAAGCCCTAGTTTGACAAATACAACAGTGGCGCCAGATAGGAGCTTCACAAAGTCGTTGATGACTCCCGAAAAAGAACCCATGTCGGAAAAGGCCATGGAAGCGCTGGTGGAGTTCTTTGCCAAAGAGGGCGTGGAACAGAAGCTTGTACGTAAAGCGATCGAACTCTTCGAACTCTTCCGTTTACAGGATAGCTGATGAATTCCCCATCGAAGGATTCCAACTGCATTCTAGAAACCTACGGAGGACCAAACTCTTACCTGAATAGTGTCCCCTTGGACGCTACCGCATTCGCCCATAGAGACACCCTCTTTACGTTCGAATGCAGTCTCTCAGACGACGACAATACTTTGAAAGATACGCCGGAGGTTGGATATCGGTACGTTGACGGTAAGTTCTATTATTGGCTTAGTCCAAGAGAACTGCCGTCGCTCATAAGGGCGGACGATAGATGTGATCAACTCCGTCGTCAATAATATGCCCCACGGCTGGAACTACGGTGCTTATCCAAACTATATTGATGATGGATTGAAGGATTGTAAGTGGCAATCCATATCATTAGTCTTGCTCGGTACTCATGTTACTCCGATTGCAGGGCAAAAGCGGTATTATAGCGCGCATTATCCGAGGTTGCAGGAGATTAAGAAAAAGTACGATCCAGAGAATATGTTCAACTTCCCCCTCGGGATAGAACTACCTTCATAGTCGCGATATCTCGCAATGATACCAGTTTCGTTTGCCGATGTATTGGTATTAATTACGGAAGCCATTTGTGAAAGTAGCACGGAAGATCGATTGCAAGCTATAAGTACAGGATTATAGGGCAGTATCGCAAAATAGTCTAAAGTGGTGGATGTGATTGAATTTGAAGGTGTTCACGCTTCGTTGGACTGAGAAATTCCAATTAGTCAAATCATACTGTCAACAAAGGATGCAACCTACATGACTCCCTGGTGTGTCGACTGTGTCGGAGTGTTGTAGCTAAGTTGGATAAACAACATCAGCTCGATGGTATACGGGGCGACCTTGGTGGTCATGGAGGAGATGCATCCAGGCCGACTGCAAGACTTTCCCACTTTCGGAGGGTCCAAGTCGAATCGAGTCTGGATGGCTTTGGCGTCCGTGAACATGATGGACGTGGTCGGATGTTCCGCCACCCATACGAAGATTGTACAGCAAAGATTACTCTCAGTTTCTTCCATACAAGAAGCCTCGCTGGAACCACAGAATTTCGAGGGATTGCCTACCTGCTGCATGGGGTATGCCTTGTCCCTGGAGCGAATATGCTTCTCGCGTCTTGGCTATTGGTGGCGACGATCATGCCTGTGATAGCTACGCATGTTGCTTCGAGTCTTGTCAGACGGGTTTGGACATGCAGACGGAGGCCTTCGTCTAGCGGTGTTGTAGAAAAGGTGATTCAGAGTCAAGAAGGAGACTCGAAGGAGAAGATTCTTGGATGGACGGATCCCAGCTCTGCAGGCTTCTTTGCCTTCTTCAACAGCGCATTGGCTGTGAGTCTAATGTGTCTAGCTTGTGTGCTCCAAGTGGTAGTCGTACTCGATACGGAGATCACGATCGCTGTCAATAGGCCGATGATACGGCCAGGAGAGAATCAGTGGTCATTGGACAAACACTGACTCTTCTTCTAGTCGCCGTGCCGCTGATATCAACAGCCAGGAGAACGTTGTCGTGGTGGATAGCAAGGAAGGCAGCGATAATAGGAGGCATATCCCAGGCTCTTGATAGCCAAATTCTTCCATCGTATAGAGAAGATTGCAAGTCTGATTGGACCTTGAGTCGTAGTAGTACAAAGCGTAGAAACCCGTTTTGAACCTTGTCTCGAGTAGAACACTGAAGGCGAGCTTGTATATTATATTAGCGTCACAACGGACATTACATCAAGCGAATTCTGTGAAATCTTGTCAAATAGAACCCTGACGAAAGTGTAGAAGAGAGTGACAGTGCCAGTTTGCATTGAACTGGCAGTTTCCAGCTCGCCGCGGTTGGCCGGATTTAGGGCAGGCAATTGATCTTCACATGAACCCGACACCCTCCGATTGGGCCAGGGCTCTCGCTGAAATATTGTCAACCTGAAGCTTGCCCAAGTTCACCTTTCTCCAGTTCTTTGACACTTCGCAGCTCGAACTCCAATCAATGTCCTGCGAAGACTATGTAAGACCCTGGTTCCCGCGGCGAATTTAGATGAAGCGGCTAGGCAGCCTTGTTCGCTTCGAGATCGAATCCATGCATTCTGGATGACACGACGTCAAGAATCTATTTAAGAGGCCAGAAGTGTATGGGGCTCTAGACAGGCGTGTAATATCTTCTGTGGGTAACGTCGTTGACCACCTTACCATCAGCCCACTAACCGTCCCGTAGCATTCGACACAGGCCCCAATCGTCAACATGTTGGTGAGAAGCCTACTCGCGGTGCTGACTTCCGCGTCTCTGGCCTACGCGAACACATTCCGACACGACCTTCAAGACGCAGGCATCGCTGCTGTTTTTCCTGATGATCAACACTACCACTCTTACATTGATCCCTGTGAGTCCCGGTGCTGAGCCCTGTATACATTTCGAGACTCATGAGCATTCTAGTCAACCCTCGTTATATCTACAAACCTGCTGCATTCACATTTCCAAGTACCTCAGAGGAAGCAGCCAAGATTGTTCAACTTGCCGTCAAGGACAATTTGCAAGTTGTTGCGCGCAGCGGCGGAGTGAGTCAGTCCATCCTCTCAAGTACCATATTGGTCTCTTACACCTGTCGTAATCTAGCATAGCTATATCAGCAATAGCCTGGGCGGAAGAGATGGTGTTGTCGTTATTGACCTGCGCAAGATGCAGGGGATTCAGGTCGATCCTACTACCTACCAAGCACGAGTGGAATCAGGAAACAGGCTGGGAAGCGTTGCTGTTGGCCTTAATGATGCCGGACGAGCTACTCCTCATGGAACCTGTCCAGATGTAGGAATTGGTGGACATGCCTGTATGCATCCCATACCCGTTCAATCACGCATGTGCTCACCCAATTACTATGTTCTAGCCTACGGAGGGTCTGGATATGTCAACAGACAGTGGGGGCTGGCTCTCGATGCGATCGAGTCCCTGGATGTTGTTCTTGGTAATGGAACTCTCGTTCGTGCATCTCAAGACGAGAATCCCGACCTCTTTTGGGTGAGCTTCTGTCTGCATCTAGTTCAGGCCGCGGTTTAACCTATTATTCTACAGGCCATGCGGGGTGCAGGGGGCTCCTATGGAATTACGACTGCCTACTACGTGAAGACGTATCCCATTCCTCCAAGCGTCACCTACTTCCTGTACTTCTACACCAACCTCACCGCGGCCGAAGCCACGAAGGCCCTCTCTACCTATCAATCCTATATCCTCTCTGGACCTCCCTCTACCCTAGGGATCAACTTCGTTATCGGATCGAACCATTCACCAGATCATGTCTTTGCCTTCATTACAGGTGGATTCTATGATGATCCAAGCAAGTACAACGCCACGGTTGCCCCCTTGCTTGCTGCGTTCCCAGAGGTACAGAAAGATGGGGTAAAGCCAAATATTGTTGTCGACTCGGGAAGCTATATCCATTCACTAGAGGTTATGGGGCAATTTACTGGAAGCCCTACTTTGACCAACTCCACGATGGTGCCCTATAGGAGCTTCACGAAGTCGTTGATGACTCCTGAAAAAGAACCTATGTCGGAGAAGGCTATGGAAGCACTGGTGGATTTCTTCGCGAAGGAAGGCGTGGAACAGAAGCTTGTACGTGAACCATTGAAGCCCTTACACGACTACTAATCAGCTTCTCAAAGCCTTCAAACTGCATTCTGGAGACCTACGGAGGACCAAACTCTTATCTGAATAGGGTGCCTTTGGACGCTACATCGTTCGCTCACCGAGACACGCTCTTCACATTTGAATGCAGTCTCTCCGACGACGACGCTACGTTGAAAGATACCCCAGAGGTGGGATATAAGTACATTGATGGTGAGCTCTATTGTTCACTTAGTCCAAGAGGACCGTGATCGCTCAATCGGTGGATAGATGTGATCAACACGGTCGTCAAGAATATGCCCCACGATTGGAACTACGGTGCTTATCCGAACTATATTGATGATGGACTGAAGGATTGTAAGTGGCAGCTGACCTTGTTGGTTTTCCTGGATACTCATGTGCCTTCTATTGTAGGGCAAAAGCGGTATTATGGCGTGCATTATCCGAGGCTGCAGGAGATAAAAAAGAAGTATGATCCAGAGAATATGTTCAGCTTCCCGCTCGGGATAGAATTGCCTGCATAGTCATCACGTTATGCAATAGTACTAGTATTGTTTAGCCCGATGTATTGATATTAACTGTGAAAGCCATTGATGAGGTATCACGAAAGATCGATTGCAAGCTATAAGTACAGGATGGTTGCACAGTATCGTAGGCTAGTCTAAACTGGTGAGTGTGATGAATGTGTTCATGCTTCGTTAGACTGAGTAATTCTGGTTAGTCAAAGCATATTACGGACAAAGGAGGCAACCTACATGACCCTCATGGGTGTCAACTGTATCGGAATGTTGCTCGTCGTTTCCGCTATGAACGGTGTCAGAGTGTTGTTCGTCGTGACCCTTGCCACCGTGTCCCTCATGTTCAGGGGTCTCTACGGTGTCGGAATGTTGCTCATCGGGCTCTCCAGCCTAGAGGAGTAGGTTAAATGAGAATAAGTCGAAGGTGTACGAGACTCACGGTGCTGTAAGGTGTCAAAGCACCACTTGCAGACCTCACATCGTGAACGGAGGCGACAGCAGACTTGTCCTATAATTGAAATCAGTGTCAAGACCAATAGACACTCTGTCAATGGACAGTTCTTACGAGGGTGGTAGGTGCAGCGTATCCGACAGCGAAGAGGGAAGCGACGAGGAAGAAGGAAAGCTTCATTGTGGTGGTTGTAGGTATCAGAGGTGAGATGACACTGTTCGTTCGAGGTAGGTTTCTGGCAACCTTTATACCTTATTTCCCTGGCCAGGTTCGTAATGACGAGCAAATACTGGACCGAAAAAGACGATAGCCAAGCTTATTCAGTTCGCTTCAGCCTGGGACGTTTGAAATGGGGCGTATAGTTTATTAAACTTTATCTGCAGGCTCGTTTCGTCATGGAGGTTGCTGGCAAGCTGTAGATTTTATTCATACCAACCACTCTGCAGGGAGGCGTAGGGTGTTCCGCCGTTGATGGACACAAATCATGTCCGCTGGAAATATAAGGTGAAGCGGTAGCACATTGCAAATGACGATTGCCTCCAATTCCAACATGAGGCATTCATTATTTGACGTCAAAATGACCCCGGATTTTCTTCAAAGACGCTAGAATCTAGTGGGCGGATATGAGGATGCTCATGCTAGGCCAATGCTGGCCAACACGAGGCTGATAACTAACGGTCATGCTTGAATCCCTAGGTCGATATTTCCGGGAGCTCCACTGATGATACATTCATATCGACCATTCGCGAAAGAGTGTACAATTATTCGAGGACTGGTGCATGTGGTAGGTGTCTGGTGACGGGCGGAAAGGGCAACGGATCGGGGGTGCGACCCGAAGACTCGCTTCCGGCTTATATCTGCACGTGATTCCCGACGCTCGCCCTTTGACTTCATCCACTCTGAATCCGTCCTCGAGTTCGAGTTGCCGAGAAAGCTTGAAAGCCTGCACGTCTATGACCTGGTGTGCAGGTCCTATCCTGCGATTACTTGTTAGTGAAGCGTGGAGGCAAGAACTTCATTGATTGTTACTCTCTTCTCCACACTTCACTTGAATTCTTCTCCATCTTCGCACTTCTAGCATTATCGTTTCGCAGCAGCCCTCGGATATACCCCGGAAGCACACGAACACGGGATAGGATGCAACTCCACTATTTCATGGCTCAAAGATGAGAAATGCCTTGTCGATGTCTATTTTCTCGATGCCGCCAGGTCGCATGACTACCGAGGCTGCGTTGGCGCGTGGTTACTATCGATCCTACTCGTCTTCAATCCGTTCTTGTGTCCTCCGGGCGACGTAGTTGGCTGCCTGCGTATCCGCTGAGCGCGCATTGAAACTATCCATAGCACAAATATTCATATGGTCCAATTGACCACATGTGCGATCCTCCGCAAACACGAGCATGAGGTTCTTCTTGGGCTGTAGCAACCACACAGTGTGTACATCATAGTAGCGATGTGCATGTACGAGAACAGTCTACTGACCGCATTCGGTGACGACGGAATGTGGGCTATAAATTGGAGGTCTTCATGTTCTACATGAATAACAACTGGTTCCAATCTCCTCAAATGAAAACATTCTTCTCTGCTGCTGTCCTCTCTGCGATTCTTAGCGGTGCTTCCGCCCGTGCATCGTATTCGCTCACCGACAGCATCGTCGGTAACGGGTTCTACGATGCATTCGACTTTGAAGCCATCGCCGATCCTACTCACGGAAGAGTGTAAGCCATTCCGTTCTTCTAGCTATCTTCACATTGACCTGACCTTGCATCTAGAAACTACGTTGACGCCGGAACAGCACAAAGTCAAAACTTGACCTATGCTTCCGACAACACATTTATCCTCCGTTCGGACTTCACCACTGTCTTAAACCCGAGTGGCCCGGGAAGAAACTCTGTTCGGATCCGATCGAAGAAGACCTACACCACCCACACTGCAGTGTAAGCGTGGAATGACCTCATCGCCTCTTGAGCAGCTACTGATATATATCATAGATTTGATGTTCGGCACATGCCACAAGGTTGCGGGTATGTCATATCTTCCTTCTCTCTCGACTAGCTTTTGACATAGCGCCAGAACCTGGCCAGCCATCTGGGAAGTGAACGAGGCTACCTGGCCGAATGGAGTAAGTTCAGATAGCCCCCAGTGCAAAGGAGAGAGGACTAATGGTTCCTTGCTAGGGCGAAATCGATCTTATCGAGGGTGTAAACGATCAGTCTCCTGATGCAGTTACCCTTCATACCAGCCCAGGTATCCTCGTTTCGCTCTATCCCTGAAATCTGTTGATCTAACCTTCTCCTAGGATGCACCATGCCATCGTCGCGTGATATGACTGGGTATGTGATTACCTTAGAGACGATGACCGTCTGCTGACTTCTTCCCTAGAACTGCGACACAACTTGACTGTGATACCGCTGTAAATGGCAACGCTGGATGTGGCGTCAGGATTAGCGAATCGAACAGCTATGGACCGGGATTCAATGGAAACGGGGGTGGTTGGTATGCTGTTGAACGAACCAATAATGCCATCAACGCCTGGTTCTGGCCAAGGAATTCGGGTTCAGTGCCCGCTGACGTGAAGAATGGAGCCAGCTCCGTTGATACCAGCTCTTGGGTTCGTTCATACTTGATTCCAATCTGGACGCTATTGACTAGGATTAATCACAGGGAACACCCTCAGCAGCTTTCCCAAACACCTCATGCGACATTGGAGCTCACTTCAGCGAGCACAATATCATCATCAATCTTACTTTCTGTAAGTCAATTATATGATTCTAGATCCGGGTGCTGATTGCTTCTCAGGCGGTGATTGGGCAGGCGGCGTCTATGGTAGCTCCGGCTGCCCCTCGACGTGCGATGGTGAGCACAGAAACTGTGATTCTCTGTATTCTAGCTCATCCGTATCTTTTCCAGACTACGTCAACAACAACCCTTCCGCCTTCGCGAATGCATACTTCGATCTCGCCGCTATCAGAGTCTACACGTAAAACATACTATCAAATAAAGCTAGTATACAGAAGAACGAATACACTATTTTCCGCCCTCCACACCCTCCCGCCGCTGTCATTGAGTTTCCAGAACCGGAAGAGAAACGATCGTCGGTGGACTCACAAACGGTCACGGCGTGGACCACATGATCATCCAGAATGCAGACAAGGCACATGCCGTAAAGAGCCTTTGAAATCGAAGTGGGCCCCTTGTCGAGGTTCCACTCGGCCTACTCCCATCCTATCATGTCCTCTACAGTTTTACCTCCAGCTGGGCAGGATGTAGACTTTTGGCTTAAGCAGATCCGTCTTCAAGTAATTAAGAAAGTTCCGTATGGGAAGGTATGTCTTCATCGATTGTGGGGCGCCATAGACTGACCGCCTGCCTTCTGAAGCACATGTGGGAGAAGGTACTTGATCACCTGGCTTTACTTCTGCAACCTCCTCGAAGGAATAGTAACGAACGGACGAGGCAATTCAGAAGGTGATTTCAACCATCAGCAGCGTATATGTCGGTGCTGACAGCATCATATAACAGTAAGCTCATGGTAGCGTGCCAAGCGACCTTCAAGTTTCTCCTGATACAACAGCTGGGGGATGTATACTGGCTCGAGAAACACTTGGAAGTAAAGGACTTTGTACTAGAACAGCTATCTTGGGAGAATTATAGATGTTTCATGAAACCGGACGAGTAAGTGCGCCACGCTTGCTACCCCGATACTGACAGCCTTATCAAATACGATACAGGCTGGGGAGATGGTGTGAAAGCCTCTATACTTACCTGCGGAAAGTCGCGAGTCAACAAGTGAAGAGGGGAGACAAGACAGGTCAAGGTATATGTGTCAAGGCAATGTACGAACTCCTGGAGGTGATTATTCTCTCTGGATTTAGCAAAAAGACTTTCTCAATCATGGCGGACAGCTATCTAAATTAACGAGTGACAAGAGTCTTCTGACAAAATACGGAGATTACTTGATCAGATTGTGTCAAAAGACTGCCCTCTCGCCTCCCACTTTCTGTGTCACATTCCCAGAGTTGAGATCAGCCGAGTCCAACGACAGAGGGGCCACTGCAGAGGTCTATCAAGGTCGCATGAATGATGGTCTGGAGGTGGCGATCAAGAAGTTTAGGTTACATGAACGGACCATAGGTTCGAGGAAGACGATACGGGTGAGGCTTTGTGAGAATTCTTACACATTCATGGTGCTGAATTCGCTAGGCTTTTCTGCGAGAAGCGTTGACTCTTCATCTACTACGGCACCCCAACATTATTCCCTTTATTGGTGTGATCCACGAAGCCCGAAGACTATGTATCATCACTGAATGGATGCCCAATGGAAATATCAACGAGTACCTGCACAATGAACCTTCGGCATCTCGAAAAGAGCTTGTGAGTGCCAGGATACGACTTTCTCTGCCACTGGCAACGCAATTTAATGGGGCTTCAAATCGTAGCTTGAGCAAGTCGCCGATGGCCTTCATTTTATGAGCCAGTACAATATCATTCATGGAGATCTAAAAGGTGTACGTCTGCTCAATCCAACCCGGCTGGACGATTCCATCTGAACTCTTGCGCAGGGAAATATTTTGATATCTGCTCAAGGCAAGGCATGCATATCCGACTTCGGGACTGCTTCCATTCTCGAGGAATCACAGCCGGAAGAACAGGTACAACCGACGCCAGAGGAAATGCACAAATTTATTAGAAGATGCGAACAAGCCTTGCTACAGCGAAATCGGTCGATATCACTCGCCTCGGGACTGTCGTCAAGGCTGAGCTCCATGTCGATGATATTCGGCGGGACGAGGTCGTGGATGGCGCCAGAGCTCTTCTTTGACGAAGAAAACGATGATCTCCTTGGCGGCAAACATGGTTCACCAAGCTGGTTTGTGAGGCCGACGTTTGCGAGTGATGTTTATTCATTTGCGATGCTTGCTTATGAGGTACGCTTTCTCGCTGCTGTCGATATACTTCCATCTCCGGTCTGAGAGAAAATCTCCCAGATATACAGTGGGCAAATACCCTTCCAATCGGTTCCTCACCTAATGGTGAGTATACACGTGCTGGAAGGCAAACGTCCCAATCGTCCGAAGAATGTCCCGGACGTTATATGGGACCTCATCATTGCCTGTTGGGCTCAGGTTCCAGCAGATAGACCATTGATATTTGATGTATACAACTCACTCGCATGTATGGAATAATAATATTTAATTTATCCCTGTATCTTGAATGATCAACCTTCGCCATTCATTCCGTGAAGTTTGTGCTATGCGACAGCTCTTTCCACTCCTCGAGCCTCACCAAAGTTTCCTCTGCGTACTTCTTCACCGTATTGTAAGAATCCCCTCCCAGAGCAAACATCGACGGGAACGGTTTATCCTCAGCGCCATTCTCACCCAAGACAATATCCATGATGACTTGGACGCCTTTTCGTGGGTCACCAGGTTGTTTACCATCTATAGCTATAAAATTGTATGTCAGATCTGGTAAGAGGTCTCATAGGGCATCGGGATACGTACAGTCAAGCATTGCATTCATCGTGTTCATCATAGGCTGATACTCCGGGATCCTCGCCACAGGATGCGAACGATTACCCAGCGTAAGGAGGCTTGTCCTGAATGCACCTGGGTCGACGCAGATGGAACGAAGACCGAAGGGAGATATTTCAGCGTGTAGAGTCGTAGCAAGACCTCGGAGAGCGTGTTTGGCTGCAACATAGAGACCGACGCTTGGGATTGCCCTGTCATTCGGTAGAATTAGTCCATTGAGATCGGAAGGGAGCGTGGGATAGAAGGAAACTCACGACCAACCACCCAATGAACCGATGAAGACAATTGTTCCCGACTTCCTTTCTCGCATGTAGGGGAGGAAGGCTCGTGAGATGTTCAAAGGGCCGAAGAACAATGTACTGGGAGTTGGAAGTTAGAAGTTAGATGTGTTCCATTTCGAAGGCGTGAAGAATGTGGCTCACTTAAACTGTTCAGCCGTTTCCTGTTCGGTATGTTCCTCAATGGATCCAGAAAGGGAGTATCCTAACCCGATCATTTAGTCGGATGAAGTCTTTCGGAGTGGCCGGCAGAGGGCACTTACCAGCGTTATTCACCAGGATATCAACCCTTCCATGAAGTGCGATAGCCTTCTCCGCTACGACCTTGATGTCATCTAAGGGTGCAGTGACGTCCAGCTCAAGAATATCGGCGCCTTTTGCTTTGAGATCATCAAGCCTTGATATGGATCGCCCTCGAGCAGTCGCGATGACCTTGTCTCCACGTTCAAGAGCGGCTAGGACGAATTCACGACCGAAACCAGACCTAGATTGGATGTCAGAAATATAACTGGAAGATAAAGCTGAAGGACATACGAGGTTCCGGTTATGAACCAGACGAGTTCAGAAGACATGAGATGTGTGGATTTCCTTTGGGCGCTGATTTTGTTGGGAGAGCATCGGGTTCTAACCAGCGCTTATATAGGCCAGCACGGGGTGCCCGATATCGCAAACGGTGGGTGGGCACTCTGTGGGTACAGACCGTATGGATTACCGCTCATGCAGATATGCCGATAGACAGACGAGGACAGCTCCCCGACGCGCAGGGAAAAGCGACCTCGATGAGGATGTCCGTCATCGGATAGGTTTCCGGTGGACAATTGAGATGACGAACTCGCGCAAAAGAGGTGTTGCGAAAATGACTATGGTCTAGGATTGGGCGCTTTGAGCCGCTATGCCCGGGCTATACGGTGTGTTGGAGCCGAAGAGAAGTCTTTTGGGCAAAGGTGATCTTGTGTGAAAGGCGAGACGAGACCGCCTGAGGGAGGATGTTTTCGTTCTGAGGGAATCGGTAATTTCCCAACCGAAACGGATCATCTATAATATCCTTGCCATGTTGATCATCGTGATAGCACTTTGGCTTTCAAGCAGCACTGAGATAGGCCCGGGACGCACGTTGGTGGTCAAGATGCAAAAACTCACTGGACACGACGGTAATCGCCGTGATATGCGGCAAGTTTGGTGGCGCAACGGCATCTCGCTGACACGTCTCGGCTTTGTCAGGCCGGCTGCCCAACCGGCTGCGGCCGAAAGTCGTCGTTGCCCGGAGCTTTGACCGTGGCTCAGTCTCAGGTAAATCATGCAATTCAAAGCCACAACTCATAAAGCGGTAGTCGATCGCCTTTCTTTCAGTACCATCCACAATGAGCCTATACGTTCATGAGCAGCCTCGCAAGCGCGAACACACGAAGGCCAACGGCCAGAATATTCCAACTCACTGGGCGGATGCCAAAGGAACTTCGTTTGTGAATCCTTGGGACAGCTGGAAGAACAATGGGTTCAAAGAGATGTTCTCGGTACTTGTTGGTCTAAAATTCTGGTAAAAGTGCGCTGGCTGACCTTGTTCTTCAAGCTTTTCGGCGAAGCCCTCAAATTCCCTTCTCCCAACAAGGAGACCGCCAGCAAGATCACAATTCGCTCGCCAACCTGGGGTTTAGCCAGCAAGGAATCTGGAGCAGAGGCGGCCAATGCTAACGCAGACAAGATCAAGACTACATGGCTCGGTCATGCTTGCTTCCTTGTTGAACTACCAAACAGGACGACACCTGCGCTTGCCACCACCAGGGGCGCCAGGGTACTGTTTGATCCTGTCTTCAGTGACAGATGTTCTCCCAGCCAATGGGTAGGACCGAAACGCTTCACTGGTACGAGTTTCTTGCTCGTTTCTACGCGTTGCTTGATTCTAACGTACCTCTGTAGAACCACCCTGCCAAATTGACGAGATCCCAGAGGTTGATGCTGTCGTCATTTCAGTGAGTCTCCTCACTAGCCTCATCCCTGAACATTTACTCATAGCTGCTTGTCCACCAGCACAATCACTATGACCAGTAAGTCCGCTACCATCGTTACCTCAGGCGCTCACTTCTAACCTGGTCTTTCCTCCTCTAGCCTCGACACACACACCATCAAAGAGCTCGCCAAACGAACCCGCAAGCCTCACTTCTTTGCACCCATGGGCAACGGCGAATACTTCAGATGCTTAGGCATCCCGGACGACCACATCCACATCATGGACTGGTGGGACTCCAAGCGTGTCACCGTTACTCAAGCTTCTACCTCAGGTTTAGACTCGACCACAGTCACGATGGACATCACTTGCACACCAGCCCAACACTTCACCGGCCGTGGTGTGCTTGATCGATTCAAGACCTTGTGGGCTAGCTGGGCCGTGGAAGAAGTCAGGAATCCTCAAGAAACAGCGAAGGAAGAACGCGGGGCTGAGAAAGGCGTGAAGGTGTTCTTTGGTGGTGATACTGGGTACAGATCGGTACAGCAAGGGCAGAATGAGGATGAGGTTCCTATTTGTCCTGTGTTCAAGGAGATTGGAGAGACGTTTGGAGGGTTTGATGTTGCGATGATTCCGATTGGGTGGGTCATTTCTGGTTGTTGGTGTACTTCTGAAGTGAGGCTGACTCGACGTGGTTGCAGAGCGTACATGCCAAGATGGTTCATGTCCCCGATTCATTGCGCACCACAGGATAGCGTCCTGCTGTTCAAGGACATCAAAGCGAAGAGGGCGATTGGCATGCATTGGGGGTACGCCAGCGGTTCTTTCTTGCTGCATTATAACTAACGTCGACCTCATCTAGAACTTGGGTCTTGACTTCTGAAGATGTTCTCGAACCACCAAAGCGCCTCGCTGAAGAATGCAAGAAAGTCGGGATCGAAGATGGCGCATTTGGGGTTTGTGATATCGGTGAAACGATGTTCTTCTGATTTCTGCTTCGTTCGGTATACGCACACCTATCTACATTTGTTCGCCTTCTCTTCACTCCTGTTTCCTTTCAAGCGCTCAATTAATGACTATGTTTGTCTCTTGATTAGTATCTGGCGCCACAGCACCATGTGTTTCCCTCTGCAAGGGATTTGTCTCGAGGCGTTTGGGCCTATCAGTGGAAATGCGCGTCTCCCAGGTTCTCCATGTCGCATTAGACGCTGTGTGATCTACACGCAGCCTGTCAGGCATAATTGCCAGCATGTGGCGCCTAGCCTTGCCCCGATCTAGTCATACTTCCAGTTGTCAACCTCGTGTTCAACGCTGGGCAGCGTTCTGAGGAAGGACCCTCTTTCTTGACACCACTTCTATTCTCCGCTCCATGGCCACACCTCCGGCGATACCTGACGTAGACTCCAAAGAAGAGCTCGATTGTCCTTCCAGCGGTGAATCGGCAACGAAGAATGGCGTCAATGTCGAAGTATCGGATAGCCACCTGACTGCAGGTCATGATTTGACTTTTCAGGTATTCCAGTACAAGTGGAATATTCCCGTGAGTAATCGCGAGTCGAAGCCACTTCTATCAATTTATCCTGATAATATCGCAGCGGTCACGGTCTAGTTCTGTGAAAACAAGTATGGAGTCCATGAAGATAGTGATCCTGTGTGTTATTATGGTCGCAATCGCTCGTGTCGCAGTGTCAAAAGAGGTGCAGTCGGAAAATGGACTCAATGGGCCTGGTAAGAACCTACTCACTGAGACTTCCACAAACATGTCCAACTCATGTAAACCCTAGTGTCTTCACTCACAGAGCTTCTGGACAAGCGGATCGTTGAGTCCTTGCCGGAGTTGCAGACCGAGCTTAGATACGAGAACGGCACCCGTCTGAAAGTGCTCAATGAAACAAAAGCCTGGGCCACCAGTCCACGTACTTGTCAAACCCCTTCAATCTTGTGGATACATGGATCGGCGGGGGTTGGCAAATCGGTCATTAGCCACACTTTCTTGACACGTTGGGTACCAGAATCCGTACCTTCGGCTGGCCTTTTCTTCTCAAGATGTTCTACGGAGGCGGATATAAAGTCGGGTTTCATAGCGACAATTCTCTATCAATTTCTGAACAGCTACGAACCCCTACGGGTTCCGTTGAACCTTGTGTTCGCTCAAACGGTATCCGAGACCTTCCAGACGGGACTTCCGGGTCAGGCCCAGAAGCTCCTCTCCAAGACCCTGAAGCAGTTGCACGCCAACAGGCCAGCAGCTAGCCTACCCACGTTTATTGTGGTCATCGATGGGCTAGATAGCCTCTCAAATGGCATTCGAGGCGAAGTTCTCGAGGCGATTCGTGTCCTCGTTCTCGAGAAGGACTTGCCCATCCGTTTCCTCCTATCTTCTCGGCCAGAACCGACAATCGAACGGGCGCTAACTCGCTCACCTCTGAGCGCCACTGTACTCCGCATTGACCTGGATGACGACCGCCAATCTGGAGTCAGCGATGTACAGGCTTATCTGCTCACGGAATTTGACAAGATCAAGAATTCGTCTCCGACGTTGGCGAACTTGGCTTCTTGGCCACCTCCCGATGTTATCCCTTCCCTCGCAAACCAGACGTTGGGCATATTCATGATCGCTGTGGTCATTGTCAACTATTTCGAGGATTCCGGAACAACTCGTACTCCAAATCAGACCTTAAGTCGGATCGTCGAGATTCAACATTCCTCTGACCATTCTGAATCACCTTACACAAGGCTGTATACAATGTACGAGGCCATCCTATCAGATTTGCCTCCAGATACACTTTGGATGGCTCTCAACATCCTGGCATATTGGATTAGCGAACCATCTCTCAGGGATACCACAGATTACAGCTTGATTAAAGCGCCAGAAGATCCCTCGGCACCCCGATTCTTCTTGGATTTGCTGCTTATGCAGGAAGTCGAGCCGCATTTGAAATCCATGCGCTCACTCCTTTCCCCATTGTCACTCGAAGGAGCAAACGGGACTCACAACTACATCCACCCCGTGCATAGCTCACTGCTTGACTTCTTAAGTCAAGCATCTCCGGCTCACGAGTTCTCCTTGACCAGTGAGAAAGCCCATGCCCGCATGGCGATTCTCTACATCAGGATTCTTCTGACAAGTCTCTATTCTGAGGGCCCAATAATAAGCCCCTGGACCGACCCCGAACTCTTCGATATTGCGTTGCTTCACCACCTTGATCATGCAGGTGTGGACGACGAACTACATTGGGCGCTGAAAGTGGCACTGTCAAGATCCAATAATGCCCCACGCCAATTTTGGGAGGCTCTCCATCTCGCTCGTCCGAGCACTCAACCGATTGAGATGTTTGAACATAAAGTATCGCCCCGAATCACACAAAAGATAGTACTTTATCAGCTGGTCAGTGAATCCCTGTTGTTCTTTTGAGAGAAGTCTCCTGATGTAGTTCTATGCAGAGATATCATCGACGTCAATTAATTGGCATGGATTTGAGCGCCCTTGTACCGAGTATCCGCTATACTCTGCTCAGCCTTTTCCTCTTGGTTGCCTGTTGACGTATAAAGGGACGCGTGGGCATTTCGTTCGCGAAAAAGCCTTCGTCATACGAGGCCAACTTAATTCGTAAGGATAATCAATTTTGAGCTCTTCTAGAATTGAGTGGATTTCCTAAGTGCCCTTGGCATTTAAACACCGTCTAATAGTCTACCCCACCACCTGCCAAAATTCGCCGTTGATGCTGGTTTAGCTCTGATAACTACAGCTGTGGGCGGCCCCCATTCTGGTATTGGTGGTGGCGGGTTAGTAGGTGTAGTCGCAGACGGAACTGGTGTTATAACTAAAGAGATCAGATGGTCTGAGTGAATATGCATAGCTATGAATATGCCCACGAACCTGCAGGAGTAGTAACACCTATTGTTGTGATAGGCGCAATTGCGGTTGGAATGCCAGGCTGTGTAGGCTCGAGTGAGCCCGATTCTGAGGATACTGCAGTCTCATGGGCTGTAGTAGCGGGCTCGCCGTATCCTGCCACGCTCGGAGGCCCCGTCGCACAAGTATGTATATTTGAGTATACTTCTGCCTCGTGGGTCACATCAGTATTTAACATCTGTGGCCAATCGTCAGAGAGGTTGACGATACACACGAGGAAGAAAAGAAGGCATACCGCCATCGGACAGGATACTTTCGTGACTGGGGATGTAGGTTTTGTGGAGGCAGCTGGGCATTCGTCCATCGATAGGCAGTGATTTCGAATAATCGGAAGAATGTTGCTGCAGATATAGCTGCACTGAAGAGGATCTCGTACAGATGTCGATGGATCCGAACAACAGGCGTGCACAGGAGAAGAGATAAAGCCGAAGTTCAGGTACAACAAAGATGCTGAGATTCCGAAATGAAGCAAAAGTTGACGAGGCATAGTAAGCTCGACGTTAACAAATGCCGACGTGTGTGCCAAGGGGTCTTCCAACCAATAGCTTATAATTTAGATTCTTCAAACCAGTCAGCCTGTCAGGCAGCGTGCAGCTCGGGCGTGGCTTTCATGCAACCTCGGGCGCTCATTTACCACCCCAGTATTAAATGCGCGGCTACCACGTTGCGTTGATGAAGGGTAGGTTTCGCGGCGGCGCTAGCCTTTTTCTTCCTCATTAAACTTGCTACCTAAGCATTGTACTAAGACCACTATGCGGGTTCGACTGGGTAAAATGTTGTTAGCTTGAATATTTCGCAACAATCAGGAAATGCAAGACTTCAATTTCATGGCGCGTAGCTCACTTTGCCGCCAGGACATGTGATGGTAATCCGCCGATTAAATCCTAGGAAAGGGCGGAAATGTAGGCATTAGAGTGGTAAAGAAACACCCAAATGACTCAGTAAGGAACCCGTTCTTAATGAATCCAGCTGACCGTCGTATAGGGCCGTTGCCTCTATTTCTATTGACCGCCTATTTCAATGATCGGACGTATTGGCTTCAACCTCTCACCGTGCGCACATTGTACCTGAGTAACATTTCAGAGAATGTCTTATGACTGTCAGATGTCGAGCTGACGTGTCGACGTACCTAGCAGAAACGTCGACTACGCAAACGAGTCGGAATATAGCAGGTGCGATAACGGCTAGTTGTCGAGCAGCAGCTCCACAAAACGTAGCTGTAGGTCTTCTGAGTGTTCACCCGCATGGGCCGGGAAGAGGTACCTCATGTCACTATTCATAGCCTCGATCATTAATGTATGGTTCTTCCTTACTCGACACCGACTGATTCCATTTGAGTGTAGATATCCTCGTGCTTTGGTCATCATTAATGACAATAGCGGTCCATATTAATTGGCGGAGGGAAAACAAACATTCGCCTAGAAGAATGACGTTTTAGCTCTTCGCGAAGATCTTGGGGGAAAATCACTGCGTTCTGCTCAGAATAGTAGGATGGCGGGTAAGCGTCGGAAAATATGAAGGATTTTCATGTGTGAGGTTCTAGGGACAGGATGAACGTGTAAATTGGAGAAGAGTCACGCTCCTATAGATATTCTACAGCGGGGTGAGATTTCCTGTAATTCCGTGGTAGACGAGAAACCACGATAGCCAAAGACATAGCTACCAACAGGCAAAGATGGTGGCGGGAGGCAAGCCATTCGAGCCGGATTCCGTTTGATTGCCGGTTCAGTTCTTTGGGACTTTCCGTTTTCGGAAAGCTTGTGGTCATCGTGATCAACGACGAGCAACTCAATCATGAACCACCATGCGCACGTCGAGGTTGCTTGAACTCCGGACTTTTTACCGTTACCACTTGACTCGGACTCATTGAAGCATGATCAACCTTCATCAACTCTTGGCCCGGTAGCCCCGTCGTTTCGTGGCCGTTGTGCCATCTCTCGTCGACGTCCCATGAACCTGAGTCGAAAATTTCAAGTCAGCTGGCAAGGGCAGCGACATCGGTTGTTATTCTTGGCCTTTCCAACCAGAAAAAAAGTGGATGGTAAGCCCTTGTTTATGTCGTATTTTCGTAGCATCAGCAGTTGACAAGAGAGCCACCAGGCTTTTGGTCCAAGTAACGGAAATCACGTCGGAAGAACGTGGATTCCCGACACCCTCAGGCGGATGCGTAGATGTTGAAGCTTGAAAGTATCCTCTTGCCTAGTTTGGACACCCCGGAATCCCCATACCCCACACGGTTGCCTGGGCTGAAGTGCCCAGTACACTGCTTTTACACATGCGAATCCGATATCTCCGTCAGATAACCGGGCATTCATACGCTAGATGCTTCACTGGGACTCGTCTGCGTACTTGAGCCTGATAATGGATGGTTGCTCAACAGCAACGACAAGCTCATGCGGAGGCAGAGCTTCTCGAGCACCCTTCACGTAGGCCCCACTTCAGCCACGGAAGGGTACTCTGCGTGCACCTGTGACCCTTTCGGGAAATCCACGCGAGAACGTCCCAATGCGAAGCATCGTACTTCCCTGGTCAATGACGCATCCAAGTTTGGCCTATCCGTATTTGTGCACATGTGGTATGGCAGCCAGTGCCACACGTGATAGCGACCAACTGAGAGCTTTGACGGGTTCCAGGCGGTACAATTCTATCCTACTACTATCATCACCTGTGGTCTAAACCCTAGTCGGCACATTGAGCTGGCATATGTCGCTTCCGACCTCGTGAGGGTAGATCGACAAGTCGGTCCTTAGCCCCGAAGGACCCGCGCGCGCCTCATACGAAGAACTGCTCACTTTTTCTCGCGTAAGTCCTTCCAGCTGATCCTCTTGCATGGGATGTATGCCTGATTTTGCCATCTTTGCTAGTTTTCATCCCGTCTTCAGCCGGGTTGGGTATTTGCGCTTCCGTCACGAGGGCCCAAAGAGCAGGAAACGAGCATGCGTCTACATTTCATCGTGACCTTGAGAGGTCATCCTCGACAATGCCGAGCATATACGGGACAAGCTAATCGGGAGACCAAAACGACTATAAGAAGGGTCTCGCCAACCTTCATTCATTCCCCAAGCACTCCTCGTTTCGGTCTTCGTGGAAGCTTAATTCGTCCGGTTTATCGTCCTCAGTCATGCTCGCTTCTTTACACCTGGTCCTTGCGACCGTGGTGCTCACCCTCACAAGCTATGTGTCGGCGTTGGGCTCAACCTGTTCCACTCCTCTAGGAGCCGGTACCGCTGGTGGCAATGACCCATTCTGGATGCAGAATATCAAACATCAGGGTATCTCCGCATTCAACTCCAACCCTGGAGGCTACCAGGTATTCAGGAACGTCAAGGTTCGTACATTCTTCTACGACCGCCAAATACGAGGATGCTCATTTTGGCGTCGTACAGGACTTTGGCGCAAGAGGTGACGGTGTCACTGATGATACTGCTGCTATCAAGTGAGGAAGATGCTACTCTTCTGATCGACTACCGCTAAGCTAACACCCAATCTAGCTCTGCTATCTCTGCTGGTAACCGCTGCGGTACCAATTGCGGCTCCAGCACGTAAGATCCTTCCTCCAACCAAATGTGGATCAAAGCTGACTTTACTGCTTCGTCTCTAGTATTACCCCTGCGGTTGTCTACTTCCCGGCTGGCACTTACCTCGTCTCTTCGCCCATCATTGCTCTGTACTACACTCAACTCATCGGTGACAATCGCAACCCCCCTACTCTCCTCGCTGGATCTAACTTCGCTGGTATGGCTGTCATTGGTATGTCAAAGTCGGAATTTTCTCCCGTTCGTGACCTGACCTGTTCTTCCTAGATGCCGACCCATACATCCCAGGAGGTGGCGGAGCCCAATACTACGTCAACCAGAACAACTTGTAAGTTTGGCACTCTCAATTTGCACAGATTCTCATACTTGTTTCCAGCTTCCGCTCCGTCAGGAACTTCGTCATCGATACCAGGAGGGTCGCCTCAACCAACAACCAAGGAACTGGTATCCATTGGCAAGTCTCTCAGGCAACTTCGTTGATCAACATCGTCTTCCAACTTTCCGCTGCCGCCGACACTGCCCATCAGGGTATTTGGATGGAGAACGGCTCTGGTGGTTACATGGGCGATTTGGTCTTCAACGGAGGCAAGTTCGGTATGTGGGTTGGCAACCAACAGTAAGCAGACTTCCTTCCTCAAGCTCCATCCATGCTGATCATTTGACGTCTCCAGGTTCACTGTTCGCAACGTCACCTTCAACAACGCTCAGACCGCCGTCTACGCTCTCTGGAACTGGGGATGGACCTTCCAAGGTGTTACCATCAACAACGCTCAAGTCGGTTTCGATCTTGCTACTGGAGGTATCACTGAGGCTACTCAGGTAAGCATCGTCTGCTTTACTCGTATTTTCATGGTTCTTACATCCAGTATCATAGTCCGTCGGTGCTGAGGCCATCATCGATGCCGTCGTTACCAACACCCCCATCTTCGTCCGCAACTCCCAACCCAGCAACAACGCTCTCGCCGGCTCTCTCGTTCTCAACAACATCAAGCTCAACAACGTTCCTACTGCTGTTGGCGTCGTTGGCGGTGCTGTCGTTCTCAACGGTGGAACCACCACTATCGCATCTTGGGGTCAAGGAAACGTCTACAAGGGCACCAATGGCAACCCCACCTACACCAAGGGCAACATCAACAATCCCAACAAGCCTAGTGTCCTCCTCGATTCTGCTGGAAGGATTTTCGGCAAGACTCATCCTCAATATGGCGCCTATGCCGTCAGCCAGTTCGTGAGCGCTAGGGACCAAGGTGCCAAGGGTGACGGCCACACCGACGACACAGCTGCCATCAAGGCTCTCTTCGACAAGGTATGTCCATCGCTTTCCATCTTTCTGGTCACATCCGGCTAAACCCTGTCTGCTCTCTAGTACGCTGGATGCAAGATCATCTTCTTCGACGCTGGTACATACATCGTCACCTCCACCATCACCATCCCTGCTGGTACCCAGATCGTTGGAGAGGGCTGGTCCGTCATCGCTGGAAAGGGCTCTGCATTCAACAACCAGAACAGCCCCGTCCCCGTCATCAAGGTTGGCGACACCAACTCTTCCGGTGTTGTCGAAATCTCCGACATCATTTTCACCACTATTGGCCCCAGTAAGTCGACAATCACCACAACTAGAGCATTTTCTGACAATTGAACAGCCCCTGGTGCTATCGTTGTCGAATGGAACGTCAAGCAGAGCTCTCAGGGTAGCGCGGGTATGTGGGATTCTCACATCCGCCTTGGTGGAAGTAAGCACATTCCTCTTCGTCTCACATTCTCCCGTCTAATTTCTCCTCAGCTGCCGGAACCAACCTCCAACAATCTCAATGCCCCTCCAGCGGCTCTGGTGGAACCACCAACTGCTTCGCTGCCTTCATGGGTCTTCACATCACTCCTGCTGCTAGCGGTTACTTCGAGGTACGTCAAACTATGTCTGCATACATTCGCCGATCTGACATTGGGAACAGGGTACTTGGGTCTGGCTCGCTGACCACGACCTCGACGGAACCAGCCAAATCTCCATCTACTCTGGTCGTGGTATCTTGTCCGAATCTGCTGGACCAGTCTGGTTGATCGGAACCGGATGTATGTATTGTCGACTTTGATCACCAGCCGCCCACTGATTCGTGACCTCTTCCAGCTGAGCATCACACTCTCTACCAATACAGTCTCGTCGGTGCCAAGAACCACTTCATGGGTCTCATCCAGACCGAGAGTGTAAGTCGCATCCCTACTCTGTCCATGCGCATTGACTAATCTGGCGCTACAGCCCTACTACCAACCCAACCCCGCACCCCCAGCACCCTTCTCCATCAACTCCTCCTTCAAGGATCCTAGCTTCCCTGGTGGCCAGACTTCGTCTTGGGGTCTTAACGTCCAATCCTCCACCGACATCATCGTCTTCGGTGCTGGTCTCTACAGCTTCTTCCAGGTCAGATATATCGTTCTCCCTATCTATACCTCGGTCTGACATCGCCTCGTAGAACTACGGCCAGGACTGTCTCACCAGCTACAACTGCCAGGGCCAGATCCTCAACGTCGACTCTTCCTCCTCCCTCTCTGTCTTCAGTCTTTCTACTGTTGCAACCACCTACATGGTCAGCGTCAACGGTGCTGGTACCGCCAACCAGAGCAACAACCGTAACGGTTTCGCTTCCACCTTGACCTCTTGGTCCCGCACTTAAGGGAGATGGAGAAGACTGCGACGAATGGCAGTAAAAAATGGTAGAAAAACTACCAGTAACATTAAGTTTATGTGTTCGTATCACAAAAATGTTGTAGAAGTATTATCAAAATGTGTATTATGTTGGAAACAAACCGAAGCGATCTGAGAAAAATACTTGCAGAAAAGTAGATAATTGATACCTGATACCAAAGGAAAGATTGAACTAACTAATCAACTAACCAACGAAATAACTACAGAGAAATGGCCGAAACGTGTACGGTTGTCTTTTTCTTCTTTTCTATACATCCTCCTCCAAAACAGGCTTCTTCCTCGAAACGAAAACCCAAGCAGCCAACTCCACAATCCTCTCCTCATCAAACCGCATCTCCGCCTCCTCCACAGCATCATCCAAGCTCATCGACTTCTCCCCATCCTCCTCCCCTTCCCCCTCCCCATCCTCTCCCTCCTCCTCTCCCTCCTCCTCCGACTCTCCTTGTTTAAAATAATCCCCCAACCCATATTTCCCCGCAACCATCTTCGCCAAATCACACAACTCCCATTCCAGATTCCCCTTTTCCTCTCTCAACACCTCAACCTCCGCATCTAGAATTTCTTTGTCCTCTCCCAGAGTTCCTATGATATCGATAAACCACATGATTTGGTCTTGATGTTTATCGATGGTTGAAGAGAGTTCTTGAGTTATGGAGTGAGCTGCGAAGGCGAGTTTGATTGAGGTTTTGTTGGCTGCGAGTTCTCTGTCCTCGAGATTGGCGATGGAGGTTTTTAGGCGTTTGATTTTGCCAGCGTATTTCTTGTTGGTATGATCCACAGCAGCTTGGACTTCCTCCGCCAAGGTATATTCGAACTCTTCAACTTCCAACTCCCTCTCCTCCAACGTATCACAACACTCCTTTAACAAAACCGCCATGAACTTATTTTCTTCCTTCATTTTCTCCTTCTCTTCCCTCATCTCTTCCATCTCTTCCAAAGTCTCCTCCAATCGTTCCTTCAAACTCTCCTCCCTATCTTCCCTATCAACTTTCTCTTCACTTTTCGATTTATGAAGCTCTCCTTCAAGGAGGTGGATCTCCGTCTCTAGACGTTGAGAATGTTGATGTTCCCGGATGCGTTCTGCTTTTTCATGGGAGAGCTGGCGTTCGTAGTCCGCGACGACCCTAGAATGCTCCTCATCCCTTTCCCCCAACTTCCTCTCCATCTCCTCACCCATCTCCATTCTAACCTCTTCTTCCTTCTTCTCCACGGCCCTCCCCTTCTCTTCTTCCACCCTCCTCACCCTCTCCAAAGCTGACTTCTTATACCCTTTAAACTCCTTCTCTAGTGCCCTATACTGCCTTTTTGACGCAACTTCCCTTCGATCCAGTTCTTGTTCGTGATTCTCCAAAAGATTAAGGATCGTCTTTTGATGCTCTTTATTCGCCTTGGTAAGCTGTTCGATTTGGAGAGCTTGTCGATCGATAATGAGGTCTTTGTCTTTCAGAGTTTCTCCGATCGTACTCCCCTCCCCATCACTATCCGCTTTCTGGTTCTCAAAAGCAGCAGAAGATCCCATAAGTCCTAGTACCATATCTCGGAGAGAGGCATTTTCTTCTTCGAGGAGAGAGACTTTGACTGAGGCGGTGGATAGTTTGGAGGTAACGACGGAGTGGGCAGCTTGGTGTTCGTTTTCCTTCTTCTCTTTTTCGACCTCTTCACGTTGAGGCTGGGCTACCTCGAGCTTGGTCTCTGATTTCGTTCCAGACCGTCCAGAAGCCTTGGACTTCAAGGAAGTAGGAGTAGGAACCCTAGTCGACACCGACCTCGACGCAGACGCAGGAGAAGGAGAAGGAATAGAAGATGGGGTCCTCGTTTTCGGTGTAAAAATCGAACGAATAGTAGACGTCAACTTCTTCGACCCATCAACCTGCTTCGGATTAGGAGTGGTTAGGTTTGGAATAGGAGTTTTGGGGCGGACGTTGGTTGAACTATGAGAAACAAGAAAGGGACGGAATATCAGAATCCCGTAAACGCAAGAGAGAGATAGAGAGAAGAAGGAAAGGAAACTCACCAAGCTCTCCCAGTCGACCTCTTCACTGGCACATCTCCTCCCCCGGTAACCCTAACCGATCGAACACCAACACCACCAACAGCAGAAGGAGCGATCGTAGCTGACCTCCCTACCCCTCCCCTCGCTCGATTCGATTGCAACCCAGGTGAATTTACAGGACTAGCACTAGCACTATTAGGTGGGGAAGGACTTGGGGTGGGAAGAGTAGATGTACGTCTTGCATTCGCCTTAGATGAAGCTGGTGTGGATACGTTTGGCTTTGGTCGAGGAGGGACTTTGGGAGGGGTAGTGATAGGAGAAAGAGGGGTTGAGATACGCCTGGTAGTGAGGTGGGTAGGTACCCTAGGTGGGGTTATGCTAGATGTGGTCGATGTACGACGGTTGGTGTTGGGGATTGGAATGAATGACATTATAAAGGAGTGACCTTGGTCTTTGACCTGAGAGATCTTCGTTCGTTCGTTCGTTCGTTCGAGAGGGGATGGGAGAAGCGAGAAAGAGATAGGAAGAAAGAGATAGAGAGAAGAGGAGATGTCTGCCTCCAGTTATGTTCTTTAGCCCATTTCGATTTCGGAAGGGCTGGTGGTTGGATGTGGGATGGGCCGTTGGGAATGGGAACAGTGGTTAGGGATGGGATGGATATCGGAGATGTGTTCCGGTATGATAAGACCGCTCTAGAGGGATGATACTTTTACGTCACAGCTTAGATGAATTGCTGCAGGCGCAAGGACTGGGACGCCGTCCATTCAAGTTGGCAAATTGAGCATTGACAAACCGCCATCCAGCCGAATAGTAGACGGTTGGCCGCCATATCAGATATCTGTACACCCAAGTTACGTCGCAGCAATTTCTTTGACTCCAGCCGTAGCGATTCCAGGAAGGAGGAGCATTTTTGAACGAAATTGCACTTTGTGAACCTTCGTGGTGCGTCTGCAAGTGGTTCGGATCGGACTTCGGATATCCCAAAGCATCAAACTCCTCGATGACAAACCTTGATGCGCGAGTGTACTGCCACCTACCACCAGATCTTTGACTTCCCATCCCATTTTCTCCAACGATGTCAAAGCTCCGTGAAATCATCTACCTCTTAATCCACCTCTTCCACGTCCTCTACTGCTGGCTCTACCTCCTCTCAATCCTCTTCTCCTACAACTACCTCTACCCCTTCTTCTCCCCATCAACAAAAGCCCACCTAGATCTCGAATACAAAATCGCTCAACACGATTTCCATTTTCTCAGCCTTTGGGAACGACTCCGAGACATTCTTTCGTTCTCTCCCCTTCTTACCCACCCCGATGGATCGTTCCGTTCTCTCCGTTCATTCATCTATCCCGAGGTGTTCGCTTCTGAGTCTCAGAAACATACTCCGAGGGGTAGATTAGATAACTTCACCTTTGTCCGGAGAGAAAGAAACGATACTCCTCTCTCTGCTCTCCTCCGTATAACTCGACATATCTATCACCTCTCCACCTCTTCCTCTCCCTCTTCTTCTTCATCCATCGATATCTACATAATCGACGAAATCCAAGACTTCTGGCGTCGCGGAATAACCGGTGCCTCAAAACCCTCTCACTTCCTCTTCGGTGGTCAATGGTCACTTACCTCCCTCCCCGACCCATCTCAAAAACTACGAAACGATCCTCTCTTATGTGCGATTGCAGCGAGTACGGTCGAACAAATGGCCGAAGTCTTCAATTGGCGGATAGGGTTGGGGATAAGAAGGGATTTACCAATGATGAAGGGGAGGAAACCGTATTGGGATGAGAGGCTTAAGCGTTGTGAGAGGGAGAGGGTTCCGAGGTGGTGTAAGGATGTTGGACCTGTGAGGGAAGAGATTGTTGTGGATAGTACGGAGGGAGATGGTGATGTAGCGAAGAGGATGAAAGAGTCGAAGGCGATTGGGCTTTCGGAGAGCTTTAGGAAACGGAATTTGTTGGCGAATGAACAGTTTTTGTATTTTGCGTAAGCAAATTCCATGATGTTCATGATCCCAAGTAGGCGCCAACCGGTTCCTTTGTTCCATCGGATCACTACAGTATCTAGCCATAGGAAGACGGCAAGGTCATTCATACCTGTGGCTTGGGTGATTGAGTTTTGACTGACGCCCTAGCCCCAGGTAAGGCTCTAGCGTGTCGATATCTATCAGTCCTGCCACCATCTCCGATTGACAATAATGCAACTTCCGAGCAGTGAACCGTCGATCTCCAGCTTCTCAGAGCTACTTCATCTTCCTCATGAACTCCAAGAACAAATTATCATAGCTCTAGGTGAAGACCAAGCCACCCTAGCAAACTGCGCTCTCGTATCCCACCGCTGGCTAAACTACTCCCGCACTCAACTCTTCTCTACTCGATGCGTAGATCTATTCGTGGACAAGCGCCACAAGGGTATCTGCAAGCTTCTTGAATCGTCTTTTCTGTCCAAAGAGGAAAACGGTGGCCACTCTATTTCTATTTCTACTCTCGGTCCATACATCCAACAACTCCGATTTCGGGCAACATCTATCAGGACAGCTCGAAAACACGAAGTCGAGACTTTCAATAGAGAGATTCCAAACCGAATGATTCGATACGCCCTTCTCCAGTGTCCGAACCTCCGGAAATTAACGTTGGAGAGATTCAAATGGGAAGACATCTCACCGGAGTCGGTTGACATTATCCGTTCTCTTCCTCTGCTCGATTCGATTCTATTCCAAGACGTCAAGTTTACCCATGAAGAGTTGGTGACTACTTTAGAGAATCTACAACCTTCAATCACATCGTGTCACCTGCGACTGTGTGATATTCGAATTCGAAACCGCATATACGAGTCGAATCTATCACTCCCATCACATCACTTTCAATGCTCTGCCCGACTCCACATTACTATCCACATGCATAAACTCGGCAAATCTTCAATCGCCGATTTCTTGCTTTGGGCTAGAGGCCTCAATGTTTGTAGTCTCTATTTCTCCTCCGGAGGACCAACAGATCTACAGTTGGAGCTTCAAGCCAAGCTTATCCATCGATATAGCTCCACGTTGGTAAACATAGGTACCTGCCTAGGACAGTTTTATACGGATGACTCCACGTTAACATCAGGTATGGATATTCATCTGGGTTCAGAACCCGTTATTGACCTCTGTTAGTAGACAAACCGAATCGTATATCCCTTCACGAACTATCCAATCTTCAATCACTCGACGTCGGTGTCATACGCCTTCCCTCATATCCGCAGAGAAGCACGACCTCCTCAGAACTATCACCTCCAAGCTGGCTAGCCGAGCTTATCCGCACACTCCCGCCTAGTTCTAGTGTGTTCTCGAGGTTAGCATTTGGATTGAGTCCAAGCGTGTATATGGGCCATCCTGGACAGGCGACTACGACTACGTTCTCATATCATATCACTAACTTCAACTGGAACGTGGTTGAAGACGAATTAATGGACCCTACGAGATTTCCATCGGGACCTCCGTTGGTTGAGATTACTTTTGTCAGGGCTAGGATCCCGACGAGGGTAGTTGGAGAGGATGAGAAGAGGGAAGTAGCAATGAGGAGGGAGATGCGGGGGATGGAAGGATATATGGCGAGGGTACACAAAGCGGGGAGGTTGAGAATAACGGCGTCTGATAAGTACTTATAACGCAACTCAGTAGAGCTTGTTGTGCTTCGCTAGAGATCCTGTTATACGAATTTTCAAATATATTCTCCCACTTCACCTCTTCTTCACTTCGCTACCCGACTTATCTTGATCTTACCCTCTTCAATCGAACTCCTCATCCACACCAAACGTAAAACCCTCCTCAATCATCTGATGGCTCAGCCTGACATGGACGCCTGTGACGACGACGACGACGAAGTGAAGGGAGCGGATGAAAAATTGATGTTAAAGGGTCGAGGGTTAAAAGCTACGAGGCGGGTTCAAATGGTTTAAGTTTTCGAAGGGAGGGAGGTACTCGGAGTGGCGTACCGTCACGCCGCGTACGTCTAATCTACCAGTTCGCGGCTGGAGGGCGACAAGAAGGAGGATTAGTGGCGAGCAGTGAGAGAAGGCGAAGGTGAAAGGACGGAGGGACGGGACCGTATGTTTTGAGAAACTTCAGTTTTCGGCCTGGCCCCGGTGCCAGTGAACCTGACACGTCCATTCCCTGCGCGAAGACGACTTTGACCTTGAGTCTTCGATATCGAAAACCCAGACCTAGCCTCCCTATGCCCACTCACATACGTTAACGTCCCCATTTACTGTGGCACTGAAAGAATGTCAATCATGGTGAAGGGGGTTTACCTCGAGAGACGTAGTCGATGCTAGCATCCTCTTGAAAGAGGCATCAAGAAAATAGAACAACGTTAACCTTGTGTACATTCGTACTGCTCACTGAGATCGGCCCCGTGTCGGGTTGCGTTCAGGCCCAGTTGATTCCTTTGTGCTCCCGTATCCCTCAAGTGTCCATGGCGCTTCGACCTCCGCATTGGCCACTGTCAACATTCCTATATACATAACCCTCGTGGAATTGGCTAGCGATCCTGGAGAGCATTATAGCATTTCCTAGCCTTTCACGACTCAGTTCAATTCCTTCGTCCACGTCGAGTTCGCCTGTCGCAACTCTCCTCTTATCTTATCCCCCCTTGTGCAATCTGCCTCTGAAATGAGTGTTGAGAAAACCAACCCTCCTTCAAGTCCCACCAGCAATACCCAACCCAACCCATTCAATCGGCCCACTACCTATCAGATTACCACCGAATCCAAAGGCCCCAAGCCCTCCAAACCCAAATGAAACTATCCCTCATGGCACAAAGAAATCAGCATATATCTCCGTTTCAACAACCTCACACGCTTCATCGACGTTGATCCTTCCAGACCCTCCCTTGGAAACGTATCCGAGTGTCTCTGGAAAGAAGGTAATGCTTATGAGAACTTCAACATTCTACAGGCTCGACATCAACAACAGGGTGTGGGTGTTGCTCGTCAGATCGAGTATCTAAAGGAAGCTTTTTAAGCTCGGTTCGGGGACAAAATTCCATTTGATGAGACTGCGAGGAAGATACGGAGAAGTGTCAGGAATGCATTCGCCTGTGCTGAGATATCTGGAGATGTTCTTGCATTTGCTTTCATCCTCAACGCTCTCGATGACGTGAAGTATAGATTATAGATCGTAGAGATCATCCGGGTCATGCTGCTCAGCTGCTGGCTGATATCATCAACCTAGTGGCGTTGGCCCTAGGTAAGGGTTCTTCATTGCTCCTTCCACCATCTCTGGTCGATAACAATGAAACCATCGAGCAGTCAATCGATGTCATCCGGCGACCCGGAGCTGCCTCATCTTCCTCAGGAGCTTCAAGAACAAATCATCATAGCTCTAGGTGAAGATCAACCCACCTTAGCCAACTGCGCTCTTGTATCCCACCGCTGGCTACACTACTCCCGCACTCAACTCTTCGCTACTCGATGCGTAGATTTATCCATCGACGAGCGTCACAGCGGGATCTACACATTTCTTGAATCCTCTTTTACTCCTGACAAGGAAAATGTTGATGGAAATGGAAGGAAATGTTGGGGTATTTCAACTCTCGGTCCATACATCCAACAGCTCCGGTTCCGAGCAACAACTATCAGGACAGTCCTACCACACAAAGTCGAGACTTTCAATAGAGAGATTCCGAACCAGATGATTCGACACGCTCTCCTCCAGTGTCCGAACCTCCGTGAATTAACGTTGAAGAAATTCAAATGGGAAGACCTCTCACCGGAATCGGTTGACATTATCCGATCCCTTCCTCTTCTGGGGACGATTACATTCCAAGGCGTCAAGTTCACCCATGACGAATTGGTGACTACTTTGGGGGGTCTGCAACCTTCGATCACATCCTGTCATCTGCACCATTGTGGTATTCGAATTCGAGGCCACCTCAAATACGAGTCGCATTTATCAATCCCATCCGGACCACCACATCTCTTCGAATGCTCAGCTAAACTCCACCTTGCTCTGCATAAACTCGGCGAATCTTCAATCGCCGATTTCTTGCTCTGGGCTAGAGGCCTCAATGTCTGTAGTCTCCATTTCTCCTCTTTGGAACCGACGGATCTACATTTGAAGCTACAATCCAAGCTTATCCGTCGATATAGCTCCACGTTGGTCAACATAGGTACCTGCCTAGGACAGTTTCATACGGATGGCTCTACGTTGACATCAGGTAAGGACATTCATCCTGCTTCAGAACCCAATCGGGTCGTTACTGACCTTTGTTAGTAGACAGACCAAATCATATACCCCTTCACGAGCTGTACAACCTTCAATCACTCGACGTCGGTGTCATGCGCCTTCCCTCGTATCCGTATCCGCAGAGAAGCACGACTTCCTCAGAGCTATCACCTCGAGGTTGGCTAGCTCAGCTTATCCGCACACTCCCCTCTAGTTCCAGTGCATTCTCAAGGTTAGCATTCGGACTGATTCCAAGTTTCTATAGGGGCCATCCTGGACAGGCAAATACTACTACATTCTCATATCATATCAGTAACTTCAACTGGAGCTTGCTCGAAGACGAATTGATGAACCCTACCAGATTTTCGTCGGGACCTCCGTTGGTTGAAATCACTTTGTTCAGGGCTAGGATCCCGACGAGGGTAGTTGGAGAAAATGAGAAGCGGGAAGTGGCGGTGAGGAGGGAGATGCAGGGGATGGAAGGATATTTGGCGAGAGTACACAGAGCGGGAAAGTTGAGAATAACAGCATCGGATTAGTACTTGTAGCGTAAGCCGGTCGAGGTTATTGCGCGTTGCCAGAGATCCAGTTATACCAATGTTCAGACAGTCTGACAATGTGCACAGCAATAACAGGGTATACACGCTACACCATTGGATTGGGTATATTCGACAGCACAACTCACTACCCTGTCATCCCCTCCACCACCCTCATTTCAAATGCAAATCAATCTCCACACCACCCCAACTCCACGCTGTCAAAGTCGAAGCAAACCCATTCCTATTATCCCCCTGATCGGCTACTCCCTCCTCATCCACACTCAACATCCAAGTCGTCCCAACTGTCGAAAGACTAAACACCGACACCGACGAAGCAGACGAAGAATCAATGTTGATGATTTGAGATTGACAATCGAAGGTATTGAGGCAAGTTTGGTTGTAGTTTTGGAAGAAACTGTAGAGGCCAGCGCCTGTCGTGTCGCAGAACAAAAAGACATTAGCGGTGTGCGATTGTGATGCGTGATGAAGAAAAATTGGTAGAAAGAATAACGTACCGAAAATGATGATATCCTTAGATTCCTTAATGTTGACGGCCCATGACGCCAACTGTCCTTTCGGGAAATGAGGATCCTTATATGTCGGGTCAATAGAGAACGGAGCAGGAGGAGCAGGCAGGGGTTGATAGTATGGCTATATGCGAAGCAGCACGATATTAGACAGGCGGTCTTGGTAGGTCAGAGGAAGACTTACGCTTTCAGTCTGGATCAACCCCATAAAATGGTTCTTCGCGTTGACGAGGTTGTATTGGTAGAGGACATGATGCTCAGCTAGTCAATGAAGTCATGGTTAGTATCGCCTCGTACAACCATACAGTTACACTTACATCCTGTACCGACTAGGTCAGTTCGCCTCTAGAGACAGAAGAACAACAATCACGTACCAGTTCCGATCATCCAAACCGGACCTTCTGACTCTGACAAGATACCCCTTCCAGAATATAGCGAAGTCTGGTTCTTGCCGTCGAGGTCATGGTCGGCGAGCCATACCCAGGTTCCCTATCACACCAACGTACATTAGTCCACCATATACGGTATCAGGGAGGAGAAAGTTGAGAGGAACGCAGCGAAGAATGGAGAAAGAATGGGGAAGAACATACCTCAAGATAAGCACTCGACCCCTTCGTCAAATGAAGGGCCAAGAACGCAGCATAACATTCCGGTACATTCGTGCCATTCAAGATCGGACATTGACTTTGTTGAAGGTCAGTTCCATCAGCTATAGATGCACGATCGTTAGGTCGTTTTCGTCTCTTCTCTGAAGCTAAAGACGCACCACCACCAAGTCTGACATGCGTATCCCACATCCCCGCACTCCCCTTCATCCCCTTCACCTCTCCAACGTTCCACTCCACGACAATTGCTCCAGGTGCAGGTCCAACAGTATTGAATATCATATCCGTAATCTCCACCACTCCCTTACTTCCTTTCTCACCCACTTGTATCACTGGGTTGGGGTTTTCTTTGTCCCCGAAGTACGAACCACTCCCGGAGACGACGGACCATGCTTCACCGACGATACGGCTTCCTGGGGGTATATGCAGAGTGGAGGTGACGATGTACGTTCCCGCGTCGAAGAATATGATTTTGCAGCCTGCGTACTGTTGGCGACCAAGGTCAGACCCTAGAATAAGAGGAGCAAGAAAAGAAGAAACAAACCTTCGCCAAAACCTTATTCAAAACTTCCGTGTCATCACTCTTCCCATCTCCTTTCGCTCCCTCACTCTTCACACTAACGAACTCTCCAACTTCATAGTTTCCATACTGTGGATGCGTCTTCCCAAATACCCTCCCGCTCCCTCCTCCATCCAAAAGCATCTCTGGCTTATAAGGATCATGGATGTACCACTGCGTGAAAGTGGGTTCCTTATCCGTTCCATGGTAGATGTTCCCTTGACCCCACGAAGAGATATGTTTAGGAACATAAGGTGAGAACGTTCCGGGAAGAACAGTGGTTCCGTTCAGAACCGTCACCGCTACGGGGACGTTTGATAGGTGGATGTTGTTCAGGACTAAAGAGCCAGCGAGGGAACAGTTGGAAGGGGCTGAGTTTCGGATAAAGATGGGCGTGTTGGTAATTGAGGCGTCAATTATGGCTTCCGCTCCTACCGTCTAGACGTTGACACCTTAGTACGTGTTCTTTGCCGAGGAGAGATAGGAAAATAGGTAAACGAACCTGAGTAGCACCAGTCAAGCCACCAGTCGTCAACTCGAACCCAACCTCAGCATTATCGATGTTGACACCTTGGAACGTCCATCCCCAATTCCAAGCTCCAAGTACGGCGGTCTTGGTGTCGTGAAAGGTTACGTTGCGGACTGTGAATCTATGCGTTCAATATAAGTTTTCTTCGCCTTCCTTTCGATGGTGGTGTGGACAGGGTGAGGGAAGAAGACATACTGTTGATTCCCAACCTGCATTCCAACGTTTCCTCCGGCGAAAACCAAGTCCCCCATATACCCTCCAGACCCGTTCTCCATGAAGATTCCTCTCTCCGTCAAATTACTGTGCTTCGTCTCCTTTCCGTCCTTCATTTCGAATTTGATATTCATCAAGCTCGTGGCCTGAGAGACTTGCCAGTGTATGCCCGTCGGAACTTGCGTAGCATTGGAGGCGGGATCGATTATAGGGACGAGACGAGTATCAAGGACAAAGTTCCGAATCGAACGGAAGAAGTTGTTTTGGTTGATGTAGTATTGGGCGCCGTTTCCCCCTGGGATGTATGGGTCTGCGTCTATATTCATTCAAGTACACCGTTAGCCAAATTTGGGATAATAAGGCGGGAGCATATAGTCGCTAACCAATGAGAGCAAACCCAGAGAAATTAGAAGAACCCAATAGAGTTGGAGGTTGACGTGCGTCTCCGATAATTTGGGTATAGTAGAGAGCGATGATGGGTGAGGAGACGAGGTACGTTCCAGTGGGGAAATATGCGATAGCGGGGGTATTGCTGTGAGAGTAAGAGAAGCGTCAGCTACGGAGGCGTCGTTGAAGGAAAAACTGGAAGAGACGTACGTGCTTGAATCACAGCCAATACCACATCTGGTTCCGGATGATATAGCAGCACTGTTTTGGGCGCATATAGTCAGTCCGACCGTCGAGGGAGAGGAAGAGAGGAGCAAACATACTTGATAGCAGCGGTATCGTCGGTGACTCCATCTCCTTTCGCGCCGAAATCCTATCAATGACGCGTTAGAATATTATGCCCTCCCTATAGAAGCCGAGTTGTAGCGGCAAGAATGTAACATACCTTGACATTCCTGAAAACCTGATACCCTTCTGGGTCAGGATTAAACGCAGCCCTCCCCTGATGTTTAATTTTCTCCATCCAGAACGGTTCGTCGCCGTGCGCACGTCCTGGACCAAGTGGCTTAGTACAGCCCCATCCCAGCCCAGAATCCAAGTTCCCATTGTTCGAAGATGGGTTTGGGGAGGTCGTTGAGACGGAGGCGGAAAAAGAGAGCTGGGCAGAGGTGCTTGTGACGAGGCTGAGCACCACCGCGGTGAAGCTCGCAAGGAGCAATTTTGTTGGATGTGGCGGCATCCGACGTAAATGAATGTGTGTAAAAGAGTGAAAGGGTTTGGTATTGAGAGAAGGTTAAACGAGTGGAAAGAACTGCTTGACCTCAGGACGATGAGGGTTCGAGTTCAAAGAGGAAACATCCAATGAGCAGGAGGATTCTCATTTGCGCCGGTGTTTGTCAATGTCAGGGTTGGGGAAGATCTTCTGTCAGCGAGCGACCTTCTGTTCGGTTCCCCGTGTTGGACTCCAAATTTTCGTCAAGGCGGCTGGTGATGAGGCTGGTATGAAGTCATTTGGGGTGTAGAGTGGGTCAAAGTCGGGGAGATTGTACGACGTGGGCAGAGCAAGGCATCCCTTCTTGAGTCCATGAAAGGTATGGGAAATGGTAAGGCACGAGCAAATCGATCCAGAGGAAATCGTTGGGGTTTGGACGTCTGGACCCGCGGTATGGTCACGTGAGCTCATTTGAGGACGCGCCTATTCCGACGCGTCCCGCAAGTGACCCAAGAAATGCATTCATCGCACCAATTCGAACGGAGAGATTACAGTAGTGCCAAGTTGTCTCATCTTGAGGCACTACGCACCCACTAGACTGTAAAATTTCTCCCGAATGAATCCACCATCTGCTGCACAAAGACCTGGGTCAACGCTGTCAGCCGGAAAGTCAACGGGAAAATCAACGGTCAGCTCTCATTGATGAAGGCTCGGATAGAAGTGCATCAGACTCCTATACCTGTGGAATACTGTACAATAGTGCCAAAGATTGAGGGACTCGCCATCAATAGAGGGCTTCTCCTCGGACGTCGAGGGTTTCCGGAGTGCCATTCGAGATACTTGTCAGTGTCAACCATGTCACATTGTGGCGTCGTTGACACTCATGGATCATATGTGTCTTATCATCAGTGAGACTCTGTGAGAGAGACTGACTACATATATGGGTCGTTAGATAGCGAGCTTTTCAAAAAAACCATTCTGGAAGACTCGATAGGGAACGCTGCCCATTGTCGTGGGGATTCGATCTCCCAGTGGGTCTGCCCGTACGGGCTCCTGATCCGCTGTCATTGAGCGAAGACAAGGGATTGACGGCTCAATTAATGTTCAGGTAGGCATCCTGGACCATATCAGCCAATTTGCGCATCGAACGATGAGCGAATCTCCATCAAACGACCAGATTGGGTAGTCGGAGCTTCAATAGATACTTTCCCTCACACCACGATCATGGAACTTGGACACAATTGCACCCATACCTAAGTATGTCCTAGTAATCCCCACTTTTGTTTGGCAACAACACCTCTCAATTGTTTCATATATTATTACTCTGGGGGTTCTGGACTGACATGGGACTTGACGTCCAACTCGATACCACATGCCGCTCGAGAGAGCCGAACAAGAATTTCAAGACTGGCAAGGCTGGGATAGATATCTCACCATCTCTTCGAGAGCTTTAAGAACCATAGGTTCAACTATCTCTAACAAGTAATCTAATGGCAACTCCCTCCCTCGACGTTCAATATGCTCGCTCTCAATTCCCCGCTCTTGACTCTGGCTTCATCCACACCGACGTTGCAGGCGGTTCCCAGGTCGCCAAAGTCGTCGTTGATAGGATCGTCGACTACTTGCTCAATACGAACGCCCAACTAGGAGCTGGACATGCTGTCTCTATAGAAAGCACTCGACGTGTTTTCGTTCAAGCTCCTGAGGAAGTTGCTCAGTTGTATAACGCAGATCCTGATGAGATTGTATTTGGTGCTAGTTCGACGATGAATATCGAGAACCTAGCAAGAGGAATTGAAGCCGATATCAAGGACGACGAAGAACTCATCATGATATGCGAGCATGAAGGTACGCCCCTTTGCAATGTTATTTAGTGGTAAGTACTGATGACTGACCTCCTCTTCGTTCAGCTAACTTTGGCCCATGGAAGAGGCTAGCAGCACGCCAAGGTGTTGCACTCAAGATTTGGAATGCTAGACCCATGAATCCCGCCAACCCCTACTCACTAGCGTACAAGACCGAAGACCTCCTCTCGCTCGTTACCTCGAAGACCCGCATCGTCACTGTATCCGCCTGCTCTAACATTCTCGGATCCATCATCCCCGTCAAGGAGATTGTCGCCGCCCTGAGGAAAGACGCCGAAGCAAAAGGTGTACGAAAGCTAGAAGTTGTGGTCGATTGTGTAGCGTATGCTCCCCATCGCCGTATCGACGTGAAAGATTGGGATGTTGATTATGCTGTGTTCTCATTTTATAAGGTAACGTATCTTCGAATCCACCGTAATGACCAATTCATGACCTTGTCAATTTAGATCTTCGGCCCACATGTCTCAGCAATGTACACACGTAAAGCCTCCCTGACATCTTCTGTCTCATCTCTCGTGCACCACTTCATCAAAGCCCATGACAGAGGCTACAAGCTCCAGCCTGGAGGTGCAGGCTACGAGATCGTCTGGGGTGCTACCGGATCCGTCGAATACCTTCTCTCCCTCACTCCATCCCGCTCACTCCGCGCCACGTTTGACGCCATCGCCGTTTATGAACAAAATTTGGTCAAGAGGATCATGGAGTTCTTGACTGCGCCTGAGCAGTGGGAGAGGGGTGTCAGAGTCGTTGGTGATGAGGCTACGGATTTCTCAAGGGTACCCACTATTGCATTTGTGGTGATGGGAAAGCCTGGAAAGCCGGTTAGTAGTAGTGATATCGCTGCTCTCGGAAATGCGTCTGGGAAGGTACGTTAACTTCTCTTCCCGGGTTGGGGTCGATGTCGAGAAGACGCTCAAATTCGAACCCACAGATTGGCTTCCGTTCGGGGCACTTCTATAACTACGCCCTCGTTGATTCCCTTCTACCGAAGCTAGATCCAGAAGATGGGTTGATTCGGATATCTCTCGTTCACTATAACACGCTCGAAGAAGTGGACATGATCTTGGAGACTATCAGAGAAGCTCTTTTGACCTTATCGAAGTAGGGACTCTAGAGTATAGACTTATGACAACGAACGAGATTTCTATTACCGTTGCTAGAGCTTGTAATATCATTGTATGTTTGTCGTTTTTCTACCCTTCTCCCGCGAAGGATAATCCTTGACTAGTAGTCATCCGACACCGTTATTATCAACTTGCCTACTCTGTGTATTCTCTCCAAATATTCCTCCATCTCCCGCATTTGCCTTCTCATCGTCGCCTCCCTCTCCTCGTCTAATTCGAATATCCTTGTTCGCATTCGGAGGAAAGTAATGTCAACCAAGGGAGGGCCTGATGGGAATCTGACCGGGTTCATCAGTTCGTCTGCGACTAGCTTCCAGTTAGAGTTCTCGATAGGGTACGAGAACGGAGCTTTCGCCTGCGCTGAATCGCCTCTGTACAAGTGCATAGCTGCCAGTGGACTGAGCCCGAAGGCCAGCCTTGAGAATCCGCTTGATTCAAGTGGAAGTGTCCGAATCAGTTCACAGAGCCAACGCCCTGGAGAGAATACCTCAGGGGTAGCAGTATCTGGTGGAAGATACGAAGGAGGGCGTATGATACCAACATCAAATGACTGAAGGCTAGCCAGGCCTTGAAGAGAGATATAATTGGGTCTGTCTGGTAGTAAAGGTCAGTAACGATCTGTATGCTCCAGGTCTGATATCCTTACCTGAGGGCAACGAGGCATGTCCGGTGTGAAATTCTCCCAAGCGCGTCCGTATATTTGACAGCGTGGAGCTATAACGATTAAGAAGACTCGCTTGCAGCTTCATTTGTTGTATTGTTGGTCTGGGGTGAATAAAATCAAAGCTGCACACATTGAGGTCACAGACCCAGAGTAGAAACTGAACAGGTGCGGAACTGTCTGTTCGGAGGGCGATGTGAAAGTTGACAGTGCCCTCAATCTGCGGATTTGGGAGGTGTGACAGTCTCGACGAAATGATAACCCGACAGAGTTGCAGATGACAGGTCCTTATTGAAGGCTGAAGGCCATGGAGAGTGTTCAACAACTGGTCAACAGTAAATGTGACGTCGTGGAACGAGATCATCTCCAGGTGAGAAAGTGAGCGAATGATATCAGCCGAATCTGCTGAGATGTCGGCACAATCAAAGTCTTCCAGCGTGAGGTTACGTAGGTTTGGACACTGGGTAAGGGTGTATTGAATCATCCGGTTAGGAAGCCTCCTATGGAGATGCTCGCGTTCCTCAGGACTGACCCACCCGATATCGATGGATGAAGCACGGAGACGGACTTGTAGGATGTACGCCCCAAGAGTGAGGCTAGATTGGCCACGATTTGCTTCTTTAGCAAGAAAAGAAGACTCGAAGAGCTTGGAAATACCAGCAAAATCATACTCGTCGACGCTCAGATCCACGGATCGAGTGGTGAAGAATTGAGTACGTGAGTGGTGTAGCCATCGCCTTGAGACAAGAGCGCATCTGCATAAAGCGCGTGCATCTTCACTTAGCGCTCTGAAGATCTGCTCTTCGACTTCTGGAGGTAGATAAAGCTGCGCTGAGTCGTCAGATAGCAATGGCTGATTGTTCGAGGGCTTCATCGTTATCGGTTATCGATTGGAGCTGGTGGAAGAAGTGATAGATGCTATACAGCTTCGGGCTTACCTGGGGCTAGGCACCAGAGTCAGAGTCAGAACCAAATGTCACATTGATGATCGACAAACCGTCGGCCAGAATACCTAATATCCGGGATATGGCATTCTTTCTCGTTTTCTCTCGTCCAGCGACTGCTGTCTTGATCTGGCAGAAAGGGACTGCAAAGCTGGGACCTCCGGAGTTGTTACTTTACCACGACATCCTTAGCAATCTCTACCTCGTCATTTACTGAGGATACTTGCTGTCGCCGCCCTGCCAGTGGTCGATTCCCTTCTCCCGAGAAGAGATCTCGAAGGCAGATTGATTACGATATATCTGGCTCGCTATATCATACTAGAGGGGGTGGACAAGACTATCAGAGTGGGGGCGTAGAACGACGCATAGCCCTACAGATCAAAAATATACCTAACCGCTCTCACCATTCTCAACTTTCCTGCTTTATGTATTCTCTCCATATATCGCTCCATATCCTCCATCTCCTGTCTCATTATCATTTCCCTCTGACCATCTCCGGCTATTCCCAGAGGAGCCTCGAGGAAGGTAACTTCAACGCAGGGAGGTCCTGAGGGGAATCTGATAGTATCCATGAGTTCTTCTTCCACCAGTTTCCAATTAAATCTCCTGAGATAGTACGAAAACTCATTAGTCTCCCTTGAGTGGGTCATCTGCATGGCTGGATTCAAAGCGCACGCCAATCTTGAAAGTACGCTATTGGAGGGCAGTGTGCGGAGAAGTCTGGAGAGCCATTCTCCTGGCGCTGGCGAACCAAGGGTTAATATGATACCAACATCCAGTGATTGAAGGCTAGATAGCCCGAGGAGAGAAATATGATCGCGGCCGGCTGGTGATGTACATCAGTAAATTATGCTTCTGGCCCTCAATCGTTTTCTCACCTGAGAACGCGGTATGGCTCATAGCTAAGTATCCTAAATGTGACCGTAGGTCTTTCAATGTAGAACTATATTTACGGATGAGCTTCCCTTGGGCCATCAATTGCTGCTCTGTCGGTCCTGGATTTAGGAAATACAGGCTGCATATGTTGAGCCCGGAGGCTCGGAGGAAGAAATCAATCATCGGTGATTCTCCCTCTCTGTCCGTGGTGACACCGACATGGAATTTGACAGAGTTTCTTCTTTGTAGAGGCAGGAGAAAGGATATATTCGGGGAAGTCCCTCGAATATCAGGACGTCGCAGGTGGCATGCCGTAATTGAAGGCTGAAGATTTTCAATTGTATTGACTAACTGATCTCGAGTGAATACGATTTCGCGAAAGGAAATCTTCTCGAGATGAGAGAGGGTGTGAATAATAGTAAGTGATTCAGCCGAGAGGTCGTCCCACTGGAAGGATTCCAACGTGAGTTTGCGGAGGTTCAGACATTGGGTGAGGACGTATTGAACCATAAGGTTCGGGAGTCTGCTGTAGAAAGGGTCCCGTTCTCCTGGATTGATCATCGTAGTAGAAGAAGCGCAGAGACGGACTTCAAGAATGTATGGGGCGAGTGTGGACGTGGACTCGTCACTGTTAGCATAATTTGTCAGGAAAGAGGATTTGAGGAGCGCGTATAGACCGTCGTCCAAATCGTCCGCACTCACATTCACGGAGCGAGTGGCGAAGAATTGCTTGCGTGAATAGTGCAACCAGCGCCGGCAGACAAGCGCGCATCTGGCTAGGGTAGGCCCATCTCCACCCATCTCTGCGATAATCTGTTCATGTAGATCTTGAGGGAGGCGCAGCATCTCCGAGTTGCCCGGTTGACTGCTCGAAGACTTCATTATTATGAGCTATAGATGGTGGCAAGAGCAAAGGATGTGACGCAGTCTACCCGTGGGAACACATTTTCCAGTATCCGACTTCCGGGCGGGCTTGTGCTCAGACACCAAATATGACCATCCTCGAGTCCTAGCCCAAAGTTTCGAGGTATCTTGACCTCATGCTATACTCTCTATGGCTCGTACAAAAGTAGTTGCCATCTAAGGTGGCTTAATGACTGATCCTGGGTTCCAACGACCCCGACGCGATTCTGAGGAGGACGATAGCAAACTCGACTGTTGGGATCGTTCTGCAGCCTGGATCACAATGGTGTATAGCTACTTAAAGCGACCTGGAGGCGGATAACCTCCTTTCTTTATCTCGCTCGCTTTCTTGGATCCAATTCCACTCAGAGTTCGGAATTTCATCCCACCCAACACTCTTTTGTGCTCCACTCTCTTTTATTCAATATGCCCTTCTCAAAGAACTCTAAGTCTGCTGCTTCGTTCTCTTCTCTTCTTCATAATGACGATGGATATGGGTACATCTACTCCTATCTATTTCTCCTCCAGGTCGATGTAAATCTAATCTTATATTCCACAGCAGCCCTATTAAACCTCAACTACATTTGCCATCATCCCCTTCGCCTACCAAACCTTCTCCCGCTTCGTCTAAGAAGAGCAAGGGGCTAGCCTCTGCTCTCAAGCATCTGTTCAAGCTGAAATCGAAGAAGTCTAAACCCAAAGTTGACGCGGATGCCAGCACTTCCACTCCTGCCACCCTTCCCCTTCTTCCGAAGGACTTCAAGAAAGCGTCCAAGAAGGTGCTCGCTCTGCACCTCTCGTCAGCCAAGTCTGAGGTCAAAGCTCTCGAAGAATTCAAGACCCAGCTGGAGTCTTCCTTACGAACCGCTCACGACGATCTTCGATTCGCTCAAGATGACGCCAAGGCTGCTCAAGATGGCGGTCGTGCTGCTCGAGCCGAGCTTCACGCTGTTCAAGTCGACCTTCGTTCTGCTAAGAATGATCTATACGCTGCTCAAACCGATCTTCGTGTCGCCAAGAATGACCTTCGCGTTGCTCGAAACGACCTCCGTACCGCACAAGGCGAGCTCGCATCTACGAAGCAGGAGATCCGAAGAACTGCGGAGAAAACCGCTCGGGATGCCACAGAGATATGCAAGCTCCAAGAAAGACTAGCCGCGAGCATGCTGCAGGGTAGAGCGTTCCTTGCGACGAAGGAAGAGAATCAGAAGTTGAAAGACAGAATCGCGACGGCGGAGGCGAAAGCCCAGGAAGCGGAGAACAGAGCCTCTGAGCTTGGGGCAAGAATTACCGCGCTCGAAGAACGCGTCCGAACTGCTCAAGAAGAGGCTAGAGTCGCTCAAGAGGAGGCCAGGTATGCACAAGAGGAGGCGAGGGATTCTCGGGCTGAGGTAGAGATGGTAGAGTCCCGGCTGGCCGTTGCCCTCGATTATGCGGAAACTGCAGATTTGCGTGTCAAGCAATACCACGATCGCCATGGTGTAGACTGCAACTCCAAAGTCTCTCGCGCTAGCGATAATCTTGGGAGAGTCAAGATCGCCTTACGCAACTACGAAAGCCGATTATACCAGGAGCATAGGATGGAGGAGACCCGCCAAGAGATGAAGAGGGACTTCGAGGAGCAACTCAAGATGCTTGTTGAAAAGGAGAAGGTAAAGTTCAGGCACGAGATGAGGATGAAAGACGAGCAATTGAGGGAGAAAGATGAAGAGCTTAAGGAGAAGGAGTTGGAAGTCGAGAGGTTGATGAAATTGATGAAGTGGACTGAGGAGGGCGAGATAAGTTTCGAGCTTGCTTGTTAGATACCCCATGCATATTTTCCATTCGACTCCCGACTTGTTCGGTTGAGTCAGGGGACCTCGATGGCTTGCCTCGGTCTCTGGTTTCGTGCGACCCCTTGATGGACGCTCTTGCTTTTATTCGCCGAGTATTGCATTAGTTTATCAGTACATACATTTGCTTTTCTTCATTCCTTCTCCCATTCGCCTAGTATTGCCTTGATTTAGTAATAGCTACATTTGCTTTTCTATGATCCTTCTCTTGCATTCGCTTGGTATTACAGTAGGTTATTAGTAGATACATTTGCTTCCCTTTATATTGTCGTTGGTCTCTTAGCGTTGATAGATGTGGGTCATGGCTTCACGCCCCCCTTACCTATCTTCGCCTCTTGCATATACATATCACACAGCTTTAGTAGATACAATTTGGAACGGATCATGAATTTTGGAACATAGTTTATAGCGACGTGGATCGAATATAATCTGGCTTGGTAGATTATCCAGCTTCCCTTCTCCAATCCAATATTTCTTCTCATCAAACAACGTAAGGGTTAATTGGCTCGCATTTATTCCTGGGGCAACAGCAAGGCGGTTCCTGGATTATTACGTTGACATATCCAGTGGGGCAGATGCCGACCGTGTTCACAGGACACAAGCACACGCGGGTGGGATGGCAGACAGGATGCAGATGTTCATCGGCGGGCTGCGGTATACCCTGGACAGAGAGGGCATATAAGGCGGTGACGAGGATGAATGTGAGTTTGTTCATGATCAGAAAGCTGGACACTCGAAGGTCAGGACTGTTCTCTAGGCGGGTAAGAAACTTACTCAACAACTGTGGGACTTCTTCGAGATCCGATAGCACTCTCGACAGACTTTTTATGGTTGAGTATATCCTCCGCAATTCAAGGATCCTTCTCTAGGAGCGATACCTGGTTCTATTTCCGTCTGATTGAATTCGCAGAATATGAACTACGAATGGGCGAGTTACGTCAATGTCGACAACGATGTGCCTGGCATCTCGGTGACGGGAGGATGAACGCGTTTGTGGTGTATTTGGTAGTGGAGGTTGAGCGCTGGGGAGCGACCATTTACAACCGGAGGACCGAACATTGACCAGACCCTGGTAAATGAAATTGATTTTGGACGGCGTGCCACAGTGCCCGTGGGTGCGTTGGCTATGCTTACGGTAAACACGGTTCCTCATGGACTCTGACGCCTCAATAAGATTGCCAGTGAGCTCTCGGGAACTTCGGCTTTCGACGCTCAAAACATTATAAATCGCCACCAAATACATTCATCCGAGTACATTTCGCAAGAGATATTTTTAGTTCTCTTCTCGACATCGCCGTCTTGCTTCCTCCATAGTCACAAATTCACCCAATGTCCTAGTCCGAGATCTTCACACACGTGTCGAGTTCGCAGCAGCAAGGAGGCTCGATATTAACGACCTTGACATAGCCCGGAGGGCATTGTGCGATCCTGTACAGAGGGCACGGACAGGGTCGGACGGGTGTACATGCGGGAGGAGGGTTGGTATTGGTTTGTGGACTGGCATGTGCTGCAGTAATGAACATGATAGTAAGACTGCTGATGGCGAGGAATCGCATTGCTAGAAATATGTGTTGGTTGAAGTTAGCTGAATGGTAGGGCTAAATCGCCTAGAGGTGGGAATACGCACTGCGCTGGTAGGTTGTCTGATAACTGCTGCGATATTGGGACGGAGGTGCTGGCTAGCTCCTCGTCCCCTCTCTTTATCGTGATTTATACTCGAAGAGAACTGGGAAAGCCGAATCTAATTACGACCAATGGGAGGGGATCCGTCAAGCCAGGACATCTGACCGCAGTACTAACGAGATATCAGGGGTCTGCGAACGACAGAATGGAGAGAGATGTAGAAAATGAGTCTCATTGGGGCTGGGGCTAGGGACATACGGAAAAACAGACTCATTGACAGTTAAGGCCTTTCAGATTGTCATCACAGGCAAATACATTCGTTCGAGTAACTTTCGTAGAGATATTTTTAACATGTTACGAAACACCGCCGTTTTGCCTCCTCGATATTCAAATTCGTCAAATATCCTCAGTACCCAATCTTCACACACTTGTCGATCTCGCAGCAGCAAGGAGGCTTCCTCTCAACGACTTTGATATAGCCAGGAGGACATTTCCCGATCCTGAAAAGAGGGCAGGGGCAGGTTTGTGTAGGTTTGCAGATAGGGACTGGCAAACCGTCGGTGTCGGGTTGAGGAGCAGCATGAACTACGGCGGTGAACGCGGCGGCCAGAACGCTGAAGGCGAGGAACCGCATTGGTGATTATACTGTGTTGAAAGGCGTTCAGTAAACGATGGATTATCTGGAAGAAATAATACTCACTATGCTGAGCGTTTTCTCGATGGCTGTTACAACTTAGCAAAGGAAGAGGCTGATAGACCTCTCGGTGTTTCGCTAGCGCTTTATACTGGAGAACCACTCCTTCGTAGACCGAATCCGATTGTGACCAGAGTAAGGCGTCCGTCAAAACAGGGAAACGAAATTCATGAGTGACGTTATCGACAGATGAATAGACCGCGAGATGGAGACAGCACCACGAAATGCAGGTTTGAGTGGCTGAAGTTGATAGAACATCTGAACAATAATAGGAAAGGCGTGCAACCTATTCAGGCAGTCAAGCACCGCAGAGGATATTGTATGGAATAGCCTTCGCACGATCTTGGGCATTCTCCAGTCGAGTTATCTGTACTTCATCCAGAGCATCCACTTTTTTTCTCGCAGAATTGTGACAACATTTTTTTGAGCGTTCACATAGTTGGCTTTGGCTTTGATTCGACCTCTGTGAGTCTCTCGGATCCGAAAATGAGTCGAGAATCAAGATCACATGATGAACGCGTCATGAACACGTGCCGCTCTCGCCTAGATTTGGCCATTGGCCACAGCAGCGCGAGCTCCTTCAATCACGACTGTCATCTTTACAGCTTCTTGCTTAACGAATAACGACGAGTAAACCTGCTAAACCTCAGATCTTACGATAAGCATGTCTGGGCAGCGATGGATACCCCTTGAGAGTAACCCTGAGGTATTTCCCCTCACCATTTTGTCAAAGAACCAATGATTCTTATGGATATCCTAGATTTACAATGAGGTTCATTAGAATATCTGTGATCTATGCTCGACTACTGAATATCGTGTAGTGGGCGAAACAAGCCGGACTTATTGCTGCGGATGCCCATTTCCAAGATGTCTATGGTCTCGAGGACGAGGCGAGTATCACTATGATCCACGGCTTTAATCTGTCGCTGATGCGCGTTCTCTCCCTCCAGCTTCTCGGTTTCGTCACAGGGCCAGTCAGGGCAGTTATCCTTTTGTTCCCTGACTGGGAAGATGGTAAGGCTAAGCGTAAGGAAGAGGATGAGAGGATCGCTAGGGAAGGTCAACCCAAGCTGGACAAAACCATCTTGTGGATCAAACAGACTGTGCGTAACTCACTCAAAGTTCTTAGCAGTCGATGATTGAAGCTGTATACTTGATAGATCTCGAATGCTTGTGGAACCATGGCCCTAATCCATTCTCTCGCGAACGTATGCTGACTTGCTACACAAACCTTGGTCCCTCACCTAATTCGCCCAACTTCTAGTCTGACGTTACAATCGCCCCCATGTCTCCTCTCGCCACATTCATCGACGAGTGCAAAGGTATTTCCTTCGGATACACATTCTATTCCGCCGCTTATGATGAAATAAAACAGACAAGACGCCCCTCGAACGTGCCAAAATCCTGGAAACTACTACCGCATTCAAGGATATTCATTTGAAGAACGCGTCCAGTGGCCAATCGTCTGTTCCGGAGGATCTTCATGTCGACCTCCACTTCATCGCCTTCGTTCAAGCCCCAGATCAGGAGCTAAAAGATCAGGCTGGCTCTGTCGATGTGAACGAAACGGAAGAAGCGCCCGCGCCAGATGAGGCATACAGTGGCATGAGGCTGATTGAACTGGATGGGGAGCGCGGAGGTCCCATTGATCGAGGTGAATGCAAGGACTTGTTGAAGGTGATTATGACGTCATCAAATTGCGCGCGCTTTCCATGGCTGATGGAAATCTCTCGAAGGATGTCGCCAAGTACGTCAAAGAGAAGTTCATCGGAGAGTCGTCCAGCATCCAGTTCAACCTTATTGCCCTTGGTGGACCTGCTGCTGAGTATGAGAATTGAGCACGCCTTTGAGTCGAAGAGTGTGGTTCTCCATAAACCTCACCTATATAATCTGAAAAATTGAATCTGTGGCTAGTAGTATCCTGAGCTCGAAGTTGCTGTCAGTTGCCTGGAGAGTATCGCAAATCATCCTCGACTCAAGACGACCTACTGAGGTCAAGGCCCTGCCGTCCACGGCATCCGTTCAAGGCAACTGCCGTGATACCATCGAATTCTGCTGATTTCACCGTACACTGCCACGCTGTCATTCTGCTAGAATCCGCCCATGATCACAAAAGCCTCACCAAACGCCATACAAATGGCGAATCTATTCTCTGACCAATATCAGCCATTAGTGGCCGTGAACAACAGGGCGTAAACTCGCTCATATTCTGGCTGCTCAACTGGGACTCGAAGTACACCCGGCCTAAACCGTTTATCGTGGTCAATCAGAATTCGCAGAAGGCGTCAAATGCCCGTTTTTCGGCGAATTGGCCCTACGATAATCGTATGTCATACATCTGTGCATCACTCTATGAGAGTCGCCGTGTAATGCCGAAGTCTTATCATCTCTCCTGGCTCTTTTCGAAGAGATCCATCATCAAACTCGGGTTGTCATCCTCACTTCGTGACTGCTGCGGAGGCACAAAACGACGACAATACATATGTCGAAAACGGTCTTGTGGATGGGTACATATACCCGTGTTGCACCTTTCTCGTCTCTATTTGCACGACCAGAATGAGGCTCCTCGCTGCCTGGAGTACGATCTTGTTGTTCACAGCTCGTTCAGTCCGGGGATCGATCACAGTCTATGGACAAACTCCCCTAGGCCTTACAAGCGGGGTTTCCACTGGTACAACGCCAGTAGCAACCGCGCCTGTTCCACCTCCAACCTTCACGCCTGGAGGTGGTAGTATACCCAATGCGGCATATGATAATACGGTGTTGACGCCTCCACCACCTCCAGCCGATATGCAGACCCAGTTCACGATCAATCTTGCAGCAACCAATGCCTCCGTTCCGAATCTATCGATATTGCAACATGGCTCTTTCTATGGGTTCTCAGTGGAGACGTCGGTTATCACTCAATTAAGTGAGTCAGTTCTCCCCTTTTGACGAGTTCCTTGGTCTGATAATGGTGTCTTATTCGCCAGTGGGGAAGAACTCGTAGGTTAAGCGTTGTTTACACTGATATCAAGCTAAACGCTTTCCCTCGTCTAGGACTCACCTCAAGCCACCGTTCCTCAACATAATCTCTCAACTGGTTCAGCGATCCGGAGGCCTTCATATTCGCCTGGGCGGTAACACCCAAGATTTTGCAGTCTTGGTCGACAGTATACCGAACGGATTCGCGACATCCAAGGAGATCACCTCACCAAATGTGAGTTATGCCACCTGGCTATACACCTTGGAAGCTTTGAGCTCACCCCACGATAGGATAAAACGCCGAACGTAGTTTATACCAAAGACCTACTATATCTTGCTGCGAATATCTCTGCTCTGGTTCCTGGGGTGCGTTGGTACCTCGGTGAGTAAACAAGCCTCCCGCGTTAGATTCACCTCAAGGAACTCATTTCTATACAGGGGTACCATTCAATGATACGACAAATTGGAGGCTGCAGATCGCAGAGCAAGGTCAGGCTATCCTAGGCGACAACCTACTGGGTCTCCAAGGCGGAAATGAACCAGATTACTATGGCGTGTGAGTATGCTCCGCTACCCTGACAAACGTGAATTGTCTACTCATTCATCAACCTAGACATCAGCAACGTCCAACGGACTACGCTCCCCAGGACTATTTCAATGAATTTGGTGCGCTGGTGAAGGCAATCCAGGCGGATAACAACATACCCATCAAGAATATGCTCGTTGCACCCAGTCTTGCCAGTGGTCCGTGGCAGCCTGGTCAACTATGGTCAATCGGATTCCTTGACGCTTACAAGGATGTATTATCCGCTATTACAATGGAACAGTGAGTTTCTTGCTTACATTCTCGTTTTCCCCGCCGCTCATACCATTCCTTCAGTTATCCGAGCAATAATTGCTACGTCACGTTCAACACAGGATCTTATGTTGATCCTCAGAAGACATTCCCTTCATTCCTTACTCATGATTCCGGCATCAACATGGTCAAACCTTACCTTGACACAAGCGGGCGAGCACGAGTACTTGGGAAGCCCTTCATCATGTTTGAGACGAACTCTGCGACCTGCGGTGGTTTGGCGGGAATCTCGGATAGCTTCGGTGCAACTCTTTGGGCTCTGGACTACGGCTTCACGATGGCGGCGTCAAATTTCTCCCATGCGCTTATGCACTTTGGTGGCCAGAGCACCTACTACAATGTAAATTCGTCCGGTTCTTGAGAGGGATATTATACTGATGTGACTCTAGCCAATTACAGGTCCGTCATGGCGTAGAATTCCGAAGGCAGCTGGGAGAAACTAACATCGTTTCTCAGCTCCTCCGACAAACCAGACTTCTTTCAGCCAATACACAGTCGGAGCAATTCTCTATTCTATCATGGTCTCAGCAGAGGCTTTCGGAAAGTCCAACCTTTCTCAAATTGTCGACACCAGTACGAACTCGTTCACGCCGTCTTACGCCATTTATGACAACGGCAAACTCGATAAAGTCGCCTTCTTCAACTATGTGGATGACGCGTCTGGCGCTCACGATATCACTGGAACTTTCACCGTCAATGGAGGGCAGGCTCCTAATCAGGTTTACGTAAAGTGGGTGTGCTGCATCCGATTTTGTTGGATATTTAATTGAGTCGCCCATTTTCAGATATCTGGCAGCTGAATCAGTGTCCGTCAAAACTAACATTACCTGGGCAAACCAGGTTCGTCTATCTGTAGCTTGGAAGCTCTCTACTGACTTGACTCCAGACATTTGGGAATAGATTCCAAGTTGACGGGAGCTTGAAAGGAGACCTTTCTATCGTACCAATCAAATGCGATATCAACGCCAATGCATGCCACATCCCTGTCAAAGCGCCTGGCTTCGCCCTCGTCTTCCTTAACAATCCTACCACTAACGGTGATGGCCCAACAACGTATGCCACGACCGCCTATACCAAATTGGTCAATACCGCTACAATAGATCCAGCCGTTTTAGCGACGTCGAATGGTATATCGGGAAAGGAGAGGAGTGGTCAAGGAAGTACAAGTCCTGGATCAGCAGAAAATGGGACGAGAGGGATGCAGGGAGCAATGTCGCAAGCTTTCTACTCATATGTGATTGTCCTGGGAAGCATTACTGTTATTGCTCTGTGTTGGTAGTTGATAGAGACAGGGTTTTCGTAAGATGTATACTAGTAATGCGGATCCTAAGAGAAAGGTGAAAACCTTGTGTCGAACATTCTTTAGCTGACCCATCGGGAGATTGTAATGTGTCAAGGTTGCGGTCGATATCGCCGCGACGGTCGGAGGGTAGGGACCTCGGGTGCATTCCCTACTAGCCTCAGGTACTCAAGCTCTATCGCACCTCCCACCATTTCGAGCTCACAAAAATGACGTGTGCTCAGCTGGAGAGCAGTAATTCACCAATACTCAACGAACCAGAGCTGATTTCTCTTCCTCCGGAGCTCGAAGAACAGATCTTCATGGCCCTAAGTGGAGACGAACCCACATTAGGCAAATGCGCTCTTGTGTCACGGCGATGGCTGCACTATTCACGGACTCAATCCTTCGCTACTCGATCCGTAGTTTTGTCTGTGGACAAATGCTACAAAGGCGTATACAAGATCTTTGAAACGTCTTTTCTTGCCAAAGAAGCGAATGGTGGCAAATCGCTTTCTACTCTTGGTCCCTATATTCGACAAATCAGTCTTCAAGCTTCGTCGATCGCGACTACCAGCCCCGATGAACGTCAACGCTTCTATGAACTCCTTCCAAATCGCATCATCCAACACGTCCTCACTCAATGTCCCAGCCTGCGTAAACTTACGCTAGAATATTTCCGATGGGACGACATCTCAGACGAATCAGTCAACATTATCCACTCACTGTCTCTCCTTGAGACGATCTCATTCTACAACGTCGAATTCACACGCGACGATTTGATCGGTGCACTTGAGAGCCTTCAGCCCTCTATCACGTCTTGCCATCTGCAAACCTATCACATTCCGGGAGTTTCATCAAATCCAGATGCTTTCCCGCCTCGACAGATTAAGAACTCCTCCAAAATTCATGCCGTTGTCCAGGAGTCTGACCTTGGCTATTTCCTGCTTCGAGCGCTCAGCCTCAATGTATGCGCCCTCGAATTTGCCAGTACTGGACCAACAGAGCAACAATTGCAGCTGCAAGCTCAGCTCACCCGTCGATATTGCTCTACTTTAGTTAGCTTGCATATCTGCCTTGCCCACTTTCACCGTGACGTAGGCGAATCTGGATCATCAGGTGAGATTTCCAACAGAATCCAAAGCTTGATCTGAGCTTGATCTAACCATGCTGATAGAGAGACTGAACCATCTGTCGCTGCATGCAATGCCTTGCCTCCAGTCGCTCTATGTTGGTGTCATACGCCCTCCCTCCCATCTTCATCCAAATTCTAGCTCCTCGGGACGTTGGCTCGCCGAGCTTGTCAGCACACTGTCCCCCAATCAGAATGCGCTCTCAAAGTTGGCATTCGGGTTAAGTCCAGGCGTATATAGGGGCAACCCAGCAGATGCGACAGTTGCGTTCTCTTACCATATCGAGAATTTCGACTGGAAGTTGGTTGAAGATGAACTTATGAACCCTATCAGATTTTCCTCAGGCCCTCCATTGGTCGAGATTAATTTTATCAGGATCCCTACACGAAAAATCACAGAAGATACACGCAGAGAAGAGACAATGAAACGAGAGATGCGGGATATGGAAAGGTATCTGGAGAGAATACACAAAGCTGGAAAGTTGAGACTAGTGCCAAAGATACAGAGGAAATACTCCTGGGCCTATGCTAGGTAGAGAATTATCAAACCCTTATAACAGGTCCCAATACAATGCAATAGGTCTCGCAGCGATACATAAAAATACGGCGAAATGAGAGTGTCTAGCTGGAGCAAGACAGAATCCCCTTGAGGGCTTCCACAACAGATAGCACTCCGCTGATCAATGCCTTCATGCCTTTCGGTTTATCTGACTTCTCGTTCTCCCTCTCCTCTGCCACTTTGCCCCAAGATTCCGAAGAACGAGAAAGGATCTCTGCATATCGGTCAAGCATATCAGACATCTAGAAGGGAATAGCTAGGTCAGATCGATTCCATCGTTCTTATGACTAACGAACGTACCATATTGTGGTAAAGGACAGTATCGGACAAGACCTTCGTCCACTGCGCATTGAGGTTGTTCCTCCTGGAGATAGTATCGACCTCACTAGGAAGAAGTGCAGAGCCTCCTTCGAAGTCACTCGAAGCGACCCCTTTCTGTACCCATTCACACCACTCGTTCAGGTCAGTGAGATGGTTTGAGAACGTGGTGAGCTGCTTCAAGTTGTTGACAAGGTCGGTGCCAAGGTCACGAATTGTCTTCGTCAGCAATTTAGCTGATAAGGGAATACCGTTAGCGAGGTAACAAGCAATTCAAACAGACAACTTACATTGACCAGCAGCATCAACTGGAATCTTGACTGTGGCTTCGACGGGTATATCCTTGCCTGCTGCAGCGAGCTACGCTAATAAATTAGTTCATAGTTTCCAATATCATGAGTGTCGAAGACGAACCTTGTAAAGCTCTTGATCAACCTGCCTAAATGCCTGTGCAGCCTCTGATGCTTTGGTGCAAGCGTTGCTTGCAAGTTCATCAATCTTCTTTCGACTCTTCACCAATTTATCCTCCTCCGAATTATCCGAATTATTGTTCGAACGACCGATTTGGAGTAGAGAATGAAGAGAAGCTGCTCGTGACATAGGTTTTGGTATCTGTTGTTCGGGAGGAGCAAGTGTATTTGCGGGCGTTGGTGCGGGTGCTTTCCCTTTCTCGTCCGTGGTGGGGGCGGTGGGCTCGTCAGAAGCGGGAGGGAGAACCGTAATGTCGCAGAGAGTTCCTGCCTCTTTGCTGAGATGGTAGATGATTTCGACAGCACTGATACTTGAGTCAATAGCGTTGACTAGAACGACCATCCGATCTCTGAATCTGTTGACTAGAGGATCTACGGCTGCTGCATTCTCTTCAGGTCGCTGGCTAGAAATGAAATGTATGAGCACATATTCTAGGGCGAAGAAGGAAGAATAACTCACGTATCTTGTAGTTTGGTGTACGGAGCTAATCTGTCGAATGATTTCTTCGTGCTCTGCGCGAGAGCCTTCAGGTTGAGATCACCAAATTTCGACGTCGTGGGGGACTTCGGCGAAGTGGGAGAGGTAGGCGAGTTCAGAGGTGGTGCCATGTTTTGGTGAGAGGTGGATATAATATGATCGTCGCGCTCAACTCTCAAGGCTTATATAGCGCAGGGAGCACGACGTCACCCATCGTGCCCAACGAGACCGAGGGATGTTTGAGGTTGTCCAGCCCGCGAGACCCTGCCTGCATGTTAGTCGCGCACCAGCCTCGAGCTCTACTCTTCCACTATGCACAGCCTAGAGAGGCGGACAGAATAGTGGAGAAGGGATCCAAGACGGTCATCAGAAGGCTCTCATCGATCTGTGACAATTGTGAAACGATTCGTGCCGGTTTTCAGGCCGAGAAAGGTACCAGAGCTTTATCCCGTCCGAAGGGCCCAGAATCAGCACAGCGTATTGACCACTGGTGAAACCGAGTTACAACCCTTAAGCCATGCACACGAAGCAAGGCCCTAATCTCTGCAGCTTTCTACGCCAGATGAAAGCGAATTTAGGCCATAGCCACCGTGATACACGCTTTTGTGTGGCCTCCACACGTGTAGGGTCATAACAATAATAGTACCGTCCGACGCGGAGTGACTCAGGGAAGATACCAAGCTCTTTCTCTAGAAGGCTTGGTTTTCTTCGTCCCAATCGTGTAGCATTGAAGCTCGAGGCTTGTTGAAGACGTGAAGGAAAGAGCCAAAAGCGATTTGTGGGATTTCGAGGTTCGGCTTGTGCCGATCTTGGTGAGAACCAAACAAACATCCCTTTGTGGATGACTTGACGCCATGTTGTCGGACCACGACATGAATGGCGCAGGACTCAACAGCAAATTTGGACATTCTCCGTGATCTCAGCGACTATGAACGACTGAAAAACGATGAAGGTGGCTAGAAAATGCCGCAAATGTCTGCGGGGACGCAACGATCACCAAAGAAATGGACCGTGAGCTCCCTTTTGTCAAAATGCCACCTACATGCAAGCACACTGATATAGACGCTAGGATACCATACGGACTGCCTACATACAGCAGAATCGACTCGAAGCTACACCAGGAAGCGCCAGGAATGGTGCGTCGTTTGTGCCAAGTAATCGATCGCTCTGAATTCACAAGCGTTTCAGGCCGATTGTGCTCCCAGACCAAACATCGCCAGCGCGTAGTTCATCTTGTCCAGAATAGACCAGACGGCCCGAATGTGCGAAATGAAGACCAGGTAGGCTGTTTGCTGCGATTACCGGCCTTCGTGTGCTAATTATTCCTGATAGCCATTGCGCGGAAGTCCTCAAACCACGGGATGGACGATGCGTCTAATAGTAAGGCCCACTTTAGATGGAACGCTACTCCTGCCTTCTGCTGTTGACCATGTTTGTGCTCTTGTCTGCAGATACATATATGTACTGACTTTGGACCCCAGCTAGCGCATATAACCATGATCCAACCAGGAGCCGTGAAGGACGAATGCGGGTCATGGCAATCGGATGGGATTCGCCGCATCTGTCCCATTTTCTGCAACTGCCAGCGTTAAAGAGCTCATTGCACCTGTGTGCAGGCTTTTCCCCGACTGTATGCACCCACTGACGGTCTTCCGCCCCTAGCCATCAAACGCTGCCTCCTCAGACCGATGCATCGGCACCTTCAGTTGGCACGACTACATTCAAGGGCAAAATTATCCAGCCCAGGGATGCGCTTTCTAGTTGGTTCCTCCGAACTCTGGTTGGTACCCACCACTCGCCACCCCGCACCTAAGCTAACACCTCCTGCACAGTTTGATGCACGACAGATGGTTCCAAGCTTTTGCCATCCATCTTTCAGGGAAATGCTTCCCTCCAGCCACAAACGACTGCGCTGTGCGCATATAGGCCCTCAAGACTCGCGAAATATCGAGAAGAGTACGTAGCGCAGCCATCTCTACCTCTCCAATTCGCTGATCATCCTTACAGTAAAAGTCCAAACCCTTCACTCAAGGTGTACAGTCGCCTATGCTTTTCCGCCTGCTACGGATCGAGTCAATGGAAAAAACAATACGTGTATATTGGACGTGACCACCAGCGGTGGAGCCAATAAGGTCCGTAGCATAAATCGTACGACTCTCGTTCTTCCATACTCATGAAGCATTTCTGAAATACAGCTGATCAAGATCTGGCGACCATAGTCCAGTGACACCAGTCAAAACGCCGGAACCTGACGTAGGCGCTCGGTTGCGCGCGAAGAAGCAAGAAGGCTAATCATGATGAACCCCACACCTTCCTGTAATTCTGCCGATATTACTTCGCCGATATATTCATTGGGGAGGATCATTGCGTACGGTCGGGTCTTGTCAGCATGGACATGTCTACCAAGAAGCTTGGTCTTCATGAATTCTCAGCCATGTGATGGTTTATTGGACGATGCTTTCAAATTAGAGGAATTTCTCGTATTCCCACTGCGATACATACATTCCGGGAATTCCGGCCTACTCCTACTGTACCATCTATTTGTCCTTTCCCGCTTCTTTTGCACGAGTCTCTGCTACGAAATGTTGTCTCTTCTCTAGATCTAATAGAATTAGGATCAGGATCAGATGCAATCTGGTTAGATACAGATGATTAGGGACCTACCGAAAGCCCACATCGCGGCGCCGACACGGTTGGATACAGTGAACACGAGACCAATGATGGGAAGACCTTCCAACAAAGCGGCTGTAAATCCGAACACTGAAGATTCAGAGATGCAATTAGTTACCGTAGGCACACTATAGTCAAAGTAAGAGAAAACGTACGCCAATAATCCCACTTGCGTTCTTCCATATAGACGGAGACTTGGGCTTCAGTCATCTGCTTCGCCTCGAAGTACTGTGAGAGCCCAGGTGAGTGATGATGCAAATAGAAGGGTGGAGAACTTGAGAGCTCACTCTGCGATGTAGGAAGCGGGCTGTGGCCAGCGACTTGAAGCCTGCTGCGACGGCGGTACCGATGAAGGGATAAATTTCCAGAGGGGCCAACAGGACTACGAAGTTCACCAAGTGAGCTCGAAGTCGCAGAAGGAAGGTAGATTGAGCTTACCTCGTTTGACGACGAATAGACCTACACTTCCACCCAGCTTGGTCACAATCTTCTCCCATTGAGATTGCTTAGGCACTGGAGGGGGATTGTCCCATTCCTCAACGTAAGGCTGCCAGAATTCAGGGCCTTTTCCTCGAGATGCGACAGTTTGTGCCCAAACTCGATCCCGTGTGATGCGGATGTTCTTAGAGAGGAAGAACCGGAGGATAGTCGTAACTTGATGTCCAACCAGAAGAACAGCAGCATCTAGATAGAAAATTCAAGATTAACGTGGGTCTACAATAGATAGGGGAAATCTGGAGAAATAGAGAACGAACACGTGTGGATTGTAAAAGGCACCTTATATCCAAAGACAGTATCGTTCGATAAACCTGTAATGCGGGGCGAACTGAAGCATTTTGAATGAATATGATCAGATGATGTAGTTCAATGAATTGTAGATGGAGCCAAACTTACTTGGCGAGGAAGATCTCAATGAACTTGCGTTGGATGTGGAACGTGCAGAATGCCTGTTTGGGACGTCATATTTGGGTTTTAGAGTCTCCAGACCAAGCCAGGTGAGCAGAAGGCTAACCCAAACAGCACCGACTATTGCCCCGCGTCGTGTCGCGTGTCGACACTTGTCCCATGCGGGTACGTATAGGAGTTTGTCGGTGAAAAGCCGGTAAGCACCAACGAGCACGTATGTCGGTGGGAATTGCAGACGCAGGTTAGCTCGTGCTAGATTGGCAGGTACTTTATCATAATGCGGCCTGTCGTGATCGAACAGAGAGTCTTGAGCCTCTGGACCACTCGAGATGATGCCCGCCTTAGGGGTTGCCATTCTGTCGCTGCGGTTTGGCGGTGAGGAGGTTTGTTTTGTCTTGTTTACTTCGAGCGTCATCGGCTTTCAGGCTAAGCGAGGATAGATGATTAGCCTGGATTTCACCTCCATTTTCGCCGATCATCTTCCATCTGCACCCGTATGACCCGTTCCCCACATTCAAGATACGGGCCTAGAGAACACAGGAGAACACTGAGACTATACGAGAGGTTAAATCGTATTTCCTGCTCGGGCCCGTTGCAAGGCCTCGACCGTTCGGGCGGATGCTTTTTGGGGGAGGACTTGAACGAAATGGACCACGGCATGGTAGGCATGACGTTTCTAACGGTTTCTCTGCCAGCAGTTGATTCTAATCTTACACAAGAGTGGATTAGGGTGATTTGACTTTTCATCCCTGAAAAAAATCAGGTGGTGAACGACGAGCGTGCCTCTGTGCCTCCCAAAGCGTTGCTTGCCGTAACTACGGCATGCGTTGTGGCGTAGCATTACATAAGCTAGATTGTGCTTACCCGAAGATCGCTACTCTTTATGGCATTAGTTCCCCACAGGAAGTGGCTTGCACGAACACTTGTCTTGCGTTTCTCTGAAGCAAAATTCAACGGTGAACCACTTGAATGGTCTCTGACGTCGAATCAGAAGGTTTAGGCGGAAGCATTGACAAAATTGGCAGCTACTGGAAGAACCTAGGCTAAAACTATTGACATTTCAAGCAAGGAGCCGGAGATCGACTGACATAGGACCAAATTTTCTCAGTTCCCATTCGGGCACATGCCCAAGTAGCCGGCCCATCCGTGTCTTGGAGAATTGACTATTTCTATCATCCTGTGCACGTCGACATGGTGGCTTCTTTTTCGCCCCTTGGTCATCACTGTCCTCTCACTCTTTAATCACATACCCACCGCCGCCAGGACGACGATGACGGTGGACATAGCAAGGAATCAGGGTGCTCTCTTGCTAGGAGGTTACTTCGCTGCGGGGTACGTTTGGGCTTGGCCTTGTGCCTTGAATGAACATCGATCGACTCACCCACTCTTTCGACCAGGCTCTCCGGTTTCGTGTTCGTGCAGACGATCATATACTACAAGCTTTATCCTCAAGATCCAGTGAGAACCAAGGTGTTGGTGCGTAGAATATGTTGCGACTAGAGGTCATAGCTGACTCTTTCCCTTGAACAGGTCGCAGTAGTATGGTATGTGACTCGTGAGCTTTAGGAGGAGGGAGGACTCATAAGTTTGGACAGGGCGATCGACATGGCTCACAGTGGACTCGTGTTTGCGTCAATCTGGGACTACCTCATCACGTCTTTCACGGACCCATCAAAGATTGACCACATCTCAACGTACGTTTCCAGCCTCTCACCTCGATGTTCACCTTCTCATACGCCGCCACAGAACCCTCACCCTCACGATCATCCTAACGGTTGGTTCACCTCAACGACCTTCCTCGAGATTCCTGACTCATGCATCTTGCAGGCAATCCTCACATTCATCGTCCACTGTTTCTTCGCCCACCGGATATGGCTCTGTGCGTCCTCTCACCTCCTGTCTCGTTCTATCACTCACCGTTCCTTGTAGTGAGCAAAAGGAACTGGTTATTGCCAGTACCTGCCCTCATTCTCGCCACACTACGCCTAGTCTCAGCCGCATCCACCGTCGGCGAAATGTCGGTCACCATCGTCCCTCTCATCTCTATCACGATTCCTAACAGTCTCGTTTCCCCACAGGCTCCGTCTAGGCTCATTCTCCGAGTTCAAGGCTGAATTCCGCGTACGCACTTACTACCTCCCTCTCCCGATTCCAGTCAAGCTAACTCAATCTGTTCGATTCACAGTGGCTATTCTCCCTCGGCCTGGCACTCTCCTCCGTCGTTGACATCTTCGTCACCTTATCATTATTCGTCCTGCTTCAAAGCAGTAGATCGCGTTCGTTAAGGTCAGAGTGAGTTTCACGAAATTTAGACTTCAGAACTGTTTCAGTACTGATTTGAAGGTGGATAACGTTTCTGCCGTTTTTCCCCTCTAGCTTAGATGCCATTATCGATTCTTTGATCTTGTATACTTTTGAGACTGGCGCTGTCACTACGTAAGTCCTGTTCTTTGAAGTTTGTCAGAAGTGACGCTGACGGTGTTCTTGGTAGTGCCGCTACCATTGTTTCTCTCATCTGCGTAAGTCGTCTTTCGATTACACCCATCGCGTCTAGTTACTGACAACAAACCAGTGGCTGGCGATGTCTGGAAACCTTATCTTCATGGGTCTGCATTTCGTCATCGGCAAGCTCTATGCCAACTCCCTTCTCGCTGCGTAAGCACCCACTCCAATTGTCTGTTTTCCCCAGTTCTAATCGCCCTATGCAGCCTTAACACACGGCAAGAGCTCCGCGACACGCATCGGTCATCACAAGAGCTACCACAGATTAACTTCGAGCAATCACTAAGGAGAGTGAGGGAGACATTCCGCAGCCCATTCGTTGTACGTTATCTTTACTTTTTCTTAATTCACTTGACTTACCAAGCGCTCACAGACGACTCAGAGTTCGGATAAGGTGATCAGCTTCCAACATGTACAAGTAAACGTCGAAAAAAGCATCACATATGAGTGATGCCAAAATGATTGGATATTATGAATGTATATATATCGATAGTAAAAGATAGTCTGGCTGTAATGTGTATTTTTAGGAAAGCAATGTGTATGGGTTTCGGGATAACGATGGTTGACGCGTGAGGAGAGGTGTGGCACAAGCTCTGACCCCCTTTGGAATCCTTCGAAACACCTGGTTCCAACGCCAGAGGGGCCGTGGTGGGCTCAGCAAGGGACGACTAACAGTAACCGTCACTATGTGAGTGTCAGTTCTATCATTCACCAGAGCAGAACAGACTTGAGACTTACTTTCCCGGGTACAGGTAACACGTCTTTGATCCATCTTCAGCAACGTAGTATCCTGAAATGGACCCATAATCGTTGAGGGCACAACTTCCAATGGTGGTCAAAGCCCTTCGGACCGCAGTATCTTTATCGATATCCGTTTGACCTTGGGCGCATTTGGTCGTGATTGTGCATGCTTGGTAGGTGAAGGTAGCACGCTGGTTGGTGCACGGCACGACTTCACCATTGTTGAGGTTGTCGCTAATGAGTTTGAGGCAGTCTTGAGCTCCGGCGCCAGGATAGGGATGACATGGACCAGGACCCGTTTGTGCCAAGACTGCGTAGAGTCCCCAGGACTGAGCGAGCAAAAGGAGGGAGATGGCTGAGCGAAGGGTTTTGAACATGCTGGTAATTGGGAACTATATGGGCGGTGAAGGATGGCAGTCAAAAGCGTGAAGGCTTTATATACATTATTCACGGTTGGCTGCGTCGTGTCCTGGTCGTGTTAGTATCCGAATAGAAGCCTGAGTGAGCCTAACTAGATTAAGCAACTTGAAAATCATGGTTGTCGGCGGAGAACGTTTGGCACAAATTGGGCGCTTCTTTGACCATTGACACGAGTCAGGGCAAATGAATGCCTCGCGTTTTTGCGGAGTTCAGGCTCTACAGTTGGAGAGTTTTGTACAGTACTCGAATTTGAGAAGGGAGTGAGAGGCTGCCGAGAGACAGGTTATTCTGAACCCAGCGAAATCCTCGTAGCCAAAGGAATCTGGTAGAGGACTGAAGACAAAGCTGCGCCACAAAGGTACACTTATGATTGAGTTATAGTACTTTAGATACAGAGGATTCGATTCAATTCTAGTAGCCACCTGCTACATATTTTTTGCTCTCTCCTTCCTTCAAGCTTCAATTACGACTCCAGGCTGTCAAGGTTGAGGCGAAGCCATTTCTGTTGTTCGCTTGGTTAGCGACACCTTGCCCATTGACACTGATCATGTAAGTTGTCGCAACAGTGGACAGACTGAAGACCGTGACGGAAGAAGTGGAGTCGACGTTGAACATCTGGGTCTGGCAGTTGTAAGTGGCGAGGCAGCTCTGGTCGTAATTCTGGGAGAAAAGCGTCAGACGGGAACTCTTAATTCCTGTTGGGGGTACTCACTGCGAAGAAGCTGTAAAGGCCAGCACCTGTAAGACAGAAGTGACTGTTAGCATGGCTGAATATTCTTGGCCGGGGAGACTCACCGAAGATGAGGATGTTGCTAGAGCTCTTGACGTTGACACCCCAAGAAGATGTCATGCCACTGGGATAGCTGGGATCCTTGTACGATGAGTTGATGGAGAAGGGTGCGGGAGGTACAGGGTTGGGCTGATAGTAGGGCTGGAGAGTACAATGAGCAAGCAATACATCAAGACGAGTAGGCGATACTCACGCTTTCAGTCTGGATGAGACCCATGTAGTGATTCTTGGCGTTGACAAGGTTATACTGGTAGAGGGTATGGTGCTCCGCTGTTACGAACGAACGTCAGTACAGGCCATGGAGGAATAGGTAGTGACTGACATCCTATAGTGGATTGTTAATGAATGAAAAATCCAGAGTGCAAGATAGAAACGTACCAGTTCCGATCATCCACACTGGGCCAGCAGACTCAGATAGGATACCGCGGCCAGAGTAGAGAGAGACTTGGCTTGATCCATCCAAATCGTGGTCAGCGAGCCAGACCCATGTACCCTGCAAAGTCGATGAGCCTATTGTCCTGCAGTAGGACGATAAGATAATACCTCAAGGTAAGCGGTTGAGGATGGTGTAAGGTGAAGAGCCATGAAGGCAGCAAAGCAGTTGGTAGTTCCACCAGCTCCGCTTGAAGGGCATTGAGATTGTTCGAGGTTGGTGCCAGCAGCTGAGGGGAGAGAAGAGGTTAGATTAGTACGTGCAGGAACCAAGGCGCCGCTTACTTCCTCCGATCCTAGAAAGGTTACCAATCAGCCGATTTATCTTATTCCAGAGCAGGATAAGAACATACCTGATGTGAGAATCCCACATACCAGCGCCACCCTTTTGGCCACTGGGTTGCTTGACGTTCCATTCTACGACGATTGCGCCAGCGGCTAGGGTGGGCGTAGTCAGCGCTAAGCACATTCAAGATCGAGAAAATGAACTCACCGGGGCCGATAGTGGTGAACAACATATCGGTAATTTCAACGATACCTTGCTGACCGCTGGAGGCACCAACTTTGATAACGACTTTAGGAGAGTTGATGTTGGAGAACGCAGAGCCTTTTCCAGCGATGGTCGACCAGGCTTCACCGACAATTTGAGTACCAGCGGGGATGGTGATGGTATCGGTGACGATGTATGTTCCAGCATCGAAGAAGATGATCTTGCAACCAGCATACTACAGTGAGAGTAGACGTCAGCGGAAAGCACGACAACTAGACAGACTAAACCCTACCTTGGCGATAACAGCCTTGATGGCAGCGGTATCATCCGTAACACCGTCACCCTTGGCACCATTGTCCTTGACGCTGACGAATTGGCTAACGGCGTATGCTCCGTATTGTGGGTGAGTTTTGCCGAAAATCCTGCCAGAGCTGTCGAGAAGAACCGAAGGCTTGCTGGGGTTGGCAATAGGTCCTTGGGTGAAGACTCCGTTGCCGTTGGTTCCTTTGTATACATTGCCCTGACCCCAGGAAGCGATCGTTGTAGTACCACCGTTGAGAACGACAGTGCCGTCAGCGACACCCACAGCGGTGGGGACGTTGTTGAGTTTGACATTGTTGAGGACGAGAGAGCCGGCGAGGGAGCCATTGCTGGGCTTGGAGTTGCGGATGAAGATGGGGGTGTTGGTGACGACGGCATCGATGATGGCCTCAGCGCCAACAGTCTGGCAGAAAATATGTCAGGATCCAGAAGAAAGCACAGATGAAGATGCATACCTGGGTAGATTCGGTGAGACCACCAGTGGAGAGGTCGAAGCCAACCTGGGCATTGCTGATAGTAACGCCCTGGAACGTCCATCCCCAGTTCCAGAGACCATAGACAGCAGTTTGGGTGTTGCTGAAGGTGACGTTTCTGACGGTGAATCTGACGAGGATATTGAGAACGGAATTGAAGAAACCAGAAAGGACAAACGCTCACTGTTGGTTTCCAACCCACATACCGAACTTGCCTCCGTTGAAGACCAAATCACCCATGAAACCGCCAGATCCGTTCTCCATCCAGATACCTTGGTGAGCGGTATCGGCAGCGTCGGACATTTGGAAGACGATGTTCATGAGGGAGGTCGACTGGGAAACTTGCCAATGGATACCAGTGCCTTGGTTGTTGTTTGAGGCGACGCGCCTGGTATCAATGACGAAGTTCCTGACGGAGCGGAAGCTGCACAGAAGGCGTCAGAATATGCTCAAGATGTCCATTGAGTAGTAATGCTCACAAGTTGTTTTGGTTGACGTAGTATTGGGCACCACCACCGTTGGGAATGTAAGGATCGGCATCTGCGAGATGCTCATGAGCAAGAGTGCATAGCGGAATTCAAGAAAGTCGTGAACTGACCAATGACAGCAATACCAGCGAAGTTCGAAGCAGCGAGAAGGGTTGGTGGTTTACGAGCATCACCGATGATGGCGGTGTAGTAGAGAGCGATGATGGGCGAGGAGACGAGGTAAGTACCAGCAGGGAAGTATACAAGAGCCGGGGTGACACTAGGAACAAGCCAGTCAGGATGCTATGAAATGAAATAAGAAGGAACAGACGTACGTGCTGGAGTCACAGCCAATGCCGCAACGGCTTCCAGCGGAGACAGCAGCACTGAACAAAAGTTAGCAAGAATCAAGCACAGGACGCGAGCGACACGTACTTGATAGCAGCAGTGTCATCAGTGACACCGTCACCTTTTGCACCGAAGTCCTGCAGACAGAAAGCTCAGTATCGAGGTATGACGGGGAAACCGAATACATACCTTCACGTTACGGAAGACCTGGTAAGAACCTGGGTTCGAGTTGAAGGCGGATTCGCCTTGATGTTTGATGGACTCCAACCAGAAAGGATCGTTGGGACCGGCCGTACCAGCTCCAAGAGGTGCAGAGCATGACGAGCCCAACGCAGAGACGTAGGTGGGGAGTGAGAGCACCAAGGTCGCGAGGACCAGGTGCAGCGAGGAGAGCATTCTGGTTGACGACGAAGAACCAAATGCAATAAGCAAACCCAATCGAGAAATGAATGCTTTGAGACGACTGTAGCTCGCTATGCCTCCTTCTTATAGGCCTGCTCGTCTTCCTATCTCATCCGAAAGGCTAGGGTCCTCAATGGCTCGGCATTGACAAGGACATAACGAAGAGGTCACGATGAGCAGAAAACGCATGCTCATGACTGCTCTTTGGGTCCCTCGTGACAAGATGAAGTCCACAGAAAACTGGGTAAGACGACAAATTTTGGTAGGTCAAGCGTCGACTATGCCCTATCTTCGGCTGGAAATGGTATCCGAGAAAATAGGTCGTCATGCCAGGTATGGAACGCGCGGGTGTTTCGGACGCTAGGACCGACGTGACCTCACAAGATGTGTCGGGTCGAGGGCTTCACATGTTCATTGTGCGCTGCCGAACCTGGGATGAGGGACCAGGTGATGATAGGCTCGAAGTGATGTGCAAGAATTTCGAGACGACCGATGCTCAGCAGATTGCTGACGTGGTTTTGTGGCTGCATAGGAACATGTGCGTTCAGCGGAAGGGGTGGATGGAATAAGGGCTGGAAGCGTCATTGGACTAATCCGGGTAGGGCGCAAAGAGCATCACGAGAGCAATGTGATGTTCGTTCGTCGTCAAAAGAGTGGGGCCTGGTGAGAGGTCATCCCTGGCATTTGTAGCGATACCGCGTGGTAATCCTGGATGAATGACCTTGGACGAAATAGACTTCGTCGAGTCTGAGGATCCTCGAGTGAAGAGTTGTCAAATCTGGTCGAGGTAGAGAGAAGCATTGGGATTTGCATCCTCCGTCTTTCAACGGACATAACGGTGCTAGTCCTTGGATCTGCATGGATGCGATACTGCGGTCATCGCTCAACTGGGCTGCTTTACGCCTTTGACCGGTAGCCTCCATTGAGCCACAAGGGCTACAGATATCCACTCTTGGCCGAGTCCACGTACAAAAACGAAAGTAAAGCCTAGAAATTGGTGGGTCAAATGACGGGTCTACGGATATGACAGCTTTATCGATTACGAACCTGGAACGACCTTCGAGCTTTGTTTTTTTTCGCAATTAATCAGGAATAACAGCTACCGCTACTTCCGTCAACAGGTGACTCTTGCAATCAACCTGACTTCGTTTGACCAGTACACTGGCACCGTCGGGAGGCACATTGAGCGCATCAGAGCCTTCCATGATAATATCAAGTCAAGTGGTCATGAAGAAACTCCGGAATTTAGGCAACGACGACGAGCGCATGGTGGTCGATGATTGGGCCGTTCGCGTCGTTGAACGTCGATCAACGGCGGACTGCTAGATTCGGAAGGTGGCGGCACTAAGCCGACCGGCGATCACCCGAATCCGTAGACTCGCCAGGCCTACTGGCGACGGCAGCCTGAGCCGCTTTGATTTGAACTCTCGCCTTACCATTTACCATGCCCGACAACTTTGCAACGGCGCAGGAAAGGGATGAGGATATTCGCCATCTCGCTCGCCGCTGGATGTGTCTAGAGCGTCTCAAAGATCAGACTCTCACGGAATCCTTGCAATGGTATCTAGAGCAGATGAAATTGCTAGCACCGACGCTTGACTCATCCATGGCGTTGCTTGGGGGTCAAGAATTCCTAGAAAAAGGTTTGAGTTCCACCCTCTTCAAGCCAAGGAGGTGAAGTATTTATCTGGATTTTGCATATTATAGTCAGACAGGCCCGCCTGGCCATCACGGGCACTGAGCGTCCGCATTCGTCAGGCCACACGACCTCTGTGGCGCAGCCAGCCGATGATTTATATCTTCAAGGTATTGATCTTCCCATCCTACAAATCAATAAATATACTCATATCGTCTCCATTTACTAAAGGCGAAGGTATTGCTAGCTTCTCTCATCGATCTACTTCTCTCCTGATGCGCCACTTCAGCCACTGTAGCAGCATGGAGCGTTCCTTATATCGGCAATGCGCACATCCTTCTTCGACAGGCGATCAAAGAAGCTGGCGTCAGCAACAGAGCAAGTAAAGGTCGATTCTTCTCCATCATTCAGAGTTCCGGAATGGGCAAATCACGTACTGTGGATGAGTTATCCAAACAACTGTTCACGCTTCCTTTCAACATTCGAGAGAATGACCAGGGTACTTCCTCGCTTCTCTGCCTTTCAATGTGTACTAATGAGACTAACAGGCAAAGCATACCCACTTTCCGACAAAAATGCACGAGATTACATGATCGACTCTGGCCGAAAGAAAACTCACCTGGAGGCCACTGGTCACTTTCTCATCTTCTTTGCAACTTTATTCGATGCTGTAAGGGAAACACTTGAAAGTAACAGAATCTGGGGAAACCAGCTACCCGAATGTTGGTATAAATGGCTGAAAAGCGTAGCTGCTGGACACACCAAGAAAACTAATCGAGAGAACTTGTACGAGCGCGCCTGTGACAATACACACGATTTGAAGACAAGCATCAGACTTGTATGTGCTCTCATAGATCATGGCTAGCTATCTGACATCGTTTCAGGAAATCGAGAAGAAGCAGGAGGAGGAACGCGCGCAAAACTCGTCGACTCGGAGAGATTATGGCCCCTCAACCCGCTCGGTTTTATTCCCAGAAATAGCCGCCTCCTGCGCAGAAGAAGCATTGAAAAAGCTTGAAGATACTATTAAATTGTTTGATGCTCCCATATCTGAGGGATTGCCTACTATCCTGATCTACTTTGACGAGTGTCATCGCCTTGCTCAGCCATGGCATTCCAGGTGCTATGAAACGGACACGACCAAACCCAAGACCACTTTCTTCGATGCCCTCTGTTCTGCACTTGATTACCTCGACACGTCCAGTATCTTCACGCTTTTCATTTCAACAAGCTCCCTTATTCGACGCCACACGCCCTACCAGATGAATTACTGGCCTGTCTTTCCTACCACTGCGCCATGGTCCGCTCCGTTCACTGAATTACCTTTCGACTGTCATCCAGATTTTCCTATATACGAGAATCTCGAGCCAAGACAGTGTTGGAGACCTCTAACTCTGGAGAAAGTAACCAGTTTAGAATTTCTCTGTGCTTTCGGTAGGCCAATGTAGGAGGTTTCGCTCGATATCCTTGAAAACTGCAATTTTGACGATTTGTGTCTAGGTTTTGGACTCGATATCTCAAATCCGACGTGTTTATCAAACACGAGGTGTACCACTTTGCGGCCACCAAGCTTCAAGGAGCCGCTGAACGAGCATTTGATAAAGATGCTGGATTGTGTGGTACCTTTGACTACGAAACCGGCGGGCTGACAGACATTGGATATGCACGCCTTGCGGTCTTCCACACTCGCCTTTTACTGGACTTCGAACCCAATCGACAACCTCTACATGCATCCGTAGCTTCAAAGCTAGTCGAGTGGCACATGGGCGTCGCTTTCTCTATACCTGTCCGTGGAGAAGACTTGTCCTGTGGGTACCCGTCCGAACCCATCCTTGCTGACGCTTCTGCGCGTCTCATGCGCTATTTCAATCTATTTGGACCAGATATGGTGTGCAAAAACCTTCTTAAACACGTGGATGAAGGTCTTCTTCTGCAGGATGATCGCAGCGAGATGGTTGCACGCCTGCTCCTCACTCTGGCGTATGACCAGGCGTATCGAATTAACCCCCGGCGTCAAGGTGGCGGATATCGCAATTCGGACAGTAGAGCAGTTTCCGTGAAGGAGTTTCTTACGGCGTTGGTAGGCGATCAACACTGGGACAGGATCAAAACCGCAAGACCAGATAATCTTCCGAACGGTATCACACTTGAAGACGCTTTCGAGTCGGCGTGGATTCGTTTTACCCATTTCAATCGAGCATTGGACGATTCAGGATGTACCGTCCGATCGGCTATGGCGGCTTTTGTACGTGGAATGGCTATCCAGTGTCACTCGACCAAAGAAGGAGTCAACATCATTCTGCCAATCTTCTTCGAGAACAAGAACCCTGCCGAACCCCACGAGATAATTCTCCCGCATATATCTGGCATCCTCATTTCTGTCAAGAATAGAGACAAGATCGTTGTTGGACAGAGAGTCGACATTGATGCAACCAAGACTGGATTCTTTCCTTCCGCCTCCCCAGTACCTGAAGAGACACCCCGTCCTTACATCGTTATTACCATGGAACTAGGTGCTCAGACAATGCTACCACCCAATGATCCGGACATATTACGCGCTGAGAAGAGGACGAATCTCGATCTGGACGACTTCGACGAGGATGTCAATCCAAATAAACGGCTTCGAACCCGTTCTCCGACTCCACCATCCACCCAGTCATCTCCAGGCCAGCATATACTCCCAGTCGACGCAGAAGAAGAAACAATTCTAGTCTCTGGGGCTTCCACCACCGCAAACTCACGTCCTCACCCTCTATATACTCTTTGCATCCAAGGTTGTTCTTCCCGCGTTTATCCGGTTATCCAGGATGAGGAGAACTACGCCCGCCTGTTAGGATCTCCGAGTCGCAAGGTGTCAATAAAACATCCTCGGCAGCACGATAGATTTCTGGGTGGACTGTGGTCGTTGAAGCCGGAATGGTCATCGCTGGCTGCAAAAGAGTGTTATGAGTGGTTTGACGGGGCTCCAGGTGATGGCGACTTTGAGGTTCTGAGGGAAGGGGTGTTTATTGGACCAGCACGTTCATGAACGTGATCCTGTGAATACCAGTAGCAAGATGATTGAAAGGAAATACAGTTATACACGTGCAATAAAAGTCTATGTAGAAAGTTTATCGAGAACAGAAGAAATAAACAGCAAGTATGGATACAAGTCTATCATAGAGTCCATGGCAAGATAACAATGAGTACAGAACAGTCCAACATCCTCACTCCGAACGTGAATGCTTTCTCGGAGACATACCAAGGCTCGACCGAACCCTGGTAATGAAAGACCTCTTCCTCGATCTCGTAGTGCTTGCGCTGGACACCTTCCTGGTCGATCCCGGGCCTGTTGGTGTCGACGGCCGTTGTACGTCTTTTGGTTCCGATTGGGCTCGCAACTACATCAAACGTAATCAGCATATCATTCCGAAGAGAGGGGCGAAAGGGCATACATGTTGACCATTGAGAGACATGGTTCTCTTGTGATCCTTCGTCGTCGAGGGTCCGTCAATCGAGGTCCTTGGGAAATGCAAAGAAGTCGTAGGTGGCTCGGTAGCTTTGAGCGTTTCACCACTGGTTGACTCCTCTATGGGTCCCTCCTTCTTTTCCTCCAGACCGCCTCCGATGCCAACAGAGACATGGGCAGGTTCAACAACAGGTTCCTTACCCTTGTCCGCTTCCATGTTCTTGAGCTTTTCCTGCAACGTCTCCATGACCGCCTCATTAGCCTTCCACGACCTCTTCGCATCCTCAAGTTCTGCCTGAAGTCGAACAGATAATTCCTGCAGCCGGGCAAACTCTGCTTTCCTGGCTTCGTTGTCTTGGGCAGCAGCATCCTCCCAGCTCCTAACCTCTGCCCTCAGACTATTGGCCAAGGAGTCTGACCGTGCTTGTTCCTCGCTCCTCTGCTCCTGTTGCCTCACTTCAACCTCAACCTTGAACTCCCCAAGCTCTCTGTTCAGCTCTCCGACTACAGCTTCCAACCTTCTACTTTCCCGACCTCTCGCCTCTACTTCTTCATGCAGCGTCATCACCTGTCGCTTCAGGTACTGCACCTGCAAATCGGCTTGTCTTGACGCTTCCGACTGTCCGGGGTGGAGAACAATATGAAGGTAGCCCTTTGCGCGAGTCGTGGAGCTGGTAGCAAGTCCCTGAACCTGTCGTTGTATGCTTTGATAAATTGCGAAGAGGGCCTGATATGTGATGATAAAGGGGACAAATGCGAGAAACAAGGAACCTTGCACAACTGGGGTGAGGCGTGAGATAGTGGAGACCTTCGCTTGCCGAAGTTGGCTTTTGGTGGCGAGTGCTGTAGACTGCACGCGTGTGGCATGGATAGCTTCCAACATGGATGATAGGAGGTCATTGCCCTTGGTGTAGCAGGCTCTGACTGGGACCCCAAGAAGGCGAACCACTGTCCGAAGGAGGACGTAAACGATTGCAGTAAGGTCGAAGAGGATATCAAGAGGAGACATCTTCGAGAATACAGCCCTTGATCCTGGTTGGGTGGGTCCCGATGAGGCTCCTTTTTGCACTTCCGTGCGCCTTTTATCTGCCATGGCTATCGAGAGCCTCGGAAGGTTTTACTCCCGGTGAATTGCGGTGGGTGTCAGAGAACTATGCACAATGTCAAGCTTGTCTCGTTCTTATTTGAGAGGAGATTGAGCGTGATTCTTGATGCTGTACCTCAGGTCACCAGTTCGGAAAATAGAAAGTTCCTCCAGGTACCTGCGATGATAGAGGGGAACAGCGGTCTCTGCACTAAACAAAGAATCGATGTCAGAGTTCAATATATATGTCACAGAGGCCAAGTATAACTGGCCTTGACGTATGGTTGTGGTCAAACCTCCGGCATTCGGGCAGCTGATATCCTTGACAGGTGGAATCCTTCGAATACCCACGCTATGACCATGAAACTCGCCCAAGACATGTGGTCGACGACGAGGAGAGCAAGAATTTCCAGCGCCGAGAAATAATGTGGGCCTTGGATAATCGTTTACAGACAGCAGAGAACACAGCGTCGAGGAGAACATGGTCGAACTGGAAGGGGGAGGCAGACCCTCGGCAATCGGCTGATGTTCTTTCCGGTCACGAGACCTCAAATTTTGACGCGTCCAACTGTTACACCAGACCGATTACTCAGCGTGATGCAACACGGCGAATCCTCGAAAAGAACAGGGGTAAGCTACTGTCAATTCAAGAAGTTACTGACTACAGAGAAATCGAGGGGTTTAAGTACATAAAGTGTAGGTACTGCGTAAACTACGTATGACTTTGGATGACTACGAATGATTCGTGTATCTACTGTGCCAAAGCTGCGAATACGTACATTCGACGAGTAGGTCATGGGTAATCCCAATAAGGTAAGAGCATGCAAAGAAAACAAAGACAAATAAAAAGTAATCCCTTACACCAACAGACGCGTCCGAATCCTTCCAATCCATCATCGCGTTTGCTCTTAAGTTTGTAAGTTGCTCGAAAGCGTTTCCTGAATCCAGTTCAATCCGATCATCAAATCTATATGCTCACAAACAATATTACAAAGAGGGTACATCCTGATGACCCTAGCTAGTACAATATCTATCGGTGTCTATCTTCACCTAAAATCATCCCAACGGATTCAGGAAGGCAGTCTGGATTCCGAGGAACATGTGGGAGGCTATTGAAATCTGAATGTTGCCCCTGACTCCACGCAGCACGTTTCGAGTGGAACCGCACGCTTTGGGTGACCCGGCTGGATTATAGTTATATGAATATGAGGGAGGGTTCTCTTTTTGAACTGTTCAAACCAGTCGGAGCATTCGATGTCAAAAGGTCGACAATCATAAGGCCAAAAGCAAATTGACTTCAAGTCTTTAAACCATCCAGTTGCCGAATAAGATGACTGAGGTTGCTGAGGGCAAAGCTCGGTGAGCCAGGCTGTCGAAGAACGACCTCCGGGGAGACCTATCCCAAGGTAATGAATGGGAGTTGAGCTAAGGATCTCAAGCGCCGTGTTGAGCATTGAGAAATCTAGTGGTCCATGTCGATGGTGGAATGTGAGGCGTTTAACGTGGTAGTTGGTGATCTTGACCTGCCTCAACTCTCGTAGGCTTTTGATACCCCGCAATACGCCAATCAAGCTGCTTACAGGAGCGGCGAGAGTCTCGAGGTTCGGGAGACATTCTTTGAACGCTTCCGCATTGAACAAAGAGGTGTCCTCCGTCATAATGACGAGCTCAGATATCGACGGATGGCGTGTCAAGAAATCATGGAGGCTTGCGCTCGTCAGGCCGTAGCATTTGTGGTGAATATGAAGGGCAGAGAGTGTTGGGAAGGTAAGAGTAGGTAGAAGTCGGCCCCAGTCAAGGAAAGAGATGCCGTCAGAGCGAATATGTGAGGTTTTCAGCCTTTCGTATTCGGGAAGGTAGATAGTGAAGTTTGTCGGGGAAGATACAACTCTCCTCACCAGGAGTGAGGGACAATCCACTGCATATTCTTCAAGACTGGGTTTCATTGCCCAGGTGTCCGATACGATAGGACGTTTCATTATGTGCTTGCACTTCGAAATGATGCGCCTCGTAGTCGTGCTGGTTTTGATCCTAGCACGGACCGATGTGCGATCGAGTAACGATGCATTTGCCATACAACCCGAACGCGGCTTATCGTCGTCCCATTCGTAAACCGATTTAAGGAGGACTGGATGACCAGAACGGTCAATGACCACCGTTGGTTCTTGCCTGAGCTTCGCTCTCCACAAACTTTTGAACAGCTCGCCATTGTGCCACGTAGGAGTGAAGGCAAGCCGATAGTTCACCATCTCCACTCTGCTTGTGAACGAGGATAGGTTCGGCAGGTTGACAAGGAGGATTTGCAAGAACTTGAACTTGTCATAAGCGCCGTTGAAGAAAATCCTCCCGTCAAAGAAATGATCCTCTCTGAAGGCAACGGGGAAGAAAATAGAAAGGTCGGTGATGCTTGCAAGACTGGCCTTGAAGGCGACTTCGTCCTCCCCTGAAAGGTCACCGGAAGCTTCGAAAGAGAGTATGCCGGCTGCTCTGAATTTGCGCATGACCCAGGCCATCGCGATGAATCGCAACCGACGGGAGGTGGAAAGGAAGTCGAGGAGGTTGTGGAATGTGAGGAGATCAAAGAGCTCGAGAAGGAGGTCCATGGGCAATGTCGTTAGCGTCTGTATGTTCGGGCCCACTTGTTGGGAGAGAGCATGACGCTCAGGTTGGCGGTTTATTGTCGAGAAGTTCAACTTCATGCTGAACGGTTCGGGGTGAACCAGAACAGCCAGGCCGGTGACCGTCTGTTCCTACTTATTTAAAGCAATGAGTCCAGTCCGTGAGAGCCGACATAGCCATTCCTATTGCGAACCTTAACAGCTTAAGCGGAACAGAGATGACTGTCAGGCAAGCACCGTCAGGGTTGGAAACGAAGCCACCTTGAAGTTGAATTGGTTGCTTGAGCCTCCAACACAGCCACCGAAGCCAGTGAAGGCTGTTCGTCCATTCAATCATCGCGATGAGCACGGAGACACACCTGTCAACGTGGTAAAGATCGAAGAGGGTGTATACTATGCTTATAATGACCCCATTTGCCTCAAAAACGATCTAGTTTCCATTTGGGATCAAATATGGTGGTGGATATCGTACTGCTTGTCACAACAGCTGTAAGCGATTCCTTGCTTTGGAACGATGATTGAACAATTTTCTTCAATAGCTTCTACACATTATCCGTGAACAACACAGCACTCTCGAAGTCGTGATGAGTCGAGATATGCATGATACATTCGGAGTATTCATGCTTGACGAGCAAACGTCAAGAACGACCCATCTTGCTCGGGATCTTTAGCCAGGACACCAGCCCTAAGAATATGAATCTCAGCCTAGGAACGGATATCCGGAATCAAACGACATACCAGCCCCAGTTGATCTTTCCGCCGTCACCTTTTCGCTTGAAAGTGCCACTTTGTCCAAGATACAGCTAGTGCCTCGGTGTCAGCCAAGGACATTCCAGAAAATAAGCGATTGACGGTCTACCTCATATCCTATCGTCCTTCCGAAGGAAATGCCAACCTCAAAATGTTGATGAATCCAATCTTTCCCCTGGTGGCCGTCAAATTTCGCCTCGTGATCGGTGTGGCATGCAACGACGTTGGTCTTGGGGTATCGCTTTGCCATGCCGTCAACCATATTCCTGACAACGTTCTCTCGCTTGACATCGTCATTGCCAACAGCTCCATTAACAATTTCCTGGATAGCTTCTCCGAGACCAAGAGGGTCAATACCTCTGGCCGCTAGCCCACCAAGCTCACGTCGCTGTGTCAAGTGGTCGATGTCGGCGTCATCAAAGCAGCTACATCAGAGTATGAGCTAAGCGTCCAATCGTATCGATTGAAAAAGAGGACTCACTCTCCGCATCCGTCATTTCCAGCGAGGCAGACGTATGTCTTATCGGCGAGAGTCGTGACACCATTAACTTTGCCTTTTGCCTTATCAGCACACCCGAGAAGGGTTTGAACTGCTTCTTTGACAGCCCCTGATTCCTTTCCTGCGGACATGACATATACGGAGCCTGGAGCCCTCGTTAATTCAATACCGAAGGGCAACTGGAACGGAACTCACATCCGGGAACAGAAGCAACGTTGAAGGCGGTATTCGTACCACGCCAGAAGCCACCGAAATGGCATTTGTTGGACTCGACGAGGCTCGCAGGCCATTTGGCCAGCAAGGACTGGCAAGCGGCCAAGTCAGCATCTTGGGTGGTACCACAGACAACGTCCTTGGGACCACGAGCAGTGAGGCTGCTGATGGGTCCAGTTGGGTAGGCCGTGGTGAAAGAGATGGCAGCCAGGCCGATCAGTGTAGATAAGAGCATTTTGCTGAGTGTTGCTTGAGTGATGATAGGGTGCGTCCAGCGCATGTTTCTATCTTCATGTTTCGGTAGCCCTTTTATCCTCGAGCCTGACCGTGTAATAGGTAGACCTCAAGAAGTCGAAACCCATGACTGCATCGATGTGCTTCGAAGTCAGTGAGTAATCAATTTCGAGGTCGAGCAACGATACAGAGCTCCGCTGTATTAGTCGCTCGTTTCAAAGGCCAAGCCAAAAATACAAGGTTACGAGGGCAACAGCAGTATGAAGTTGTCACAGCTGATAGAACGAAGCAAGAACAAAGGAACGAAAGATGCGGAGATTTGAAGGTGTGGCTATGCCAAGTTGCATTGTTTGTCTTCTGATGGTGAACCAAACATTGGTGAGCCAATCAGCTGTCCGTAACATTCATTCCATTTACAGAGAATTGACGACAATTGAATCCCTCTTCGTCCAAGACCAATACCTCATGGATCCTTGACGATTTGATGATCCACCTTATATTCTTAAGAGCTTCTATACGGACAGCCTTCCAACGATGATTCTGCAGCTCCACTTGCTAGTCGGATACAGATTCTGCCAAGCTGGCTCGTAGACAAAGGCCAGGTTGTGTGTTACTTGCCTGTTTCGAGGTTCACGGGGAGCTACGAGCGAAGAGGCAGCTACATATAAGTCTTAGATCAATGAGGATTTGACTCCCTGGAGTTCTCCCTAAATTACCCCGACGTTAACATTATCATTGTCACTCGCTGGTCGAGTCGTCATGAAGTTCATCGCTCTTACTCTTTTTCTCCAAGCCGCCATCGTAGCTCAGGCAGCCACAATCCCGAAACTTCTCCGCCGGCAGACCAACATCACTGAAAAGCCCACCTGTGGTACCACCAACGACGCCACACTCTCCGACTGTCGATGGATCTACGACAATTGGCCAGCTCTCCCAGACTGGGGCCCAACTTGTCACTATAGTCTTGTGCACAAGGCGTGGCGTCCTGCTTGTCACGGAAACTGTGAGTTACTGCGTACTTTCTCTACTTTTTGGAACAAAAGAGTCTGACAGCGAGACAGGTTGCATCTATACCGATTGGGACGGTGTCCTCTGGGCTGATGCTAGGCTCGCTGTCCAACATCTCCTCGACTGTGGTGATAAGGGGAAGAACACGGTCAACGGCCGTATCAAGGTTGTTAACAGCGGAAATATCTGCCTTTCAGACGGCGACGGATGTGGCGATTGTGTAAGCCAATTATTGTCCTTTCTCTAGGTTGGTTGACTTACGGGAGTATAACAGTTCGACGACTAGATGTACCGGCACGAGTGAGATACGACGCCGGACCGTCTATACTCATCCATACAGTAGTTATTCGTACTTCATATGTATGCCTTGGCTTGAGATTGAGAACTTGAGAATATATCATTCGAAGTAAAATTCGTGTTAAATATGAAGTGTAGACGAGAATATGATTGAAAGCGAGAGAAATAAGACAACTCGGAGAAGGCAAACGAAGGTATTTTATGTTTATATACTTCTAAATAAAAAAGAAAGAGAGAAAAAAAAAGAAAGAGAAAAATGCGATCCATCTAGCCCTTCTTCGAAAAGTTGAAGGCAGATTTGACCCTTGAGAAGAAAGGGCGGTTGCTAGTACGACCACTAGAAGGCGATTCTGAAACGGGCTTGACAAAGAATGTCAGTCAATCATGATCATGAATCAGAGAAGTGTATGAACTCACAAAGGGAACGCCCAGAGAGACAGCTCTGGGACGAGGGTCCACATCGGATGACTTCGTCGAAGTCTTGCCCTGTCGCTTGGGGCGAGACACCGCACGGATTGATTTCTTGAGCTTCTTTGACATGCGTCTGCGAGGGGCCTCTTCAACATGATTGCATCCAAGGATGGGCGTTTGAATGGCTTGCTTGTTTTCGTCGATCCGGCCGTCCATTTCTGCGAGCTTTTTGTCGAGCTTGCGGTTTTTGACCTCGGATGCTTCATAAGCCTCCAAGAGAATTTCGTGACTCATCCTTAGATGATGTATAATTATAGGCAAGGCTACAGCCGTGACTTCTGCTATGAATTGTTGCCGGACTCGATGAATGAAGTTGGCGTAGGTGATAGATGCGCGGTCACGAACGTAGGTTGAGCAGCGCGAGGTTATACCAGAGAAAATGAGTATAGGGGAAATCGAGATATAGGAAGTTTTCTTGAAGAGTTTCTTGAAGAAATTGAAAGGAAACGAGTAAATATAATCTTGATCCAAGTGGCTGGCGTTGGCGTCCGGGTTCATACCAAGGCTCAGCTCGAGGAGCCATTCGAAGGATTTGATGACGCGGGTGACTAGTTTCCGAACGCTGTCCAAGACATTGACCAGTAGATAGAGAGGCCGGAGAACGAAGCTACCGACAACCGCAACAGTCGACCAGAAACACCATGGAATGAGGTGCACGAGAAATGAAAGGCAATCCCAGGTATTTGTTGACGGTTTCTGTCGATCTTTATGTCTGGTAACTGAATACCGAGGAGGCGCCTCGGCGGAGTTGGCTGTCCCACCAGTGGCGACGACGTAGCCATGTTCGGCAGTATCGAGAGCCTTCGTTGGAAGGATAGCCATGGCTGCTTGCATGGGGTAACGAAGAATGCAGGGGAGAACTCTCGAGAAGTAGATAGGCATGGGAGAATAGGGGGTATTTTCGGTGGAGTGGAAGGAAGTTAGAAAGGGACAACAAATAGTCAAAAGCCTCCTGTCAGCCTTTTTTATACCACCATTACGATCGTGTCCAATGTTGCGCATATTTGGTTGCGGGCGAAGCTGAAATAGCTTCTAATCGACGTTCAAATGGCAGCCAATGGTATCGGAAGGCATACGTCCCTGGTGCTGTATTTCTAAATTGTACCCCCAGAAGTGTTAAGGCAGAACAAGACGGTTGGACATAGCCCTGGTACAACGGACATCTCTGATTCCCGACGGCGTCCATTGAAAGACGCAGATACGTATGTGACCAGAGGCAGACGTAGACGTAGACTGGGTATCCAAGGAATGCGCGAGTTTGTTTGTCTGTCTTTGAACAATCTGGCAAGCTTGGTCGAATTGGAACAGAGACTCCAACGATCTCTCTTTTCGCAGGATCCAAAACTGCCGAACTTGGCTGTCTACTCGGCGCCGTCATGGTATGCCCAAATTAACAACCCGAATCCGATACGATGAAGCCATTCGTTATCGTCAAGGTTCTGTCTCTCTAACTCATTGGAAACACACACACAAGTTTCGATTATTATCGGTAAGGTTCCTGTGGTATTTTCCATGCGGTAATCCCAACGTTTAGTCCTGTCTGGTAAATACCCCTTCCTCTAGAACCTCTATTTCCTCATCCGGGGCTCCATTGAACCACTCATAACACTCTTTTGCAGCCAAAGACGACCATCCAGGTTTCAGTGACCAGAGTCCACTCAGAAATGCAGGTTTAGACCGAGGATGCTCGGGGGAAAGTCTTCGAGAGCCCAGTAGAAGATCATATTGATACCGATTCTCGATCACGGCATAGATGGCAGGGGAGCAACCATGTATGTAGATAGTGTATCGAGGATGTAACCTTGGTTGTGTCTTGTCGGTGGACCCCGGTGTTGGACCTTCTTCAGTTTCTATGTTAGATGGATAGGTATAGGTCGGGGTTGCAGGGCGGGTTCTTGGTCTTTTCCTCGCCACATCGTCAGGATCCAGGTCATCACGCTCTGAGGTAGTCCTTTTCCCAGAATGTTCCGTGGCGGAATATTTCCTTGGAGGTGGGGGCTGGGCACCAAGTTCCATGACTATGACAATGTAGGGACGGGGTGCCTCGTCATGTTCCGTAGAGGTGGATGGGAAGAAGTTGACCTGCGTCGCGTCAACCAGCACTTTCTGTCTTGCGCTAATCTTTTCCCTGTTTTTGACGGATACCAGGATCCCAGAAAAGTGCTTGAGGAGCATTTCGTGTCGTTCATTGGGGTCGGGGTTGTCAAAGAAGACTGGTAATATAATATCAATCCCTTCCTTCTTTGAGTGGCATTGGATGCCCATTGCACGTATGAAGGCCGCCATCGCTGACAATGAGGTGCATCCGGAGTCATCCCAAGCTCGGTTGAAGTGTGTAAAGCGAACCCAGGCATTGCGAAAGGCCTCCTCCACGGTGACACCGCTGGGCAAATTTTCTGCGTATGAGGTCTTGATCCTTTCCCAATGTTGAACACCGATGAGGGCTTGAAGGAAATCCTTGACAGGAATAGGTCTACTGTAGGGTTGAACGCCGTTCTTGACCTTTTGACATGCTTCGTCGTATGCGAGTGTGAGGAGTAAGCGGGCAACCATTTCGGCACCATCGTCATTGGAAATGAGACCGTTATCTACGTGTTGCCTCAGGATCTTGGGTACTATGTCCAATTCTTCGGCACAAAGGGTACGCATAAGTCGTGTAGCAGCTTCGGCAAGGATGGGCTCTGACGGATACCCAGAGATCCAGTATTCACGATGATGGGGTATGGAGAACACTACTCTCATGTGATCTTCAACAAGTTTCGTTTCCATGGAGGTGTGTATAGGTTGTCGATGAGACTCGAAATCCAGAGAAAGGCGGATATCTAGAACCGCAAGACGTGCTGCTCCCCAGTCGGTCAGCCGAGTGGAGCCTTCGCTTTCAGAGTCATGTTGAACCTGGTATGGAGAGAACGCCCAATGCTCAGCTGACCCGCTAAGTTTCGTCATTGCGAATTGGATCACATTGTCTTTGATCATGTCATGAAGTGCCTCGTATCGTGCCCGGAACCTGAGACCAATCTATCAGAGATATAATTATATGCTGAGCCCGAAAGAGACTTACATAGGTCGACCGAAAGAACACAGAAATTCCAGCTGACATATCTTCTCTCGTGTCAAAGGGCGCCAATACTGTCTTGGATGCAGCCCATCATAGATTGGAAACTGCGGGTAGCAATCGAATGATAACTCCGTAAAAGGCGGATGGGAGGGAGGGTGGGTGGCACGAGCGGAGGACATCCGTTTTAAGACAGGTGCGTGTAGCTGAACACTCGAGTTGATCGAGAGGAATACTGTGAAGAGGTCGTATGTACTGAGAACATTGAGAGCGGAACAGAGTGCGTCAAAGTGATTTCCGCCGTCCTCTCCGTCTCGTGTACAGTGCAATTTCAAAAGGACATGGCAGTCGTCGAAATATATTAGCATGGAAGGGCCAGATCGAGATTGCTGTATACCGAACTTTGCTACGGTGGCTATTATTTGAGCAAGCGCTTTCTTCGCCCGTGGTGCGATGGCTGTTCGAAATGGTGCAACCTACTTATGTGAGTGACAGCTCGAGGAAGGCCGAAATAAGCATTTACATCCAACCTCTCCTTTTTGCTCAGCTTGGAAATCTCCTGTAGAAAGATAAGATACCGGTTTGCCATACGAAGAACGCTACTCACTCGTTGAATCTCTTCTTGAAGCTCTGTTGCTTTGGTACAGATCTCGTCGTATAGCAGATCCCGATTGTTTTTCTCGGAACCTCCGCGTGATGGACTCTTCAAGAATTCGTACCAGCGCTGAGGGAGGTTGCTTCCCCAGTCCATGTTATCCTCAAGGATACCTCTTACAATGTCGAATAGTGATTTGAAAAAAGCCAAGTAATAACCACTGGTTTCTAGACGAGTTGTGAGGGGGAATCTTGCGAAATGCCTTCGAATATCATCGTCGGGAAGCGGATAGGCTTTTACTATTTGCTTACATTTTGAACAAAAATGAAGGGGAAAGAAAAGCCTCGACGTACCCCTCAATCTCTCGCCGATATTGAAGGGAATGGTAAACATTTGCTTGGCTAATTCGTTCACTGTGCGCGATTTGCCCATCCCAGAACTCTGGATGATGGAAAAGAAGCGACAGTAAGGTCCGTCGCCCGTCGCAGAGGCATCTTCGATTGCTTGTCGGAGAAGATTGTGCGTGGAACCTGAGTAAGGAACATCCCATGCAGCCGGCGTAGCTAAAACGCAACTAGCAATGGTAAGTCGGCCTCAAGGAGGCGAAAGGAATTACCTTGGTCTACCAATTATAAGAAGTATATCAGTACAAGCAGACGGTAGAATGATGTACCGGCACCCTCAAGAGATAATTTAGAGATTACTAGCTGGGCTTCTTTGACTGCAGGTAGAGGCAGTTAAGAGCTGAACTGCGTGAAAGACGTGAGACCCTACTTTTTTCATAGAAATCATTGTCACTAAGTCCTGACATGGTATCAATGTCTAGCCTTGACGCCATCGGATTGATTTGCTCGAGGTACCAGTCCATGGAGCGATGTGGTCGTCTAGCCATATCTTCCTCGATAGCCGACCACCGTTCGGCGAAAACGGTCATCTGTTTGACGAGGGCCGAGTGTGCTTCTCTCACTAGTAGAGAGAGAGATAAGACAGGCGTAGGATTTGTTGAGATTTATCAAACCTTTTTCAAGGAATTCCTTCCCTTCGACCTGCCAGACATTACGGAGGTCGAGGTTGAAGCTTTTGAAGGCCCGGGTGGGTGCCATCAACGCCATCTGCTCCTCGTACCATTTCTGTCGATGAAGGGGCTCTTCTCTCGAATCTTCCTCCAGCAGATACCAGAAAGAACCTGCTTGGCGAATTCGGGAACGAGCTTGTCGGCGCGCCTCTGCAGAATCAGCGTACATGACGGAGAAACTGATTTATTGTGGGCGTCAAAGTTGTTACCTTCAATGAAATTTAGGCTCCGATGGGTTCGGCCGGCTTTTGCCGAATATTCTCCGCTGAGTGAACGAGCTGTGGGCGTTCATTAAGTTCAGGGTTACAGGATTTGGGTGCCTAGAAGATACCGCATCTCAAAGTTAAAGTCTCGAAGAAATTATCGACTACTACTTAGTATGTCCAGTTCGTCGTACGGCCTGGCCAAGGGCACGACTCCCGTGGACTTGTGGCGGTGTCTTTATTTCGGGCGGAAGATTTTGACAAATACAGTGGCGCGATTTGCCTGACTAATCATGGACCGATCACTTTCTGGTCCATTGAACTCCTCTTCCGTTCGGCCATGACGATGTTTCTGGCACGTTCTGCTTTTTTCTACTTGAGATTTCAAATGTGGTACACAGGTCTATCTTGGAGCAATGTAGAGGCTATGCCATGATCCTCTCTCTGACTCGAACGAACTGCGCCATCTTGCATTGACACTTGGCAGTTCCACGCGGCATCCACCACCCAAAATCTATTCTCGCACTCGCTGCGCAGCTCGTTAACCATTTGGCCGTCTTGCTTGGCGATACAGCATGGCCAAAGTTGCAGACTCTCATTCCGGGTCTTCGACTAATTCTTCCCAGAATAAGACGACTGCTCATCAGTCAACAACCCAGTCTTCGTCGCGGAATAGTACGAGTGCCACCAGCACTCAATCCAAACGAGAAAGCTGGGCAGGTTCACGAGAACCTCAATGCTGTCACTGTAGTGAACGTGGCACCCACTCGGCTTATTGTCCTTTCAAAGTGAGTCATTCTGATTATCCATCTTACCGACTACCAACTCACACATTCCGACAGCCTTCTTAGCGTTCTGAACCGAGTCTACCCTTCTTCGAATGTAGCCCATATTGTATCCGATACATCACCCTTGAGAAGGTAATATGTTCAATCTTTCGCGTTGGATGAGGAGAAGCGCTCTATAATCAGATTCCGTTAGTCAGAGACAATTATACCCTTACTTTGTATCTATAGCCATGGGAATACACGCCCCAACATCGTTGCCAACACTCCACGGAAACGAAACCTAATACAATGGCCACCCTAGGCGATCAATCGACCCACGGTGGTCGTTATTGTTGGCCTAAATCCATGTTTGCTATCGGACAGAATATTCAGAAAAATCGACATCGTGCAGCCATTTCTTGGTACAACTCTACAATATTTTTCCAAACCCTTCACCCTCGATAGTTATAGATCACCCACTCAACGCCACACTGTCCACACTGGCGCGCCACCGACAACGCTAGTCATAATATTGCTGAGTCAGCATCTATCACGCCCAGAATTGCTCTGCTCCTGCGCCATCGCTAACACCGGAACCTGTGTATCCATCGTTCCACAATGTCCTTGCCACAGCACAAGGTATGTAGTCTGCTCTTCATCGTGAACGACGACGCTGACGACTTATTTGACTGGATTACAGGGTCTGCCGACGGGTGCAATGAACCCCAACAAGCTAGCGATGTCCAAGGCGCTTGGTGCCGCTTTCTTGAACCATCAGGTCGAGCAACTCGAGAAGACTGTTACTAATGGCGGAGGGAACAGCGTTGGAAACTGGAGAAACCGGGGAAGGTCGCCCGCTCAGCCCCATGGTGCACCTGCCATGACTGGCAAACGACCTCCGATGGCACCTGGGATCAAGGTTGCGAGTAGGAAACCGGAAGAGTCGCAGGCGGCTAGAAAGGCGGCGAGAGCGCAGCAGTCGAGAGAGGCTACTGCTGGTGTTAAGCATGAAGCGGTTCAGCATGTTGCTAAGCGGTCTGTCGATGAAGACAAGCATGAGAAGAAACAGGGGAAGAATGGAAAGGAGAAGGATGCGGACATCGTGGTTGTTGACGCTAGCGTTCTGGTGCACGCCCTTTACCAACTCAAGAAATGGTGTAGAGATGGGCGGGAGGAGGTTATCATTGTCCCCCTTGAAGGTATTTATTTTTACACCCCTATCAGCGACACCAATACTGACATTCGCCACACTAGCGCTCAACACCCTTGATCTACTGAAGAAAGGCTCAAACAACCTGGCTCAGCGTGCCCGTGCAGCTTCCAGGCTCTTAGAAGCGCAAGTTGGTACCAACCCTCGCATCCGCGTTCAACAAGACGACGCGTACGTTCCCTGGGACAAAATCAAATTCAACGACGACCCCATTTCAGCCAGCACAGACTCAAACCAACTCAGCACAAGCCCCAATTCCAAAGCAGGTCCAATTTCCAACAGCATGTCCCCAGAATGGATCCGCCGCACTATCTGCTGTGCGGTATGGGAAGTCCAGAACGCAGCGACCACTCTCGCTCAGACAAGCCAATCCTCTTCCTCTGCATCGCCCCCTAAAACCTCCCCTTTGGATAATAAGGCAGTGGAGGCTACGGCGAACCCATCTCAACCGGCCTCTGTTCTCCTTGCGGTACTTCGCCCATCTGACCCCTCCGATCCTCGTGGTGCCCCAGGTCACGCACCTAAGAATTCCGATTCCTCCACGGATGGCATCGCCCACCTTGAACCCGTCGTGCCTCTCCCAGCTCCCAGCCTTCCCCCTCAGAATAAATTTGAGCCTCGGGCAGCTGGTCCCTTGGTTGCTCAATGGGCGAAGAAGGCTGGTATGAAGCTTATAGAATTGGATCCCACTACACCTGGGAAAGGTGAATCTGCCGGAGCTGGAGGGTCAGAGGATACTCCTGCCAGGCCCAAACATATTTCCCCTAGGCCTCCTCCCAATGCTCATGGTCACGGGCCTGCACATGGCCCTGCACACGGCATGGGTCCAGGACGCGCTAGGCGGGTCTCAGCCGCCGCTGATGTCGCACACGCCTTCGGACACAAGAAAGGTCATAGTGGAGGAGCGGAGACTGGGCTGGTCGAAAGACCTCCTGCTGTGAGGACCATGATGGAGATGGTCGCTCAGCCAAAGACGGTCGTGAGGGTTCTCGCTAGGGGCGAGAAACTCGACCCGTAATACTGCGGTGCACGAACCCAAAGATCAAGAGGAGACGATATCGTTTGGTCTCAGAGAGCCTTTTGCGTTGTGTTGTGCGGAGGGATTGGTGCTTTCTGGATTTGACTGTGGTGGTTCATTTTCTGTTACGGTAAGCCCTCTCTTCTATTGATTTTGAAAGTCATTAGAGTCACTCATGGTGTTGTTCAGAAAGAAATCCACAATGCTACATCAACAAATTCTACCGTCATTACAACCTTCTAGAAAGATGTCGCACAGTCAGCGAGGCTCAAACGCAGATCATCGCCTTCGTCTCAAATTTCCTCTACTACGGCCAGTCCTCAGCGTTGATCGCCTCAACGCCAATTGCCACTACTTCCTATCCCACTTGGGATCAGGTCGCCAACCCGTCGACACTATGTGTCGGCGCATCAATTTCAAGTAACAAAGAGAACAGATAATTTCAATGAATCCAATTCGTCTTGGTTTTGCTCGACGCCTCCGATACTTTGCTTCCCTTTCATCCTACGGCGTAAACCGCCTCACCAATACCTTTTGGATACTGTTGCTTCTCCTTTCCTTGAATGTATTTCTTCTTTCTCGCTACCCCCTGTACCCATATATTCTTGATATGTCTTCCCCTTTTCCTCTATACTCTTCCTTTACTAGGCCATTATCCTTACCTTGTACGCACCCGCCCCACTGGCTATGGCTCTTTTCTCTTCTGATATGTCAAACCCTACGTATGTACCTTCTCTAGCCGTATTGAATATAAATTGTATGCTCGAATATGTGCTGTGACCGAAAGTGGCCTCAGTCATCTCTGCTGGGGGGTATGGTAGCAAGGTGCGGGCGAAAGTGATACAAGGAGTCCATTATTGTATAAGACAATGATTGCAATATCATAATATCAGTACAAGGTCTGCCCGAAAAGCAGTCAATGGTACCATAATATAGAATACCAATAGTGCGCAAAAGTGTAGCTTAGTCAATAGCGAAATAAATAGGCTATCCAACGAGCCTGAACCTAACAATAGTCCGTTCGCCAGGAAACAATAAATGTGTCCTATCAGGGAACGATGCGATCTCTAGCTCTCCTCTCATTGGTTTTGTAACAATGGCTGGGGAGGTCCTGGATGGAGATATTGTCGCTGGAGTTGTTCCAGCAATGGTCGGGGTGAATGCAGATATAGTAGGTGCGGGAGGCTGGGGTGCAGGTGCAGGCGAAGCTGAGCTTGCAGTTGCGGTAGGTTCTGGGGTCTCTTCCTCTGCCTTGACCTTGGTGGGAGGGTTGATATCCGCGAGCAGAGCAGGTTGCTCTGAAGCATATATGCATACGAAACGGGTGATGATCCCGCCGCCATCCTCCATGACACTGATCCACATACTAGGGCTAGACAAACCAACACACATCAGCAACCATCTAAGCCGAATGAGCAAAACCACTTACTGGAACTCGAGTTTCGTCCTCTCAGCTAACGCATCCTTGATCTTGGCGTGCCTCTCCTTCACCTCATCCATCCGTTTCTCGATCTCATAGTCCAATGCAACGACCGAAAACTCTCCAGCAAAGCGGAAATCCAGGGCAATAGGCTTGGTTTCCTTCCCTCCTTCAGCTTTCTCATCGTCGGTCATCTGTTGCTGTTTCTTGGATTTGAGGTGAAGATAGAGGAGTTGAACATGGAAGAACTCCCTAAGCCGATGCTTGAAAGTGGATATCAGGGTCTGAGAGTTTTGGCATTCCGGGTATGGCGGTGGTTTGGACTAGGAACGATCAGTATTCAGATATTTCTGTACATGAATTGGAGAGGACACATACATTGACTCCATTGCGCATACAATCCCTAGGCGGTTTCAACTTCAACTTTAAAGGCTTCCCTCGCCTTACTCTACATTGCCTGCACAGCGGCTCTGGAGCGTCCTCGGGCACAAGCATACCACAATCCCGGCTTAAACACCTTCCAGGAGGCAGGTTCTCTCGTTCCTCGGCAGAGCGTGGAGAAGCGTGGAACGGCTTGACCTATTGAATCAACTTCGTCAACACACACTCTGACAGCATAATGGAATAAAGCTTACCAGGGAATCATCTGTGTCGTCTCCAGAATCAACATCCATGTTCATATTGGTCGTATTTGATTCTCCCAGTGCCGCCTTCTTCTCTTTCGCTTTCTCCTTCCTTCTTCTCTTCCTCGCCTGGTTACGCATACGTGCCCTACACCCTTCACACAGTTTCCACCTGTACTCTTCTTTGCTGGGTAAGACATGTATGCAGCGCTTGATAGAGCAGAGGCGAGCACCGGGAACCAACTCGTCAGGTCGGTGTTGATGGGACGGGTGGAAATCGTTCTGGAACAGGAATACGATCAATTGTTGAAAAGAAGAAAGGTAGAGGTAACGTACAGCAGTTGTGTCGCTATCCAATCTGATCTGGCGACCTGTAATACCTTGTCGCTTGCGCTGGTATTCGCGAGTTCGGAGCCTACATGAAATGCAACTCTTCCATCTGTACCCTGGAGCTAGTGGTGCAGAACAACTGCGAATAGCACAGAGGATCGGAGGGGTGGAAGGTCCTTCTGCGATCTGCAGCTCTGGGGTTACGGAGATTGATGGCCTGGGCTCAGGTGTGGCGGATGTAGTCGCAGAGGTTGCGGCAGAATCGGTAAATGGGGGCTCGGGAGTGGTAGAGCTCGAAGGCAGGGTTTCGGGTGGAGGTTCAATCTTGGTGATTGAGGAATTAGCTCCTGGCTCCGAGATGCTCACACGTCTTGGAATCCGTATCTTGAGTCCTGTAAGTTGCAACTTTGGAACAAGGGTAAGTTTTGATCCTGCAGATTAATAATGAAAGAACATACAGCGGCGGCAACTTCTTCCTCTTCGTCCACATCCTCGTCCAGATCTCCAGGCTCCTCTTCCGACGCAGCTTCATCAGAAGAATCACCAGCTGCACCTTCTTCCAAATCAGTCAAATCACTGTCCCATCCCATAATGCCTCCCTCGTCGTTAGAAATAGGCGTCGACGACCCAGACCTCGACTCTTCTACGTCCATCCTGCCGTCTTCCTCTTCTGCATCCGTTGTCACGCCATCACCACCATCACCACCACCAAGTGCAGTATCACCACCGTCTACGTCTTCCGCCCAGGTAACCCTCTTCCGTCTCTGCAGATTCCTCAACAATTTTCTCTCCGGCCTCGTCTTCCAGTGATGTCGTATACAGTTTGCACATCTACCTGACACCGAGTCTGGTTCAAGGGGTTGGGCACACCCAGGACTGGAGCACGAGGCTTTTCGTGGCAATTTTTTCGGCCTCCCAAGAGGATACCCCGACGTTGAGGCATTAGGCGTTGGTACATTGTGAGCAGTAGGAGCGGTGTCAGGTGTGAGCAGATAACCTGAACCTGATGCTGATGCTGATGAGGAAGGATCTTGGTGTTGTCGGGGTATGGTGAGTTTGAGTTTGACTGATGGTGCTTTCTTTGGCAGAGGTTTCGTTGGCTTGCGAGCTTCTGGGATTTCAATTGTTGGCATCGTTGGTGAACAGGAGGACGTTGGGGGAGTGGGTAAATGCGATCTCAACTCCTATAATTCTACGTCAGCAAAAGTACGAAAAGGTCGCTGGAGTGCGTACTTGGGGTTTAGACTCTGTACCATCCAGCATGTCAATATCAATGGGGGCGTCAGCCTACGGAATCCTAATATCAGCTAGGATCTGTATGCAAAAACAGAAAAGAGCGTACAGTGCCTCCAGGGAGCCTATTATGCTTCAACGATTCTCCAGTTTGTACCCTCATCTGAGCTCGATGTTGGTGACGCTCGGCTTGGATTGCCGTTATGCATCGTGAGCATAATTCAGATGGTGAATGTGGTGGTATGTTTGCACCGCACCCATGTCTTGGGCACATACGCATGGGGTGTCTTGGTCGGAGGGGATGAGTGGGAGGGTATGGCCATGCATTCATGGATCTACGTGGTTCATACAGAGGCTTCTCCAGCGTCAAAAATATGATTCTTAAAGGAGGGAAAAGGACTGACAAAGAGATCCTGTGGATATTGAGGAGGCTCCAAAATCTCTCCACGAGCATTAAAATGCGGTGCCACTATCTTTGGGCGTGTAGGATAGAATCGAGGCTGATTCTGAGGCATTCCATGGGGTCCACGATGCTGAATAGCTGGTGACTGGGCCATTTGTGGGCCCCGAAATACGGGCAACTGTGACGGTAATGAGGTTTGATATTGAGATTTTCAAGGCCAGAGGCTTACCGGGCGAATTCTTGCACCACCAGGAGGATATGGGTTTGGGGGTGAATACATAGCTTTGGTGGGTGAGGAGGGCATACGCATCGGCTGGGGTGGGTATATGCGTGAGTATGCTTGGTGGGCTAGAGGACTGCGTGCAGCCGAGCTTACCATTGGTGGCATCGGAGTAGGTGTCTCCGGAACTGCTGGAGGCCTCCAACCACGAACAGAAGGACCATGGCCCTGTTGCTGTGGTGTTCCCGTCGATACGTTGTTCATTGCCTGAATGCACTTTGGGCACAGCGCCATGCTGTAGCCTTGAGGCAGGGTCTCCGCACATCCATTCCCAACACACTGCTGGCTTATCGAGCTCCAGTCTAATACTTCGGCCGGAGGGCCGTCATTTGGGCGTGTATCGACGCTCGCAGGGGCGTCGCCAACCTGCATGAGCTAGTCGTCGTCGTGTCGAGGAGAATCTGGCCAAGAACAAAGAATCAGATAACGGTCTAGGCAAGGCAGACACGTATCGAATAGCCCACAAAACCCCTCAATAATGTCGTAGACGATGCCAACGCGCTTGAGGACGTTGGACGCGACGAAGAAAGAGACTAATTGAAGAAATTTTCGTAATGGCCTTTGCAGGTGCAATCACGGCAACGCGAAATCTGGGGCTGAAAATGTGAATAAGCCGCCATCAATGATCCTGTGGCTGCCCCCAACGACGACCAAGGGTCGTCCATCAACGGCGAACTCGACACAGAAAGGCCTTACAGAATCAGCGCTAGAGACAGTGACTGTCGAGGAGATTTAGGACAGCGCCTTTGATATCTTTCGCGATGACCTTCTCGTCCTATTAACCTGGGCCCAATATCGAGAAAGACGCCGGCAAATTTACCCTCATCATCACCATCAGAGTCCCTGGGAACGGCGCTACTCGGCTGGCTTGAAATAGGGTTGGCGTGTGCCCCAACAGCCTTTTCCGTTTTCTGACCGTCGACGCGTACGGCGACTGGGGCGACTCAACCAGCGACTGTCACGTAATTGACGCGTCTTCCTCGACGGAAATGCCATGTCAGACTCTGAAATCCACAGAGTCTGCTCTAAATTCGATATCAACATCCTAGAAGAGGCGTCGTATGTTCTCTGGAGCGTTTGGAAGGCCATACACCCAAGATACTCCACCCTTGAATCCTGCATCAGCGCACTCAATACCGACTCAAAGCTCTATCACGCGTTGAAGCGCGCCCATAATCAGAAAAAGTACGATGCTGTGCGAAAATGGGTCCATGGTCTGTCACTCCCCATCTTTTCGTATGATCGGTAGCTAATTGTGGTATGTGGACCCTCTGTAGCACCTACATCCGTGATCTCGTCTGCCCATACTGGGTTGGCCATTTCTGATGATGGCCTTATCGAGGCAGAAGTAGAGAACCTTCTAGAGCAATTACGGCCGTCGATGAAGAGATTGATTCTGGGAGAGTTAGAGCTCCCGTTATGGTCTCCAGACGATGCTGTAGTATCAGATTCTGCAATCAAAAATCACATTTGCTCTCTGCGTATTCCGCTTGTCAACGGCAAGCCCAGTGTTTTGCTACATGACCTTGGAAGATTCGGTCCAGACCCACAGTTAAACGCAAGATTGGAGAATATCTTCATGCCGAATCATCATACGTTCGTTTTCCATTCTCCACGCCGCTCTGAAATCAAGGGAACTCATGAACATACAGATTCATCGTCAACACCTCCGGCTCGGGCAAGACAAGACTTCTTTTTGAAGGCCTGTGCAAGCACTGGGGGTTTTACTTCACCTCATTGGTGGACTCCAGCCAGCTCGGGTCGAGTGACATCCAGAACAGCATTCGTGCCTACCTCCCGAATTCTCAAGGCTTCAAGACCACACTTCCGGCAGCTGCTTCCTCGCACTTCGACCAGTCTCTCCAGCACAACAGACAATTGGCCGAGCGAGTGTTCAGCATAGCGTTCCTGGCTCGCCTGCTCATCTTCAATCTATTCCTTAAATCGTCGTCACAAGCTGGGTATATCCTACGAACGCCTGAGGAGCAAGATCTAAAACGTCGTTGGCTGCTCCTCCAACTACAACCTTCCATCCTCCGTGTTTCAGCATGGGACATCTTCGACCATTTGGTCACAAAACTCTCAGCTGCTTCTGACAGCTACGTCAACTCAAACATCAAGACACTGCTTTCTCTAGCTCGAGAACGCTGCTTTAGCTTTGCTCCCCGCCCTCCACCTTCGATTCCAGGTGCATCAACCTCACCTTTGACACCCTCTCCATCCGAAAATCCCATCTTCCTCGTTCTTGATGAAGCACAATTTGCCGCAACCCAGCACGTCTCTTCCTTCCTCTCCTCATCTGGAGATTCTCCCCGCCCTGTGCTGCGCGAAATAGTCCGAGCATTTGAACACAGATCCTCTGGACATGGCGTTTTCATCGTCGTGGCAGGCACTGGGATCTCCAAAGACGTCGTTGATCGCGCCATGGCCAGCGCCATAATGAAAGAGGCGAAATATAGGTGGTGTTCTGGTACAGGAGCGTTTGATACCGAGGAAGCGATGAGGAAGTATGTGGAGAGATATTTGCCAAGGGAGATGCTGGAAAGGAGAGAAGGCAGGAGGTTGTTGCAGAGGATGGGGTATTGGTTGAGAGGAAGGTCAGTCCGCTTCATTATAGTCACATCAAGAGGGGAAAGCTGATGAGATGGGACAGACATCGGTTCACAGCGGGATATGTCGCTGAGCTTCTCAACAATGCCTTTCAAAGGCCACACTCTTTGCTTGATTCTTACATCCATGACTTCACCCAATTCCGGCCGACTGACGCAAGGGAATATATCCAAGCGGAAGGACCTGGCTATGCCGCCATAACGTCAAGGTACAAGCTCGACTTTCAAAAGCTTAAGCAAAGTCTGTCATTTCGCTGCCTCATTCGATTTCTAAACTGACAACCAAGGACTGCAGACACATCCATGATCTCGACCATCTATCAAATAACCTCACACTACATGCTCCGTTCTACCCTCCCTGGTGAACTTGGTCAAGACGAGGCCACATTCGTGGAGTACGGGTTCGCCCGCTTCACAGACTCTTCAACCCAATCTGTGGCCGCAGACGAACCTCTAGTCTTACTCGCTGCTGCAAATTGGACCAATCTGCATTACATGACGATATACAAGTACTTCGCCAAGCAGATTTCGCACCATGAAACGAGGTCCAATGGATTCGAAAATTACGTGGCGTATTGTCTCGCCAGGGCATTTTCAGAAGGGAAGCATAGGATCGATGAAGTGTTCTCGTGGTGTGGACGGCCACCCGCTTGGGCACATTCCAAGGCCACGCTGGTGTCGCTGTATCAAAGTGGAGGAGTGGTCGAAGTTGGGGAGGTGGACGCCCTTAACGGAGCAGGACCCTCGGTCACTTTGGGTCTCAATGCTAAAACCACAGGGTTGAGCAAACAATGGCTGGACCATCGTCTTGACTCTCCAATATGTTTCCCCCATGCATCAATGGGACCCGACCTTTTGTTCGTGCTGAAGCTGGAGAAGGGAGGCGGTCTGATTTGGGTGGCCCTTCAAGCGAAGTATTCGACTGGGAAGAATGGGATGCTCTCGAGGTCATACCTGCGTCATGCCATTGGCAGTGTGACACCAGGAAAGTTCTTCATTGATAAGGTGAGAATCTATAACCCGCATCCTGAAGTATCCTTGGCTGAGGATGACGTTGGCAGAGCGGGAATGCACACTCCCCAACCACCGATCCTGACCTTGTTACGCACACTCTGACATCCCTCGAGTCTCTCCCTGGGCGAAGGACAGACCTCGGTAAATACAGTGTCCTGCGAATTGTCGCTTCCTTTCCAGCGGAAACAGGCCTGAAACGGTGTATCGAAGAAGATAGAGACGAAGATGGGCACCCACTAGCGTCTTTGAACATGCAGTTCATCAAAAACATGACGAAGTCGATATCACCCGTCAACTTCTTATTGAACCTAGAACAAAAAGCAAACCCGACGTTGGGGAAGAGGAAGAAGCAGCAACCGGGTTCATCGAGGAAGAGAATCAAAATATAGAAATGTATCATTATCAATCTTGTTATCTTCATATTTCTTGCTGTCTTTCCATGGTTGTCTTACTAGTTTTCGTATGCTCTCGCCACCGCATAGTAATCGTATCTTGATTTCTCAAAAGCTAGACCTCTCAAGAGCTGGCTTAAGACCATTACATTGCCAAGCGTTCCAGTCAGCATAGTGGCGCGTTCTGCCTACTTGTACAAGCGTTCAAATAAGATGTCATCTGCGACTTCCCATCTTTCATCCTCTTCCTTCAGTTCTTGGCGTATTGCGGACTCATTTGCCTCTGGATAGATCGTCACCACGCCACTTTTCCTGAGGTGTGAAATAGCGTTGAGCACCTAGTTTTGGCAGTCAAAATCTGGGTTGTTATGAATGATTGGAAGTTTCTCGAGCTCCGTAGCTACCCATTCCACTTTGTTTGCCGGAATCTCCCCAACTTGACATGCGCCACGCAGATCTTCGGGCGACGCATAATCCCCATCTAGCCGTGTAAAATAGCTGAAATCGGTATAACCTCCGATGATCTCGTATACTTGTGCTTTCCGTTTGTCCATGAGAGCGGCCAGGCTCCAATGTTCAGTTCGACGGGGGTGGTTGAGGATCCTGTACTGGATGACCACGAGGGGGTAGGTAGCCATTATGGGATCTGGAAACGGTTGAGGTCATTTAGAAGTGAAGAAAGAACTAGCATACCGAGCAAATACAGCGGGTGGGAACCCGAAGATGATGTTAGCTGAAGGAACTTGAGCTGGACCGACTCTGAACGCTGAGATGAGATGACAGGAGGCACCAAGCCACACAACCACAGAAGCGAGCAGTTCACACGACATTTGATGGCTGCAGTGATAGCGATGGGCCGTGAGTCAGAGACTTCAAGATCTTCTCGCGCGATATGATACTTCCCTTGTACCTGAGAAAAGCTGGCTCGGGCTGCGACGAATCAATCATCAGCTTTTCACGCCTTCACGGCCATAATCATGTTCCGATCAGAATTTGGACTGAACAGCTGTAACGATGCACATCATTATTGGGGTATACTGCAGCCGAGGATGCGATGCAAAATCAAGGAAACAACCGTTCGAACAAGTTTGCCTCTCCAACTTTTGACCTTTCCTTCCCCGAAGCAAGTTCGGCTCGAATCCTGGCTTCGGTGACGCCGGTATCGATGAGGATAGATCCTCCCTTTGTTCGACGGCCTGGAGAATCCACACCTGACAATCGAAGTTGGGGTCCTTGTGAATGATTGGCACGTCGTCCAATGTAGTTTCGAACGACTGCAATGCATCCTGATAATCCGTAGTGGGGACAACTCCAATCTTGCAACCACCGAGCAAGGTACGGGATTCCTTCATGCGGTGGACAAGGCGATTACAGAAGGCAAAGTTGGAATAATCTCCCCAGAGTTCAAATAGATGGATGGCATCTTCTTGCTCTGCAACAACCAAGCTCCAGTGCTCTGTCCGCGTGCGATGGTTTCGCAGCTCATATTGACTGATAACGAGTGGGTAGCCTGTCGTGGCCATAGGCTATGAGTGAGGTCAGAAAGCAAACAGTCAGAAGGCCGAAGTTGGACGCACTTGCTGGGAGGGTGGATTAAACCTACTAGAAAGCAGAGCAGCCCCTCGGTTCCAGACTCAAGAGTAAAGAATCACAAGACCTGCGATGGATTCCTTTCAGAAAGATATTACTGACTCACCCTTACGCTTTCCATTACAACGCGTACACGCAAGCACACCCAAATACTGCCCCCACTTATTGTCAGGAAAATTTCTTGAACGGTTTCTAGAATACCCCTTCATCAATCGTCTGGGGTCATGGTATCAATAGGGCAATTTTTGATGGCCTCAAGATAATATCAGCCTCCTATGCTGTTGAAACTCTCCGAATCCGGTGGTCAGTCGGGATAATGGCATGAAGGTGTTCAAGTTGAACTAAGGAATCTCGATAATCGTGATTTTCTGAATCTGTAAATGATCTATCGCACAGTTTAGGCCGTAACGGGGCAGGATATGAGTAGCTCTTGGGATGAGGCTGTGGTATGAGCATCTCACAAAAAACCTCCGAGCCCCCATTCGAATTTTGTGAATTTTTAGAACCTTCGTGCTTGAACGTTCAGACCAAGTTCAAAGTGGGACAAGCCTGGTAACGGATTACGGCACCCGGACCGATGATTACCTCCATAGGGATAATGATGGCCATTGCTTATGTACTCACGATGACACCTACACCGAACCAAGATCATCCAAAAGAAAGGCTGACCGCGGTCTCGTAGACCTCTCCTCCACTCCTATTATAGGGTCTCATAATGTTTGGCTGGACCTTCGCATGGAATTTCCTTTGCAACTGTCTTCGCCGACTTTTCTACCCGTACCTTCTGCGTCGATCCCAACGAATTTATCCTCGCCTGCAACGAGGCGTGTATCGACTCACTAGCACGGTGGTTGCGAAAGAAATGGGAACTGAATACATAGAACACGAAGCAGAGGCGCTACGATTTATCTCAAAGAACACGACTATACCCGTTCCTCGACTTTATGACATCCAACCCGCTGAAAAGTCAGGAAAATCGCGACTCTTCATTGAATACATAGAGGGCGAAAAGCTCTCCACTAAATGGCACACAATTACTCTTGGACAAAAGCGAACAGTCATGCGAAAACTAGCAGACTTCGTTCTACAAATGCGCCGCCTGCGGCAATCCTCATCTATGGGACGGATTGGGTCTACTTACGGGAACACAACATTTGATATGTTAGTCCGCTCCGAAGATGGGTTCGGCCCTTTCGATGATGCGAAAGCATACCATGACTGGCGCATCTCTAACAAGTTTGGACACCATCACGAGCCAACAGTGCTTAAATTGCAAGCAATCCGACGACGCTTGCCCGACGACCATCAAATCTACTTTACTCATGGTGACATCTCGAGACGCAACATTCTCGTGAAAGTTCACGGTGACGGCGATGACGATATTGAGATTTCTGCACTATTGGATTGGGAGCAGGCTGGATGGCGGCCTGAATACTGGGAGGCGGCCAAGATCGTCTGGGGGGTGAAGTCCGAGGACGATTGGTATTCCCTTGCACTAGAAATGGTGACGCCAGGATACCAAGACTATATCAAGCTGGAGGATGAATTGTTACTTTTGTGCGGGACACCATGGTAGCCTTTCGCTCCGTACAACTTATGTAGATGCCCCTTGTAGATTAATATACTCATAATCATGGAACGTGGACGCTTTGAGATGTGTTCGTTCCAGAACGATTCGCCCATAACGCCCCAAAATCACTTTTCATTTCGCTCAAGTGTTGTATGCTTCTATTCATATATAATGTTTCACGACAACACCAGCAATGACCTCTTCCTCCGTTCCCTTTTCCGCACCCGGTTTTAACTCAGTTTGTCCGTACGCCATCGTCCTACCCTTCCTCCAAGTTTCTGCTGTTGGCGCATCCTTATCCTCAAACCTTCTCTGGATGCCTACCCGTTGAAGGACAGGGCTGTCAGCCAAAGGTGTCAACTTGAGATCATTATTACCCATGCAGAAGTAGAACACTCCGAGTCGAGTATGACCGCGTTGGTCTTCGGGAGGTTGAATGACTCTACCAAAGATCACTAGTCAGCCAGCCGAGACTCCAAGGAATGAGAATGCGTACTTATGAATGGTGGCCTTGTAGAGCCCTCCGGAGAGGAACTCTAACGCATCGCCGGAGTTGACCACGAGAGCGTTTTCGATATGGCGAACCCACTTCCATTCCCCCTTCCGGGTTTGAATCTGGAGCGCAGCAACAGGCTGACTGTAGAGAATCGTGAGCGTGCCAAAGTCTAAGCAGAACCTCTCGTCAGCGATTGGTGAAAGAGTGGATATCAGCCAGGTAGACTGACCGGTATGGCCCTTCATCCAAACGCCATCCGTCTTTGCTTCTTCATCTTCGGAACGAGGATAACTGGGGAATCGTGATCATGACAACAATGTATAACTGAGGGAAAATTGGACTCACTACTTGATGAAACGAACTGTGATTCAAAGCGTTAGAATATTACCTCTATTCGAGCACACAATAGAATGTAGGCTTACTATATCCCTCGGCCTGCTCGAATTTATGACCTTCGACAAAAGTATCTTCTGGTAGCTCAAGTCCAAGAGCCAATAGGCTGACGATCCTTTTGTCAACCGTGTGTCCTCGCAGGAATGTTGGCTACCTACCGGAAAAGGGGATATACAACTTCAAGATGCGTATGCTTCGCAAGCTCTGCTATCTCAGGCAGAAAGGGTTGGAGTGCCTTAGGGTGTTGCGCCCGATGAACGTTGGGGTTTACTGTTCCGAAAGGAATTAGGATTGGAGGGAAATTTTTAGTACGCTACACTCACTGTTGTACTGCTCAGACTGATCACGGACGCCATTGCTGATATGCTATCGGCACTGGTAAGCGGGCATACATGGGAGGTGAGTCAACCAGAATACCCAATAGCTCCGAGGTTTGTAGCCCTCGTAGACGCCGGTCTCTTTCATTGAGCCAGAGAACGACTGCTTCTCCTCGTCGGAGACCTGAGAAAATGCGACATCGGCAACGTCAAACATTCTCTGCGTCTATTCAGGATACGTGAGTCTTTGTCCTCTTGAGATGACATGCTCGACCTACCTGAGCCGAAGTGTATCCGTGATTGATTACATAGAGGAAGCCATGCTCTTGCATCGCATTGCGGACTCTGGTCGCCTGTTCGAGGCGATCCTCATACGTGGAGATCTTGGAGAAGTCAACGATCGGCAGATCTGCGTATTCGACTACTCCTTATGAGATTCGTTGATTCGGAATCGATATCAACCAGGCTTACGATCAGCTTTTGTCGACGGAGCATGAGTGTAATGCGTAAGCTCTGGGAGGCTTGAGCGGGACATGGGTGAAAGGCACAAGAATTGTTGGGTAAGAGCAGCAACGCAGGCCCGAAATCATGGCTGAGGTTATATATGTCGTTTTTTGCTCTCGTTATGCCCCAGGCATTGACAAAAGCAGGTGTCACTTCCAAGTCACTTCGGGAAGTCAGCTGCCCGACACGAGGCTGGAAAATGTATTGGCTAGACTGTCAGCGTTTGACAACCTTTCATTCAAGTATTTCCAAAGAACCAGGGTGTACGATTCTGACCACTTCCCTGTGGTGGCTGCTGGCATTTCGTGAACGTTTGCAAACTCTGGACAGGTCGCTCGCCGTTCATCTCCGTGGTGTTGTGTTGTGCCTTGATATTTCCTAGGGCCGTCGACTTCGGATTTGGTTGCATATGTTTTTCTTGGAAGCCGTAGGCTTCGATACCCACGCTTCGCGATCATCATGCCCAGTTGACTGGGACCCTTATAACGTCCGCCACGACTATCATCAACGCTCTCATATAGAAATGGCGTGTGAGCAAACTCAGCTTGCACCCTGTTCACCATGGTCTCCTTCTTGACTGTCATAGCGAGGGCCGTCTGTACTGTAACGATATGCTGGTGCTATCATTACAGCTACACAGCACCTCATACCGCCCAGAAAGGCGAGCTCGTCAGCGTCAATGATTGGACAGATTGGTGGTTCTCAAGCCTACTGCAACGGACTATGATACGGACTCGCCGGGTGAGCTTCTCCCCTACCGTTTAGACTGGAGTCCGTGACTGACAGCCCCCATTAGCCGATCATTTGGCTCATTGGCATAGCAGAGCTCACTTTTCTGCTGAGCTTGCCTTCGACATCAGAGAACATTCACTTCTCTTCAGGTTCTTTGCTAGGTGTCAGCCTGGCCATTGCTGGGACATACATCCGGAAGGTCTGCTATGATACAATGGCCGACAACTTTACCTTCTCCCTCGCTCTCCGCAAAAACCATACATTGGTCACGGGTGGCCCGTATAGCATCGTTCGACATCCAGCCTACACAAGCTACATCCTGTTGTACGCTGGTATTGGGCTCTGGCACGCGTCTGCTACATCCTGGGCTAGGAACTCGAGTGTATCGCACGCACTTCCTATCGCTGGTGCTCTATGGGGCTTTGCGGTCTACAACGTGATCAACCTCTATGCTCTCTTCAGTCGGATGTCGGTAGAGGATAGGATGCTGAAAGAGAAGTTCGGAAAGGAGTGGGAGGGTTGGGCTAACAGAGTTCCCTATAGTCTGATCCCATATGTATTCTAGTATTACCTCCTCGCAGAGAATCTTACTCTGTGTGTTGCATTTTCAAACGTTCGACCTCCGTTTTGTCGTCTGGGAGGGGAGGGTATTAATACAAGGAGTCTACATCTAATTGCAACCATATCGAATCTTTTAGTATCTCCACCTCTCAAAAGTTCTCATTACCAGAGGTCCCTGTCGATACCAGTCCCAAGAAAGCCTGCGGATTTGAACCTTTGGTAGCTATCCATCATACGACCGCAATCTGGACTGGCAGCTAAGACAGCGTAAGCATCCGGTAGCTTCTCTTCCAGAGCCTGTTGCGATGCAAAGGTGAGCGCTCTCGCTATCACTGAAATAAGAACATTTACCTCGACACGCGATTCAGTCGCTGGATGAGTATTCAGGAAACTGTAACCTGAAGACCCCTTGCGTCGTTCCAGCTCTCCTAGTCTTTTGAACATACTGTATAACGCAGCCCCATGAACAATCAGGAGTGGACCATGGCCGAGAGAAAGTACTTACGCTGGCGCTGCTTTGGGATCATAGCACGCTCTTGACATGAGCGTTAGACCAATAACGTCCGCTAATGGCTCGGTAGTCAGCAGCCGCCATGCCATGAGCCGGAAATTCACAAACGCACCTTCGGTCTCCTGTGCCCTTGAGTTCGGCAGGTCAAACAGGAGTGTATGCGCCATATTCGAGAATCCAAGATCCAGCGATGTGATTGCGGAAATCGCCAGGATAGCAACCCAGGCTAGTGTTGCTGATGACACTTTCTCGGCAGAGTGACGGGCTACGACATGTCCAACTTCTGTAGAGCGTATAAGCACATGATATGCGAAAAGGGACGGGTGGAGCGCACCATGTGCTAGAACTGCAGCCAGTCCTTCGTCGTCTCGACAGACAGGAAGAATGCCAGTGAACAGGACGATTGTGCCTGGATAAATATTCCTCAGCAATCTTGCCAACTGGTCTAGAGAAACGATTGTATACACCTGGCATTGCAGCAGCGTTCACTATCTTTTGGTCGTGGACGACAATGACGTCCCATTCTCGCGCAGGTGAATTCCTTATTGACTCGTCCGGATTCCAGGTGTCTTCACCAAAGACCGACGGCGAGGATGGCACCTCCCCTTTGATAGAGCCGAGCTTATTGGCCTCCAGGAGTTTCGTGACGACATGGCGGACTCGTTGGGAAACAGGGTGGTTTGGTGGTAGGACTTTGTGACCGTACTCTGATAGGATGTCATTTCTGGCTTCCTCTCCAATCTATGAGTGGCAAAAGTCAGTGAGGAAGGGCATGAAGGTGGTTAGATTGCTGACCCTTGCTTCCCATTTCTCTGATACGTTCATGAATCTTCTCCGTCCTGTTTGAGGGACGGTCTCGAGGCTGCAGAAGAACATCAACAAAGGCAATCGCCTCAACAAGAAGGGATACTTACTGTGTAACATAGTAAAGACCTCCAGCAAGCCCGATACCAGTCGCAACCAGAGTCGTCAGTTGATTTCTCGCCTGCTTCCTTGCTTCCCTGCCAGCTTGAACATTACTGGGATCATGCGGGTCGCCGTCAAAACGAAGGTAACGATTGGCAGGACGTTGTGGTGTCGCTGAGAAAGGTCTACGAGGAGGTATACATCGAGGAGGTAAAGCGCGAGCGCGAGCTCTTGAGGCTGCTATTGCTGTTCGTAGCATTGGTCAAGGCGCATGCCTTGCCGCCGACGACGTCTTAGACGACGAGGGCACCGTGCCGAGGTGACGAATTTGCCCGGTTAACGCGCTATCCCCATTCGTCCAGCCATGGTGGGATTGCCAGTGATCCTGCGTTTCGTTCAAGGTTCAATTTCGTTGTGAATTCCTCACAGCCTCTGGGACAAGTTTGTCTTTTATCTTTGGTTAAGCAGGTATTCCGATCCAGTAATGCGAATATACGGTAGAGCCCGTCGATAAAAACTGCGGGCCACGCCTACTCTCCCAAATTCTAGAACCGCCTTTATTAATAAGTCATTGTTTGAAGCCAATTTTACATGCTAAAGTAATAATTACGATAGCCGGAACAATCACGAGAATAAAGAAGACATAGACACCAACGGGGTGATCTTTGACCTTCAGGAAGAGTATGTATGTCCGCATCCGGGCTTTCCTACCCGCTAGACGCACACCCATTACCCATCTTCGCCTCGCTGAGTCTTCTATGCTGGGGATGTTACATTTCTGTCGAAGAGGATTTTAGCAAAAAGGATGGCAGCTCCAGAGAAGTGGTCCATACCTGAAGGTAAGTGAAAACTACCATCATTTCCTCGTTCGAGATGACTCGACGCATGGAGTATACTTTCTTGTACACATGCAGCCCCATTTGATTGAGATGATCGATATATGGACCTCCTATGCGCCGCCCAGTGATCGCGTGCACAATGGCTCCAAGGTCCTTGGATGGTGTACAGTTAGGTCGTCTAAGGCCATTAATAAGCACCCCCGCTAATCCTCGAGTCTCATAGATAATGGATGGGCCATCCACGGTACATTGGAGCGCGTGCTGAGCGATGGATATACAGCTCTTGAGGTGTGCTTCAGTTAGGCTGATATGATATTGATTAGATCGGTTTTGGGAGAGGAGGAACTCTCCGAAGGAAGCGTGTATGAATCTGATAGGTTCTTCGCTTGCATGGGACAAGCTCGGAATGTCCATTATAGAATGAAGATCTTCAAGGTCGGCGAAGATCTGCTTTGGCGTCGTATAGAGCAGGGTAGAGAAGAAATTGATCGAGAAATTCATGGCATTTGTAAAAGGCGATGGTGCTGGGAGACCTATGCGACCATGCCTGTCACGATTCAAGAGTTGGAATCTCGTAGAAACGTGAAACATGTCGGCATTGAGGAGCACCGCAAAGATGTGAAGCACGCTTCCTAACGAATGAGGTTGAATTGATGCCATGATATGTAAATAGAGGGTATCAAGCTGTGCGAAGGGATGGTCTCCGTTGTCTCTAGTTTCCTGTAAGCCAAGAATAACGTCGAGTCTCCTCTCCGGATCCCCTCGAGGATCTGATATGTATCGTACCACAGTGGCAGCATAGACGAAGTGGCCGGAAGACTTCGTAACCAGCTGCTGAATTACGTCTTTCGATGGCCAGTCTGCCTGGATGTCGCTTTGGGCCTCCTTGATATCCCTGAATGACGACCGCAAGAACAGCTCAATATCGGCCTCGGGATTCTGCGAACTATCAAGTGTGATGTAGGTAGTCGTACAGTAGAGTTGACCGCTACGGAAGGAGTGGCGGATTTGTCGTTCTGGACGACTGGCGATGAGAAAGCGGAGAGGTATAGGGAATTGAGTTGCGAGTGAAATCGCCTCGAGAATTTCTTTCTGCTGCTTCTCGTGATCTTGATTGGGGTAATCGACACAGCATTCGTCCAGCCCGTCTATCACGATGACTTTAGTAGGTAATTTATCAGAAAAAGGTGCCATGAGCGGATTGACGATAAGAGCCATGATCTGTTGCTGAAGGGGCCTATCAAGGAGCCTCTCATCCTGAGAGAAGGCATTCTCGATGTAGGGGCGAATTATCGGGAAAGATTGAATCAGCTGGTACGCAATGGTTGGTATTAGAGGTCTGCTTTGATTGCGTCCAGCTGCTGTTCGTGAGAAGTAGAAGCTTGCGGCAAGCGAACCATCTCGAGACCAGCTTTCGCACAAAGTCTGTGCTATAGCGGATTTACCAGCACCAGCTGCTCCACGCAGCCACAGAATCGGACGGTGTCGTTTCTGCCGTTTCTTAGCCCATGAGTCTATGTTGCTTAGCACGGCAATGCGAGTCTGAGGGTGACACTTTGGAGGGTCGTAGCGCTCGGACGAATCGAAATAGGCTCCAGTAACAACGGATGTCTTCAAAGGTGCGAGCGGGTCTGGAGTATATGGTGAGTCACCGTCAGGAAGAGAGAATACATTGCGAGTAGTTGGACTTGCCGCGCTCGGTTATATGTGTATGCTTGTGCGTTATCCGATCGGCGCTTATCAAGGTGGAATTGTAGATGGCTACGTTCTGAGGGTTATCGAACATGGCTTCGAGGTAGTGTCGTCGAGATGAGAGAAGGAATGAAGCTTGACATGAACTCGTGCCTTTGAATTGAGTCGGATAGCGCTGAACGTGGCACAGCTGCTGTCCGACATAGCCGCATACTCATCAGCCGCCAGCGTCTAATTTATGATCTCCGCAGCTATCCTTCTTGGATGGACCCTAAAACCCGATGGGTTAATTGACATCCTTGCTTAAGGCAGGTTGGTATATCGGAATCTGTCAACGTTTGATTCCAGAAGGCGTTCTACTAGAATAGGCCGATAAGCCAAACTGTCATTATTTCCCGTGGGGGCGACCGACTTGCAGGTACACGACAATGATGACGATAGTGGGTATAATTATAATCGAATATATCACGCAAGCGACAAAGATGCGTTTTGACGTGCATTCTCTCTTGGCCGTAATGAGCAAATCCAGGCGATGCGAGTGAGCAGCAAGGATAACTCTCATCAGCCACCGGCGCGGGGTGGACTCTTCTATCTCCTTTGTATTACAGCTCTAGAATGGAGATCAGTACAAACTGCCATCACACTCGCCGAGAACAGAGAACATACCTGCAGATAGTTTACAATGACGAATTTGTCCAACCTCGAAAGTTTTAATCCGACTGGCTTCAGCTTCTTCAGCTCATCTAGCGGGAGTCCAACGCTCTCTACATTTTCATCGAATCTACGGTAGCCTCTTCCACTGAGCAAATGGAGCCCAAACTTCAGCTCTCTAGAAGGAAGGCACTGACTCCTATCGAGGCCTCGAATTAGGGCGTCAAGTAGGTCACGTTCTGAATATGTCCTCATGGATTTGTGTTTCTCGGCGATGCAGAGGATGATGTGCTTGGTAAGGGATAGACAAGTAGTGAGCCGAGCGGCTCGTGGCTCGATGTAGTAGATGCCTGATCGTGTCGGGTCGGAAAGGAATTCGCTGAATGATGCGTGAAGAAATCTGACTGCTGCTCCAGAGGAATGTAAGGACCTAGGGATCTCTAGGATTGAATGTAGATCTATGAGGTCGCAGTATATTTGCTTGCTAGACGTAAAGAGTAGTTTGGAGAAGAAATCGGGGGAAAGGGTCGTAAGACTAGATCCAAACGGGGCTCGGCCTTCGAAGACGTCTGGATCCTTCATAATCCCGAAGATTCTGAGCACATTTCCTAACGAGTGAGGCTGAATCGTGCTCATGATATGAGTGTAAAGGACGTCCAGTTGAGCAAAGGGCCGATCGTATTGATGTTCGGTTGCCAGTAGACCAAGGATGACTTCTAGTCTTCTCCTGGGATCGGCGCGAGGATCAGATATATAACGCATGATTGTAGATGCGTAGACGAAGTGCCCAGAGGAGGTAGACACCAGGCGGTGAATGACCTCCCACGAAGGCCAATCCTTGCCTAAATCACGATGTTTCTCTCTGATTTCTCTGAAGGAACATCGAAGAAACAGCTCGATATCGGCGTCGGGGTTATATTTGTTATCGAGTGTTATCTTGAAGACAAGTGGTTCCAGGTATTTGTCTCGGAATGATTCTCGGATCTGCCGTTCTGGGCGACTGGCGACGAGGAACCGCAGAGAGCCGAGGTATGGTGCTGCTTCAGCGAGAGCCTCAAGAATCTCCCGCTGCTGCTCCTCGTGGTTCTGGTTAGGGTAATCGAGCGAACATTCGTCCAATCCGTCGATGACGACGATCATGTGTGGAAGGGGCTCTGTGTAAGGGGCAATGAGTGGGTATACAATTAGTGCCATGATTTGCTGCTTGAGCGGCCTGTCAAAGAGTCCTTCCTGAGTAGACAGCGCATACTCAATATACGGACGGGTCCTCGGGATGCTGTGGAAGATCTGATAGGCAATAGTCGTAATAAAGTACTTGCTTTGGTCGCGTCCAGCACCGGTCCGTGAAAAGAAGAAACTAGCAGCCAGAGAGACACTCGTCGACCACCTTTCGGACAAGGTCTGAGCGATGGCCGATTTCCCTGCTCCAGCTCCTCCTCTAAGCCAGAGAATCGGACACTCAGGATGTAGCTTCCGTTGTGCCCATGCTTCAATATTGCTAAGAACAAGGACGCGAGTCTCCGGGTGGCATTTTGGCGGATCGTAACGTTCTTTAGAATCGAAATGCGCCTCTTGCACGTGGTGCGGTTTCAGGCTGTCGAGCGGGTCTTGACGAAAGGTCAATCGTTGTTCAAAGCGGTACGCTATCTCTACTCACCATGGTCGGCATATACATGGTTGTGAATCGTATCCGCGCTGATCAATTTCGAGTTTTGAATGAGAACCTTATTGGCATGGTCAAGCATCCTGCGTATACTGCCTGGGGACGTTGTCGTTGGAGGTCAAGGTGGAATTGAGGTTATTGGGCCTGGTTATGTTATGTTCGATGCACTGGGTGCCTCAGCCGCTTCAGTGCATTTCGCTATCACTGGCACCGCATCGGTATTGACAGTGACACCACCAGGATGTGTTGATCACAGGCAACCTCAGGCTGCACCGCAAATGACTTCTTTGGTTTTCGCAGGTCTTCATGGCATCCAGGGCTTTAGAGTGACCTGCAGATACCTATTCTTCCGCTGTTCGCGGAGCTCATCCACGTCCCATTCGGAGGCGTAGTACACCATCCAGGTAGCAGGTAGGGAGCTGGTCGCTACCACTCGAGATAGAGAGGCGGAGGTCCAGGCCCAAAGCCCGTGTGACCTTCTACATCCGAAAGCCGACACACTGCCTCCACCAAGGATTTGATTCCACTGACAGTGACTCCTTGTTCCAAACCTTATTCTCAAGAGCATCGCTCATGCTGGCCCCACTCCCTCGATTTGACAGTCACCATGAACAAGCGATAGTTTTTGATAGAATAGCTTGTTATTGTCCCTGACAATACGACCTGCACTTCTAAAGTCGACCAGTTTGGTGTTCAAGTTCTGACTCACGCCTAAAGATGATCGGCGACGCAACCTACAAAATTCTCGTCTAGCATGGCTAACCAATGGCCGATGGAGCTGGAAGATCCTGTGATGAGTCGCCTCCTTAAGTCAAACCGCGACCAGTGGCTCAATCTGGTCACCACTATAACTGGCCGTTTTCCAAACGGGCTAGAGGCTCGCAACTTCTCCTCCCCCTACTTCCATCCATCCTTGATTGAGTTTCTCTCACAAAATGAATATGTGTCTACGCCTTCTCTTGGCCTGGCCAATATTGCTTTTACTACGGGCTCTGGAAGCGACCCTACCCTTGCTCCTGCCTGAGTACTTTGGCACCAGGAGGCGGGTGAGTAAACCCCTTTCCAACTCCTGTCGAGTATTTTTATGATTGATCAATAATGCCCTGTATCCAGGCTGTGCAACGTCTGAACCAAGACGCAGACGATGACGGAAGTTTCGAGCTCGGGAAGAAGCTGGACAAGTTCATCCAGGATTACAACAACCTAGCTACCCTCAAAGAAAAGGAGACTGAGAACGATGCTCTGAAAGATCAAGTACTCGATCTCGAAGATGATCTCGAGGAAGCTACGTGGAAGAACGGAAGACTCGAAAAGCGGATCGAGGTGTTGGAGGAAACGATTTATCGGTTGGAAGGCGAGGCTGACAGCAAGAAGAACAAGAACAAGAGAAGGCTCTCCCTTTCGATGACGAACTTGCGTCTGTTCGGAGGAAAGAAATCGGTTCAGCCTCAGGCTCAGGGAGGGAATAAGGGTGGCTCGGGTTTGAAAGGCTTCGCTTCTATGCTAGATGAGCGTCAAGGCTATCTGGAGGGGAGGCAGGAAAGCGCTGGTGGCTCGTCTACTTTGACTCCAGACTTTTCGATGGATTCGGAGTTCTCTGGAGCGACCACTTCGTCGCCTTTATCTTTACGCAGGCACGCATTGATTAATAGATCGTAGAAGCCATTGCCGATTCCTTCCAGTTCAGTTTTACCTTGACCCAATGAAATGAATCCTTTTCGATCTGAAGCGCTACAAAGATGAGAGAAAATTCGATGCGTTTATAGCGGTTAGGCACGTTTACACTGAAACAAAATACATGGAAACATGGTCCCAAATGTGGAAAGCATCGGCTATAAAAATCGTCCAATAAATCCCAATCCATCCTCGCCAAGTTTGAGGACCGACTTCTCGAGCGTGAAATCCGTTAGCGGGTTGCCAATGTCAGGATATGCCGCATTGAAGTTGATGACGCCAGTGCATCCTGTCTTGGAATTGATGTTGCTGAAAGACTGGAACACAATCGTAGTGTCGGTCTTGGTATATTCACCAACCCTCATTTCGGTTTCGTTGGCACCAGCGGGCTTGAAGGCGACTAGCTCCCATCCATTGTTCCTCTCCCAACTTTCCTCTCTGCCAGGCTTCAAGGTGAACCAGGCGTCGTCACCGCTACCGCGAGTGAACTTCGAGACGAAGCAGTCGATGGCGTTGGATGAGGCGTTCCTGACGATTATATGCGGCATCTATGTGAAGGATTGTGAGATTGGGGTGCCAAACAAAGGCGGTAGTAGATGAGAGACATACCGTGACAGATGTCAGGATACAGAGTTGAGTTTGGCTGATGATTACGGTGGGTTGCAGGTAGCTGGTGATGCTGAAGAGTAAGTGGAGGCCACGATGCGCTTATATACCTATTTGCTTAGTGCTTCCCTGTTCGACGTCCCAGGTGCCCTTGGGAAAACCCACACAAGCCAAGTTGTATGCGTCGACCGCGACGTCGCACAGTTCCTGAGCTAATAGTCCCGCAGGGCATTGGCAACGCCTTCATTTTCGCCTCCTTGTTGTGCAATTTGAAAAAGGGTGGAGTCAGTGAGGTGGTTTGTCCATGAACGAGGACACTCAGAGCGAAGCGAAGGGCGTTTGTGCTGAGGTACATTCACACAGGCACTTGGGATCTTGGAGTGCCCTCGCCGCCAGAGGTCTTGCGGAATGAAGGTTGCTTGGACCTTGGGATTCGATAACGGCAGGCCTGGGTCTCGGGCCAGTGCTTTGATGAACCTTCTGAAGCCTTCACCACAACCACGAAAATGTATCGCTGGGTGAAAGCGGCTGCATCGTCCGAGGAACAGTTCGCCTGTAAGGTAGTTGAGGACACTTCAGCGAGTCGCCACCAGGAAGGATTCCGCGCCAGCCTACTTTGAGTCCCTTTTATGCTTGACGGGGTGCATCCAAATGTTGTGCAAGTAGGTGAGGTATTGTCCATTGCCCGGAGATGTTCGATCAGGAAGGGCATGATGAGACTGGTCAGAGAACATACAGAGCCTACCCGCAAACGAGTCCAGAATTAGTCTGATTCTCCACTTCAAGCATCTGGCTCACCAATGGTCTTTTCGACAAGTGTTTTCTCATCATGAGTACTCCCACCACTCTCTTCCGACATAAGCCATCTTCCCTGGCCTATAGCATCGTTCTCTTAGCCTCACTTGGCCAGTCAGGTCACTCTTCTAACATTATGTTGCGCGTCAGTTGCGTATTGAGTGCCACTTTTCTTGTGGTGGAAAGTGTACATCCCAAAGAATCGCAACTATGGCGGAGAAGGCAGCTGCACTGCTGCAGGGGCTAGGCTTTCGGTGCACGTGACCGAAATTTGAGGAATCGCGTGGACTTTCTCTATCTCTCCTCGACTCAAAACTCTCGCGTGCTCCTCGTTCAGGCTGCTTATGCCGCTCATCCGAAGGAAATTCTACCTTGTAGGAACTGGTAGTGGCCATTTATTGGAACCGATGCCCAGTTTATTCCGAGCAACGGCATCGTAGCATGATTGTACGCGACCGGAGGGCATTTTACGTCCTACCTGGGATTTGGCAATGAAGGCCGAGCGCTCGTCCTGGAAGGCTATCTCTACCGCATATCGTAGATTCCTCGTCTGTAAGGACTCTTCCAGCGCTATCGCCTGCAGAGTTGAGATCTGACAATGCTCTACAGTCGCATCCAATGTTTGTTCTCCGTCCCACTGTGGGTCAAGCAATCAGCCTCCCAGATTTTCGTGCTTCGACTGATTTGACTTCTATCATCTGGAAGGATACAATGGTGGATGCTGTCAAGAATCTAAGCCAGGGTTTGATCGTTCTCCCCTTCATCTCCGATTACAGGTTACTCACACCTCTCCAGTCGCTTCAGCAGATATCAGGAATCCTCTCATGAATACCTTTCAAGCCGCGTTCGCAGTGCAAAGCAACATGAGGGCCAACCATATCATTGAGTTGATGCACTTGCGAGTACTCTCATAGTTGGGTCAAGGATCCATTCCAGCTGTCGATTCTCAGCTTCATGAATCACCGTGGCGTTTGCCTTCTGTTTATTTGGCAGACCTTCCCTTGATGCCTTGCGGTAATTGCTACTTATACGGCCATTACGAGAACTGGACTCCCGTCGAAACCTCCTTCCTTTTCACCTCTTATGCCCTCCATGAAGGCGGCTCTGAGGTTTCTCGGTTTCTCCCTTGCCTTGGCTACCTCTACGAAAGCCGCAATATATGCGACTGTTGATAGCCTTTCAACACTCGAATACGACTTCATTGTTATCGGAGGTATGTATTCTTAACTCCTCCCTTCAGCTCGTGTGACTGAGCTCGGTGTACCTTTTGACTAGGCGGCACTGCAGGCAATGTTATAGCTAACAGGCTAACCGAAGACGCCTCGACCTCCGTTCTAGTACTAGAAGCTGGTGGCTCGTTCGTCTTCTTTCACCCTTCACCCTTCTCGTCTTATAATTCTGATATGACATCCATAGAAACGAGAACGTGTTGAATTCCATCGTTCCACTCTATTGTCCTCGCCTGTCACCAAAAACACCTTGGGATTGGAACTCCACCACTGTCCCGCAGATTCATGCCCATAATCGAACAATTGGATATCCTCGTGGGTTCCTCCTTGGAGGGAGCAGCTCCATAAGTACGGTTTTACCCTTTCTTCGTCAAATAGTGTACTCATAGATTCACAGACTGGATGGTGTATACCAGAGGCTCAGTCGACGACTGGAATCGCTATGCACAACTGGTTGCCGACGAGGGTTGGGCATGGGACAACATGCAACCGTATTTCAGAAAGGTTCGTCGCGTCCTTCTTCCTATGAATACGAACGCTTATTCTCCGCACCTCAGAACGAGCGATTCGTACTTCCTGCTGACGGACGTGATACAACTGGAGCATTTGAACCTTCAATCCACAGTACCACAGGCATGAACTACGTCAGCTTGCCTTTCCCCATGCCAATCGACGCCAGAGTTATTGAAGCCACTCACCAACTTCCTGACGAGTTCCGTTACAATACCGATTACAACAGTGGTATTCAATATGGAATTGGTGTGTCTCTTCATCCCTTGTTGAGGTTCGCCTGTTTAATGATTGGTTGGTGATATTTGTTAGGTTGGACGCAATTTACGATTGGAAATGGAAGGAGAAGCAGTTCTGCGACGTCCTATCTGGGACCGAAATATATCTCTCGCCCCAATTTGGACGTGTTGCTTCATGCCCATGTTGCTCGTGTGGTACAAACAGGGACTTATCAAGGGAAGCCTGTGATGCGCCAAGTCGAGTTCAAGGATAGCGTTACTGGTAAGTTATTTTCCATTCTCACTTTATTTGTGAAAATTGACGTATCCCATCACCAGGTGAACTCGTCAGAGTGACTGCTAAAAAGGAGATCATCCTCTCCGCAGGCGCCATTGGGTCACCCCAGGTCCTTCTAAACTCTGGCATTGGCGTTCCTTCAGAACTCTCCGCACTCGGTATCAAGCCTATTGTGGACTTGCCCTCTGTTGGACGCAACCTCTCCGATCACGCCATGGTCAGAAACTTCTGGCCAGTCAATTCCACGACGACTTTCGAACACATTACACGTAACGAAACACTTCAAGTGCAGGCATTGGACGAGTGGAAGGAACAGAAGACCGGGATCCTGACTGCTGGAGTCTCGAGTCAACTTGGCTGGATCCGAGTTCCTCAGAACACCACTGTCTTCGAGGATGCTCCTGATCATGCCGCAGGTCCCAATACAGGACACTTTGAGCTTCTTATTACTGTGAGCTTTCTCCGCTTTCGTAAACCCTTTAGTTGCTCACCTTCATTTGGCTACAGAACGGGAATCCTGAATGGCCGCTTCGCCCAGGTAATCAAAACCTCACGACTTTGGGGATTTATACTGCCGTTCTTGCACCTGCCTCTCGTGAGTGCTTCCCTGAGATATTCCTCTAGTCCGTATCAGGCTGACGTCTCTTCAGGTGGAAGCATTACCATTAACTCGACAGACCCCTTCGCTGCTCCACTTGTCGACCCCAACTATCTCTCAGCTGAGCCCGATCTTGCAGTGATGCGTGAAGCCATCCGAAGCGCACGAAGATTTGCAGCTGCTCCTGCATGGAAGGATTATGTCATTGGACCTCCCATTGTACCAGCGGAGACAGACGAAGAGCTGGATGAATATATTCGTGAAAACTTGGTGTCGGTGTTACATCCGTCAGGGACTGCAGCTATGTCACCAAAAGGAGCGAGTTGGGGAGTTGTTGATCCTGACCTTAAGGTGAAGGGCGTTGTGGGATTACGGGTTGTTGATGCCTCAGTTCTGGTACGCGTCTATTTGACCTGGGTATTTCACTATGAATTTGTCTGATTCCATCTTTTCAGCCTCTCATTCCCGCGGCACACACCCAGGCTCCTACGTATGCTGTTGCAGAAAGAGCTTCAGATTTGATCAAGCGGTCGTGGTCAAATGAGTTCCTGATTCAAGGATGGTGAACATCGAGTCGTCATTCGTGTTATGTTTTCCATGCAAATACACAGTTGTCCGTCTGCCTTGCTGGTGTCCCTTTTGCACGTCGTCTGATCAGATGGTGCACAGAATTCTCAACAATCTGCATTGTTACTCAGAGGGGGAAATTCACCGTTACCCCGGACATTAGACGCCCAAACTCATTTAGCGCCGTAAGCTGGCTAAGCGCTCGATTGATCATTTCCATTTTTGACCATGGACCTGCCTTTTATGGTAGGGCCGCTCTATTTTCGAACTTAGTCATCTCGCCAAGTTCCGTAGGCACACGTTCACGACCGCAACAGGTTCTTTCAGGACATCTGCCCACTCTCGCATCTGGTGACCTTGACCTTGACAGATGCTGGCAACGATCTTCAACGCTTCCTTACCACGATGTCCTCTCCTTGATGCTCTGCCACCATCTCGACAGAGTCGACACCACCACAGCTTGAAGCTCGACACACTCCTTTGTCCCCGATTATCGTATCATGGGCATCCGCGAGCTATTCTCACTGTCCAGGGAGAATGTTGCAGTCCTTCCTGAGGAGGCGAAGTCTCCTTTATCCGAAGAAGTGATCAATGAAGAAACAACAGACAGCTCCGCGCCTCCAACGATCACGACGGAACCTACCTCCCCAGAATCCGATCCCGTAGTGACCCCGGATACGACCCCGCAACCAAAGGTGAAGGAGGCCAAGACGGGCAAGCCTTTGCGTTTCCCCCACATTCGTAGGAAGAAGGAGCCGAAAACCGAGTCTACCCCTGCCCCATCCACCGCGACTAAGCAGGTCAACAAGAAATCCAAAGTATTCTTCGCCAAAGGTTTCCTGAACGCCGGAAGTGCTGACAAGGATGCACTGAAGAGCGCACTCTTCCTACGTTCCCTAATCGTCGGCCCATCCACTTCTAATCCCAACATCACAACTACATTCCCCAAATCACTCCTCGAAAAGGTCAAATCGGACCTGAGCAAACCTGATTCGGCCAACAAGATTATAGCTCAGCTTCGTGCGCTCCCTCTTGTGGACGCCGATGCAACCTCTGGAGACGGAAATACGGCATCAATTGCGTCGCAGTATACCAAACCTCAAGGTCCCATCCACGCAATATGCCTGTATCATAACGAACCTCAGGCTGAACGACTTCACTTCTCTACTTTAACGGAAGATCCTACGGATTCCGCCGGCTCAGAACCTACTCCTGATACCCCCACGCTACCGGTCTCTCTCCCTTGGTTCACCATCCCGGATGCACCGGATTTCGATTTCACTCGCGATAAGCTCGTCCAGGTCTTCAATGACATGAAGTACATCGACCTCTTGGCTCCGCCTGATCCTGATAGTGATGGCTCCGACCTGGTGAATGTGACGGGAGTGCTTCCCGATCATTCGAACATACACCCGCCTACGGATAGAATATCTTTATTGACCTGTAAGCATATCCATTCGACCTCTTTCGGGGGATTTGCCTCTGACTCTGGAACATTTTAGATTGGTGGGGCTACGAAGTGGTGCTTCCTCCCCCTTCAATGAAGTTCCTCGCTGTGAGTCTATGTTTTCTCTACCTTACTTTACTCATTGGGGCTCATCAGAAATTGAAGAACGTAAACTCGATATGCGGAACCGTGATGAAGTTCCTCACGGCCCTCGCTCTAGTCAGCGGCGTCGTAGGAGAGATCCTACCTATCGTTCGATATATCTCCCAATATATCGACTGGCAATTCACGGAGATCCAAGCTCAAGACCAAGGGAAGGGAGTTGTTTGCTCAGCGACATGGTCAGTATCTTCCTTCCAAGACGCATTTCTGGCTCGCTGATCGAGAACGAAAAGGGTCCTACCTGTTTCGTTAGCTCCCCGACCTTGGGACTTCCCTGACCCCGTGCCAACTGCACCTACGCAGCCAAGTACCGGTACACCCGCGACTGGCACGGATGGCTCCCCACCACCAACGACTACCGACCCACCAGCGCCAAGCTTCCCCGTTCCCAGCAATCCGCCTTCCCAGACGCCTGCGAAACCAGCGGAACCCAGTCAACCCGGTCAACCTGGAAGCCCGTCTTCGCCAGCACCCGCGCCTACGAAGCCAACTCACCCGCATCAACCTGGAAATCACGGTGGGCCCGTGACGATACCCAATACACCTGTTACGAGTGGATGAACAACTTTCTCCCTCCGTTGCTTCCTCAAAAGCTTTCTTTTGTTGGTTTTTTCTGTGGCAATTCACGACATATTATGATACCTGATGACATGACGACTTCATCCTTTTATCCTTATTGCTCACGATATACGCTTTCTTTTCTTCAGGATGGAACGGATACCATAAATTATTGGAGTACACTATCCTGGTCATTTGTTGGCTTTCGCTCTCATCTACATCCGGGCTTTCTACACACGCTTTTGGTATTCTCGTGTACTATTGCAATGTGCAATTCACGCTTGATTGGTCGTTGAAGCAATCCTCATCTCTTTTCAATGCCGATAATCCACTACGAGCGACCTCCTTGTTACTATTACTAGCTAGAGACTGGCCCGATCGCCCTGTAGGTCGCCCAAAGCTGTATGCTGCTTCTCGATACTACTGTAAGTATTGGCAGTCCGGCATTACGGCCGGAAAAGACCGAGCGGAATCTGAACTCACATCTGTCTGGGGCGAAGCTCAAGACTCGACTGCACTTTCTCTACAGTTCGACGATGACGGTCATCCAACTTGGTCGGACTTGTCAAGTTCGAATCTGGCGATAATATGGTAAAGAACACATGAACTCAGCTTTTCCTGCCTTTCCCGAACTAGGCTACCTGGGGATAAGGATAATTAAAGGATTCGACAGGCTGAATTATTGAATATTGACTGTCTGGAGCTTGGCCTGGAGCTATGCTGGATGCCCGCCAATTCCCAGTGTAGTGGAACGTGCCTTCAACAAGAGAACTTCTTGTGTCTCTGTTTCAACATCGTGGAATGTCACCCAGAAAACGAACGGCTCTTAGATTCCCAACCAGGCTAATCACCTCTTGCCAAATACTTGGCTACTATCGCTTCAGCATGCACCTTTTTGTGGCGTCATTTGCACTGTCATATCAATCAGGCGCCCAATACCAACATATGTATTCCGAGTCGTTATTGAATTGAATTTCAGCAGGATAGTGCGGCTTAAATCTGGAAGTTTACGCCCTATATCACCATGACTGTTCCGCAACCCTCTCCAATCGCTCTGAACGACCTGCCTTTGCTTGGTGAGCATTGTCCGCCATAGACTCAGGTTGTTTCTTTTCATTGCCGGTTCGGACCTCAGATCCGACTGAGGCGGAATAGGAAGCGAATAACATACGACAGCCTGCAAGGCGACGAAGACCAGTTGGCTATTTAAGACAGCCAATATTTTCGCTGCCCGGTGAACCGAGTCCCACCCCACGCACCGTGCGCGTTATGGCAGTTTTCAGCAAACTTCATCCAGTACCGACTTTTTTGGGGAGCTACACAGCCATTCTCATTGGATTGGCCATCAAATCGCGCAGAAAGAGGGCTGCCATCCTTGTTCCGGTCATGGGAGCTATCTATCTTTCCTTGAAGCAGCGCCCTCAGGGGATCTCTGCGGGCTTCAACTTTGTCCTACTCTCAAACGCGATCGACCTACTCCTCGTCACGGATGTTCAACGCAAGTTTGTGAAACTCCCCGCCAGTAACACCAAGATATCGGATGCGCCATTCATCAAGCGACTCGAGTGGGCGATAAACCTTGCCCTTTCCAATCGGGGAATTGGCTGGAAGCACGGCGACTGGTCTCATGGAGACCCTTCGATATTTCAAGGAACAGAGTCCAGACATGCGTTCATCCTCACCAGGCTAAGGTCTCTTGTCATTAGTCTCGTCCGACTTTACGCAGTATCAAGAATTGCCGAGCGAGATCCTTGGTTCCGAGAGGATGCTCCTCCCTTCTCACAGCAACCCTTCCTCCAACGATGCTGGTCAACCGTTCTCGTAATGGGCCAGTTTGTGCCATTCTTGTCGATTATGCACCTCATACCAGCGCTCATCGCAGTTTCTCTGCGACTGAGCGAGCCGCGTAGTTGGCCATGGATACTTGGGAGTTTTGGTGAAGCATACACAATTCGAAGGTTATGGAGGTGAGGGTAATCGATTCAACATTAACTTGTATCTTACCCGACGACATAGATATTCATGGCACCAGATCCTGAGGCAGGTGTGTATCCTCTACAACTCATACAAAACTGCACTTATGCTCTTCATCAGATGGGTACCTCTCTGAGTGGGTTCGTCATGAAGTACATCATTTTAGTCAAACCAGGGACCAAGCTTGCCTCCTACATTCGAATCCTTCTGACATTCTTCTTCACTGGAACCGTTCACCTCTACTCGACATCAAGCATCTCTCCAATCCCTTTCTTCCTTATGCAAGGACTGGCAGTCATTGCCGAAGATATTGCTATACCAAGGCTCCAAAATACAATTATCGCCCGATGCCTAAGCGAGGCCGACTGGCAAAGATTGGGGTATCTCTGGGTCTGGGGCTTTTGGGCGTGGTCATGCCCAACCGTGTTCGACTGGTGGGTAAAGGCAGGATGGTCGGGTATTTCTTTGAAGATGTTCAGAGCAATCTTCGCTTGGATATCCAGGACGATCAAGAGGCTGAGAAGTAGAATATCGTCGGAAGATTAGAGCATCATGCTATGATCGCCATGACACCTATAATACGACACACAATCCTTGGTAGGATGAGATAAACCTGTCCAATATTTAGTGGTGAATCTAGAACGAGCAGCTGGCAGTCTAGATAATGGTTCTGAATGTGACGAATCCAGCCTCCTACGAGACTGGTCATCTCGATCTACGGCGGCTGTCCGTGACATCTCTTTGCATCACTACCACTACCACTATCATTACTATCGCCTTTTCCCAAAATGAACACGCTTAAACGCGCGTTCGGATTTGTTCGTGGAGTATATGACGCCTTCAGTAAACCGTCCGAGACGGTTACTCAAGACAGCAAAACTACTAGTACACGTGAAGACTCGGACGAGCACGAGGAGGAGCCAGACCATACCACCACCGCCGTCACGAAACTAGACGACGTTCTAGAGATTATTTCCCTCCCACAAGAAACTTCCCCATCGCCTTGCACATCTCGCCCTGATGAAAACAGCCATGAAGATTCTAACGGCGATGTTGTTGACCTCGCAGCGGATGAAGAAGACGACGACGAAGACAAGGAACTCGATCTTGATGCCCGGCGTGGCAAGCTCGACCTCGAATGGGAAGGGCTGGAAAGTTTATCAGCCAAAATCAGTGCAGATCTAGACGACATTCGAAAGGAGAGTCGTGAGCGGACTCATACCGGCAATTGCAAGATTGATCATGAAGACCTCAGCACTCGCTTGGACATCGCCAAAGCGATGGTCAAGGAGTTTAGCTCTAAATGTGATCTGCATCTAGCCAAGCTGCGTAGATATAACCGCGCCGTGGTGAAGGACAATGAAAAGTTGGAAGCTGAAGGGAAGGAAAATCGGGAAAGGTTGGTTAAGTTGGCGAAAAGGAGGCCAAGGTCGGAAAGCGCATTTCGAGCGATTGGGCTCTTGATCGTCCAGAGCAACGTTGCTTGTTATCGGGCACTACATCCTGACGATGACGATGATAACTCTGAGTGTTAGCTCGGTATTTGTTGCTTGATCTTTCGGGGTGGTGTAGATGCTAGCGTGCGATAGAGGCTCTGGGGGACTCAGTAAATGGACTCTGTCATCAGCCTTTTAATTTAAGCCTGCGTATATATCTATCGTAAAGTAGGCCTAGATCTTATGAAAATAATCTGTTATCGGTGCTGCTATTGACTTCTTCGGGTAAGGTATATGTGCTACAAGATGACGAAGATTGACGGTAACGAGCCGCTTGCCTGGCTCTGCTCCGTGCTGGCGGCTTGTGATATTGAGTCGACTCTGGCATTTGAAGCGCTTCATGCCAATTCTATTACGGGGCTTAGCATCAGGATTGGTGCTCAGATTTGATTTTGCTATGCGATCGGCGTCTTGGCAGCAGAAATATTGAGTCTTAGAACCTGTTTTGAGGTTCAGATTCTTGTGCACCCTAGCATCAGAGTAAAGTGAGCTCCTGCCGCATGGTTACGATGGATGCTATTGACTGGTACATACCGAAATCGATAGCCAGTTATCTTGTGTATCTGATCTGAGGTCCATCGTACCCTGTCCCTATCAGTTTTCAAAGGATCTTCATCGAGAAGGAACGATGCGAAGATGTCAATGGACCCAGGATTCTTGACAATCCTTTCAAGGTGCTCAAAGAAAGAATGTGCTTTCTCAAAAGATGTTATCTACGACAGGGTTAGGAACTGTCGTCCAAGCTAGGAGTCTGACTGACCTGAGCGCGTCCGGTTACAGAATCGGAGTTGGAGTCCACCTCGATAATTTCTGCACTGGTGGCTTGGGGACCGTTATGTGGACGGGGGCGTTTGGAAGGCACTTCCTGCTCCTTTTCTCGCCGTCGTCTCTTCTGAGCCGAGAGGCGTGACTGTTCTCGGCAGTTCTCACAGGTTTTGAATCCCAGGGAAGCCTGTTTCTTGCACGAGGAAGTGGAACATCGTCGAGGGGGAGGGACGGGCAAGGTTGTGGGCTCGAACATACTCATGATGAGGTGGTAGTCGGGTTCAACGAACAAACTGAAATTTTTGCATTGCTTTATATACAAAGGAGGGCAAAGCGACACTGTGGCCACTGGCCAGTGATGAATTGATGAACAGCGCAAAAACGCGACGACGCGAACAAAATTTATCGGCGTGTGTTGTCATGTGACCGTTACTGCAAAGCTCAGGCACCCTGACGGCCTGAGCGGAAACTTGTCCCGCAACTTGAACCAGGACGATCCTGTGGAAGCTCTCTGCCCGTCCCATCTGCCAAAAGTTCTGCTGATTACCTTGTAGAATGAACTCGATATCTAACGGCGGTGTCAGAGGCGGTTCTTGTGACCAAGCTGCTCAAAACCTGCATTACATTGTGCGCTAGAAGGCGCTCTGACTTCGAGCAGACACTGTAAACGAGCTCAAGGATGAGGTACGTAATCGATAGTCAAAACGGACTGAAAATATACTCAAATATTTAAAGGTTAGCCTTGCAAACAGCTGTATCTCTATCGTTAAAGCAATGATAGTCTTTGGCGGCCACAATGACACAATGAGCAACCTTTTCCATTCTTGTGCCCTCTCCAGTTATGGTCAAACGTGATAGACCTCTGGGGTAGATTTACCTAGGTTCTATATCCTTTGGAAATGTGTGGCAGGCGCCAAAGGTCCGTTTTTCCGGCCATTATAGAACGGGCTGCTCGTCCCCATCCATTGGCCAACCATACCATGCCCAACCTATTCGCAATGGACCAGCCCCTTATTCTTTAGTCCCCTCTCCTACCTACCATCATCTGCTGCAAGCAAAGCACAAACGCCTCTCGTCGAATATCATGGCCGTTTTCTCTCGCATTCTTGGCTTCTTCCCCGGAAAGGCAGCAACTGCCGTCGCAGCTCTCAAAGCAGTCGAGAAGCTCCTGGATTGGATTATGACCTTCATGGAGAACACCAGCAACTATATGGGTCTCGACGCCGGCGCGACGAATCAATTCGAAAGGCTCCCAATGCCTCCTACATTCCTTTACCTTCCACCGGGAATATTCAACGACACCTCTTCCAGCAAGGGTCCAGGCGACGGCCCTCCCCCTTTTTCACCTCATATAGCTTCCATCGTCTTATCGGCATTGAACAAGTTCATGGTCGAGCATCCTCAAATCTACACCCTCACGATAGTCGTAGCAAGCAGTGTTCTGACTCTATCGACCTTTGTCGCTATTCTGGAATACCGTCGCCCGAAGAAGCTTCCTGCTCCCATCCCTGCTCCCATTTCAGTCGCATCCACCCCAGCAGAAGAATCCACCTGTGTTTTGACGCCTTTCTTGCCTCTTCAGGCTGAGAAAAAGGAGATCGACGATAGCCTCCTAAACTCGACATACGCTTTCCTATTTGGGACAAATCGGACATCTACTCCAGTTATTAGGCGTTATGCTGATACTGGTCGATCCCCCGGACCTAGCAACTCACCTACCTTTTATGGCGACCTTCCATTCTATCGTGCCCCTCAACGACTTATTGAGGGGGATCGCCTCGGATTGGGGATCACGATTTCGTCCAATGCCTTGATCAGAGCACAGTTTAGAAACGCAGTACAAGAGCCCGTTATTGTTAACCAGCTTACGGTTCCGGATGCATTGGAGGATCCTGTTGTCGCTGAGCATGTGCAGAGCGCTGTCGAGGAGGTTGCTGCTGAGGAGTCATATGCTGATGTTGGGGTTAGCGTCGATGAGGAGATTGTTATTCAGAAGTCTTATGCTGAGACTGGAGTTGGTTCAGAGGTCGAGGAAAAGGAAGAGATTGCTCTCGTCGTTGAGAAGACGGAGATGAGTGTCCAGGCTGAGGTTCGCTTTCTTTCCTTGACTATATGCTACCGTGTGCTGACGTGCTTCACTCCAGCTCGAGGTTACTGCCCCCGTTGTCGAGATCAAGTCTTACGCCGAGGTTGGAACTGGTCCGGATGAGGAGGTTGCTAAATTGAAGTCTTACGCTGAGACTGCCGTTGGTTCCGATGTGGTTGAGGAGAACTCGGCAGAGGAGGGAGATGTTGCTATTGTTGTTGAGAAGGTTGAGACGGGTGTTCAATCCGAGGTTTGTTTTTCACATCCAATAGTAGTTAGTTCCTAGCTAACGCGGTTTCTTCACTTTAGCCTGAAGTTCCAGTGGCAGAGACTGTTATTCAGAAGTCTTACGCTGATGCAGGTGTCAGTGCCGACGAGGATACCGGAGAAAAGAAAGATGCTACCGTTGTTGAGGAGAAGATGGAAATGGGTGTTCAAGCTGAGGTTCGTTTCGTACGTTTTGTCATAACCAAGCTCAAGCTAACCTAGTCCCCCATTTTCCAGGCCGAGGTTTCCGCTGATGAGGCTGTTGTTCCAAAGTCTTATGCCGATGCTGGAGTCGGTATCAATGAAGAGCTTGAAGAGAAGGACGATGCTCCTGTTGTTCTTAAGGTGGAGATGGGTGTTCAAGCCGAGGTTTGTTTTTCACGTTCTGTGATGCCCAAGCCCACACTAATGCGATTTCCATGACCTAGATCGAACTTCCTGCGACGGAGGCTGTCGTTCAGAAAACTTATGCCGATGCCGTTGTTGGTCTGGATGAAGCGGTCGAGGGAAAGAACGATGTTCCTGTTATTCTCAAGGCGGACATGGCTGTCCAGGCTGAGGCTCGTTTTCTTTCACTTCTAGCGATAAATGTTCGACCCAAGCTAATACAGTTTCTACTTTCTAGACCGAAGTTCCCGCAGATGAGACTGCCATTGAGAAGTCTTATACTGACGCTGCGACTGGTCCCGATGAGGAGATTGAGGAGAAGAACGATGCTCCCGTTGTGCTGAAGGCAGAAATGGGTGTTCAAGCCGAGGTCTGTTCACGTCTGTCAACCTGTAGTTCTTAGCTGAGGCAGCTTCTTCTCTATAGCCCGAGGTTCCCAACGCTGAGACTGCTATTCCTAAGTCTTATGTTGATACCGGAGTTGGTTCGGACGAAGACCTCGAGGAGAAGAACGATCCTCCTGTCGTGAAGAAGGCAGAGATGGGTATCCAAGCTGAGGTTTGTTTTTCACGTCTTGTAACATATAGTTCCCAGCTAAGGCGGCTTCTTCTCTCTAGCCCGAGGTTCCTGCTGATAAGGCTGCTATTCCGAAGTCTTATGCTGATACCGGAGTTGGTTCCGACGAAGACACCAAGGAGAAGAACGGTGTCGTTGTTGTCATGAAGGCCGAAATCGGTATCCAAGTTGAGGTTCGTTTTCACATTTTATAATGTTTATGCCCACTCTAACGCGATTCTTGTTCCCTAGACTGAGACTCCCGCAGTGGAAACTGGTATTCAGAAGTCATATACCGATGCTGGAGTTGGTTCAGATGAGGAGGTTGCAGAGAAGGATATTCCTGTTGTTATTGAGAAGATGGAGATGACGGTTCAGACCGAGGTTCGTTTTATACTCCATATGCTATTGTATGAACATAATCTGATAAATGTTCATTTCTCTAGCCCGAGGCCGCTCCAATTTGCCTTCATTGTCCTCACTGCAGGGCCAAGTTCGAGAGCGAGCAGAAGCTTCAAGTCCCGGAAGTCAAGGTCACTGAGGAACCTGAGGTCAATACTCAAGAAACCGACCAAGTCTCCGTTATCGGTATCGAAGAGCAGGAAGCTGATCAAGCTCCTCCTGAGGCAGACGACACCTTCGAGCTTCCATACGAGGAGATGGCGAAATACGAATCCCTCTTCGGCGAACCCAGTCCCGAAGCACTTTTCCCACCGATCGACTACGAGGCAGACTTCGACTTGAAGCCTGAGGTTCCCGTTGTTGTTGCTCCTGTCGCCGAGGACGGCGATAGCTTCGTTCTTACGCTCGAAGAAGCGGACAAGTTCGAGTACTTGACGGACATTGATCTCAACAAGGTTCTACCGGAGGAAGACTATGCCAACATCATTCCAGAGGAGATGGATCCGGAGTACCGCGAAAAGGCAATGGAGACTATGAAGAAGAAGCAGTCGGAGTGGCCAGCCAAGAAGGAGCGCCGACAACAGGCGGATTTGAAGACGCTCCAATTCCTTCTCCCCATCGCTGATCAAATTGAGTCGGAGTTCAGCCTGTACCGTCTTGAAACCGAGAAGAACCCAGCGACACCTCGCGAAATCATGCAGTTCTGTCGCAAGAGGGAGAAGGAGATCAGGAAAGAGAAGGAGGAGAAGGAAGCCAGACTAGAGGACAACAACATTCGTCGGAAGCTCATGCCTTACATGAAGGAAATTCGCAAGGAGTTCAAGAGGCGATATCCTGATGGGGACGAAGCTCGGTTGACCAAGTTCCTCCGCGAAGAAGTTTGGCCAGTTCGTCAAGAGATCTTCGCTGGTCGGCTCAACAAGTTCTTGGAGGCGAATGAGAATGCTTCGGAGGAGGAGGTCCAAGCCTTCCTTGCGAAGTTGGGAGAGGAAGAGAAGAACTATCGGGCTTCCCGAGAGGAATATGAGGTGAAGAGGAAGAAGGCTTTCGAGTCTTCTGTTCTTCCTTTCTTGGAGGCACACCCTGAGGCTACAGAGGATGAGCTTGCTGCTTTTATTGACGGTCTTCGTTAGTCTCGGACATTTTATCTTATTACATTTTTTATTCGCTGCTACAGATACCTACACTTACATATACCACTACTTATATTTGATACCCATCCCGGCACTTTCTCCTTTCGCCATTTCGCCATTTCTTTTCTTTTTTCTCTTTTCATTCCTAATTACATTCCCGGACATTTCTCCTGTCTGTTTTTGCCTAAAATTCGACCCTAAAACAACCAAAGTATTCTCCTCTAATCATGTAGCATAAATACAATCCCAACTTGGATATTTCTATATTTCCTTCATCAAATCTTGGGGGTGTCTGGACCTGAGCTCACGTGTCGGACAACAACCAAGGTCTTCAGGAATGATGAGAGAGGAATGATGTGGGATAATTCAGCCAGCCTCGGCGCACATCCCGGATTCTTGAGACGACGAGACAAACAGTCAGGGCAAAAGTTTTGTATCCGCGCCTCAGACCCTGCCCTTTTGAGGCGTGTAGCCGTCCTGGCTGAGAAGAAGGGGAGTGCCTTCGTCTCAGACTTTGACTGACTTTGCTAGAACTTTGCTCAAGACGCGTTCGCGTTCTAATCACGGGACGGGAATTCGTTACGTAAACTGAAGCCTATTGGTCGAGAGCCTTGCTGGTCCGAATTAGCGCCCAACGTTCACGCTCAACTCTTACCACAACCTCCACTCCATCATCGAGAAGGTCAAGCCCACCGTATGCCACAGTGTAGCCAGAAGAATGTGGCCATAAATAGCGGATAACCATGTCATCATGGACCAGCCTGAGAGGTGCTGGGACGGAGGCAGTTGGGCCGGAGCTGGCGTTTTGAGCTCAACTATCAGCTGGCCACCTAGAACGGTATAAGGGAGGCTGAGCCTCGGGAAAGCTCTCTTTCTTTAACGACCACAGTAGACCGCGATGGAGGAACCAAGAGGTCTCCGTTTCTTTGGTCCACTCAATCCTTCCTTCTTCCCCGTCGACACGGAGCCTCAGCCTCCAACCACGACTGATAAGGCATTGGCCCTCTATTACAACCCCGACGCCGCTCTTTGTCGTCCAGAGGATAAACCCCATCTCTTCTCTTTCATGCACTCCATCGCCATCCTCATTGGACTTTTTGGTGTCTATATTTGGGCATCTATCCTTTGGGCACGTTGGAAACCCTCTCAGAAGGGATGCAAGGAAGAGGAAGATTCAAAGCCCTCCGAAGTCAAGGAAGTCGCTGGCAAGGATGAACCCGACCCCCAATCTACGGAGATCTCAAATCCATTCTACAGTCCAGGTGACGATGTCGGCATCCCCTTACTCGCCTACATGATCACGCACCATCTCACTGCCCTCAGCCTCTTCGTATTGTGCACTGGTGTTATTATACCCTACATCATTGGCCTCTTCGACAAAACCTCCCACCCTAAAACCCAGAAGAAACAAAAGAGGACTCGCTCACGCAAGGCGAAGAAGGCAGCCAAGAAGGATAACAGCATCGGAGGCCTGTCCGAGGCCCTCCCTACGGAACCCGCACCTGCGCCTGTCCTTCCTGCGCCTGTTGAGCCCCATCACGAGGTTCTGAAAGGGCAGGGTGACGAGGATGGGCAGACTCCCGCATTTTACAAGAGCTCCACCCCAGTGAAAGATGCGAGTTCTGAGGAAGCTATCCCAGACCTTGTTGACTTAGACGCCAGTGACGAGGAACGCGAAGGCGAGGAGGTAGCAGACACCGATGATGACGATCCATTATTTCAAGCATTTATACAAGAACGCGAGGGACTTGACCAACAACGGGACGCCGTAATTCAAGAAGCTCAGGACAACAAAGCGGAATATGAACGACTGGCTGAATCTCGCAAGGACCCCAAGCGCGATACTGCAACTCTTACAGCATGGTCGAATCGGTTATATGAACAACGCAAGGATGTACTGGCCAAGATCGAAGCGTACAAGGCTCAGTCCCAGGATTGGTTGGAGCGATCTGAGGAGTATGTCAAGACGCTGCGAAAGCAGAAGACGGAGGATGCTAATCAGATGCAGGTGGTCAAAGCTGGTACGCCGGCGGACCTCGATGAGGCGGCGAGGAAGTTCGCGCAGGTCTCGTGGGCGGTCGTACAGGCAAATGTGGCATGTTTCCTAGCTCTTCATCCCAATGGTCTTTGATTGCTGTTCGTCATTTTTCGTATCTATCCTGTAGTAAATATACTGTAGTCCCCAATACCGCAGTGCTTGATACATTTTAGCCTGATATATGATTATCTCCGATATTATTGTCGTTCGATATATGTTATTTTGCGTGAAGCTTGCGAGAAGCTAGTCTAGGCTGCACTTCCTAATCGTGAAGGCGGTAGCGAAGACCATGTGATCCTGGTAAGGGTTGATTGTTCTGCGACACGCAAGCCGTTGGACAGAACCACGATTGTCGCTTGAGCTCATTTCCTCTATTCACCCGGCTCTATCTACGAAGACGTTGACAAAAGTAGGGGAGAAGAACAGCTCAAGGAAATATAGGTCCCGATGAGAACCTCTCGGAGCATCGAAGGTGCTTTCAAGATCGGTGCATAATGACTTTCCATCACGGGGATTCGAACCCCAGCCCTCTTGAACTTGTATGATCTCCTTCAACAACTTCTACTCCAAATAATCACAAGCTACTGGTGCTACTACACTTGCATCTCTCGCCGAACTTCCTCGTCTTTGCCTACTTCCAGGAATCCACGAATGCCCGCCATGCTCCTTATCACAGATTCACGTCTTTCCGTTCCACTGTTGTGGATCTTTAGATTATCTCCTCTAGCTCACGCCGTCGCAAGAAACGCCTTAGAAAGCTTGATTGTGCCACCCCTGGGTTTGAAAGATATACTTCTTCATCTACTCCCTGGCCGACAGGCTGACTTTTTTTGCCGTTACTCTTCCTTGTCTATTCGAGTTGAACTAGCACCTGAGATCAAGGACCACCTAGGCGAACTTCTTATCATTGCGATTTCATTTCTATTCGTGTTGCTCCTAGTCGTAGTAAGTATATGATACCATTCATCAGGCTCGCCTACTGATAGAATCTCAGATCGTGTATACAAAGCATGAATTAGCTGAGGCTCATTCCATGGCGGGTTGCCATATCATCCGATTTTACTCGCTTCAATCATCTGGACGTCGTGCTGCACTTCATTACACCAGGCGGATTCTCGATCTTCAAAAGATCATCTGTGAACATCTCGATAGGGTTAGGAAGGCTAGGCACCTTCTGAACGCCATTCAAGATGAACTTCGCGATCCACAGCCTGAGAAGGATGGGTCCCCCGGAACGAACGATCGGGAAGACCGCCTTTTGTCGATGGTTCGTGGGGCACAAGACCTTTTGGGATCAACAAGGAAGATGGGAGGAGATACCCCACCAATGACTTTTGCTCGGCGAGCTCAACTATTCGACGAAGTGGACGCAGAGAGGGAGTGGCTGGAGAAGAAACTGATCAAGCAAGAGGGGTTCATTGACAGCCTAATTGAAGACCTCGAATCGAACGGGACACTTCTTCGGAACGTGGAATCCGAGTTGGACGAAGCTCGTAAAGAACTCAGTGAACGGAACACAGAAGTTGAATCTTGGAGAGGAAAAGTTGCTAGCCAGGACCTCAAGATTCTCGAAGAGCGAATCGGCGATAGCGTCGAGATGACCCGGTTGCAGAAGGAAATTGATTCTCTCAAGATGGATCTCGATGATGCATTGCAGGATTTCTATGATGCCAGACACGAAGCTGAGGACGCTCATGTTCAGCTCGCCGCGGCCAAGTCGAAACTGGAAGCTATGGAGTCCGAACGAGATTCCATGGCTACGTACCTGAAGGAGACTTCCGCATACTATGATCCTCGAAAGAGCGTACTCGAACAAGAAAACGCGAGGCTCGTTGAAGATCTGAGAGCTCTTCACCTCAGATTCAACTCTGTGATCTTGGGTCGTTCTGTATCTGGCCCAAACCCTAGCCCTCTTGTTGAACCGCTTCTTCCTTCGCCTATGATAGGGCCATCTATATCCCCTTCTATGTCTATTGGAATCCCCGACGAAGAGGTTACTCTTGGAGACGGAGAAACTTTGACGAAGCATCTCAAGGAGCTCCAGGATGCTTCCGGAGAGACGGATTCATCGACAAAACACGAGGGCCTTGTCGATATTCTCTCGTTGAACCTCACCGCGTCGACTTCTACCTGCTCCGAACTTCTTTCAGCACCTGAATTGAACGGCGGAATCAGCGTCATCTCAAAATCGCGTTCAGAACCTGGGCTTCCTACCGACTTCATCTATAATTCCGAAGACGCATTCGTGAAATCTGAACAAGAATCCGTCGACAAGAATATGGTCATCTCGAGCGTTAGTGCCCCTGGATGTTCATGATCTCTCAGGTTCATCCGACTTCAGAAGCGTTTCCCTTCATATTGCTGCACACTGTCACCGAAATCCCCTTATACTCTATAATATTCCTAGATGATGATTCAGATCTGTAGTTGTGGAGAAATATCGCACGTTATAGTCGAATAAACCAGAACCTTATATCGCGAAATAAATGTAATACCCTCAGTTTGTCTAAAAGCTTGTAGGGCGCCTATTTGATGCCTCTCGCTTAAGGGGCAAACCTCTAAGCGCTCATGGTGAAAATCGAACTCGGAGGAACAACAAACGTAAAGAAAGGACGTCTTTCTTCACTTCCTTGACTACGATGCATCATGACCATCCGCGACGGTGTTGGTTCCGGCGCATGAATCAGCCTTCGCAGATGGGAAGCGGCTAGTGAGTACCTTGCCGGTATTGTTGCATCGTTGCGGGAGAGATCTTGTAACCAATTTAAAGATCGTCCACTTGGGCCATTTCTTGACAAGCACCGCACAAACTCAAGTTCATGGGGCCCACAAGAGTCCACAAGCTGGCCCCTATAATCTCAGCCTGAGCTGATAGTCGGAGGAGAGAAATCCTGGCATTCAAGAGTTCACTGATGGCACCAAAATCGGGTCATAAATTACAGACCACGGACGCTTTCCATCTCCATTCCCTTTCTTTCCCGGACCATCAAGACTTCCTACCTTCAAGATGGAATTCCTCAAGACGCCCGCACAAGCCTTCGCAGCAACACTTCTCCTTCTGTTCAACATTTTTACTATCACTATGTGGCCCTTCAAGACCATCATGAACGCCTTCACCTCGATCTTCGTCAACGGAAGCAACGCTGGAAATATTTCTGTCAAATTATTTATTACTATTAATTCTGGTCTCGGCAAATTTCTTTCTTATTTCAACTCAATACTTCGATCAAACAACACAGGAACATCTCCCGGGCGACACACACTGCTTCGGAAGAGGAGGTCAAATTTATGGACCCCTTTTACGACTCTGGCCGGTTTAGCTGGCAGTCTCGCAACTCTGGGCTCTGCCTTCTTTGCCATCGACTTCAAACAACATGCCAACTACGTTATCCGTTCTTTCCTCTTCAAGAAGACGAAGGATAGTAGGTGCAAGAAATGCAATTCTCTCATCTGCACGCACCAGCTTTCTTGGAGAGACCCCGAATCCACCGAAAGCAAGCTGATCCGCGAGAACATGAGGCGCAATCTCTCGGAGTCTACTGCTAGGAGCGAACTTCGCTACCAAGAGAAGAAGAACATGTACCTCAGGCATCACTTCGAGCAGCAAGTCGAACTCCAGATCATCAAGCCTTTCCAGGAACATATCGCCTACGTCGAAGATGAACATCAACACATGGTCCGACAAAACAACAAACTCATGCTAGAAAACGACTGCCTTCGTATCAAGGTTCAGCAAGTTCTTTCTGACGACTGCAAGAGGCAGACTCGTCTTTCCAACATTCAAAACCAAAACCTTCAACTTCATTCCGAGATTCAAGTCCTGAAGTGGGAGGTCGAACGTCTTCGCGCTGCCAAGACTAATGATGAGGCGGCCGCTGATAATACTCTTTGCGAGTCTCCTCGTCCAGACGTTTCTATTACAAAGACCCCTATTCGTATTACCAGGCGTCGACTTGGAGGACTTGTTCTTTCTAATTTACGCTCTATTTAATCGACTCATATTTTGTCTATACGTTACTTGTTATATGTTCCAAAACACGGATTCCTAACGGACTCGATATTATTTTCTTTCCCCTACCTGCTACTAGCTCCAGATACAAAATTAAACATCAAATTTGGGACGAATCTACGACTATTTTGAGCAAGATTTTGGGAATAAATCTGCGTGAGAAAATTTAAGCCGAAAGCCGACGGAGCGTTACCGAACACTCTCTGGCCCACTGGCACGTTGTCCATCGACGAGCTCGTCCTGACTCTTCACTCGGCCTAACGTCGACACCGCCTTCCACACCCTTCGAGACAATGAGCTTAAGGACGTCGCTCTACAAACTCCTTCTTTAAGCTCATCTGGCTTGGGATAAGACTCCTGATGACGCTCAAGGCTCTGACCTGATACCACAATCCTGCACCAACATTGGCCTTCCAATATGGCGTGCTGGCTTTTCAACGTAACTACTAGGACGAAAGAAGGTCCACTTCCTCCCAAAGGATTGTCCACACCGACCCTAGCAAGAGGACCCGATGACATTGAATGGCAACTCAGGCTTTCGGACATGGAGCGCTGGCTTGGTGGCCATACGAACACAATCCTTGTAATGGTGGATTGCCTGCTACAGTGCTGCATGTGCTGCACGGAGTGCTTTTGCTAGAAATGTCGATTTACGTCTCCGGGTACGTTTCGTCTAGCCTATCGTTGGTGTTCCCAGCTCAGACTTACATCAGAATTCTGCCTTTTCAGCGTGCTCTTATGCATTCTTTCGCCTGCGAACTGGCTGATGTATACGTTGTCGATGGATCATATAATACTACAAATGATCCTGGCCGAACGGTATCAGGGCAGCACCCAGCTGACGGCCTCCCTCTCGAGGTCCTGCGCAGTTCCGAAACTCATGGTCTACGTGTCGCATAGTGTCACCCTCGGAGATTTGTCACGGCCTGGAATGCTCCCCAAGTAACTTGGTGTCCGGTCCTTGTGGTCACATTCACGATCATGGCTATTTGCGCCAGTTTGATCCCGCCTTGCCCCCTCATAACTCTTCCCTGGTCCTGCGTCACCTATCGACTTCATCTCGCCTAAACTTCATCAACTTTGTACTCTTTCATAATATCGGAGCCGTTTTTGCCTCTCGCCTTGGTCGATTTTCAACACCCTTAATACCATAGCCAGTGAGTGCGTCCCTTTGGCTTCTCCCTGTGGATCATTACTGAAGTCAACTTTGACATTTCAGATACGCGTCTATAATACCAAACTCGCTCAGCACCCTATGAAAAATTCTGGATCTATACGACGCCCACCTGCAAATGGCGGGTCGGCCGAAACCTATCACGCCTATGTCAAGAATGGTCGTCCATTCCGCCAAGTTGTTCTCGTGCTCGAGAGAGATGAAGCGGGTCTAGAGCAATGGATCATGCAGCCGCAAGACAAAAAAGATATGACGAGCTCCTACAATATCGGGAAGCATGGTCCTGACCTTCATTTCACCGAAACACCACTTCGCCAAACCGCGTCAGATCTGAACGAGCGGAAACCGGGTCACGTTCAGGAGCCTCATCCCAATCATCCTACGCGGCAAGCTCACGTTCCATCGGCGGAACAAGAGGGAGAGAGGTCGGCCCCACGGCGTGATGAGGCGTCTGGGACAGAGAGGGTAGATTTCGCCATACAGCAAGAGAACGAGGAATTCAGGGAGGCCCTCAAACAGCTCGAGCTAGACGCCAAAGAATCCGAACATCGCTGTGCTCTTGCCACTTCTCATCTGGCTGAGGTCGAAGCTTCCTACCAGATGGAGCAAGACAGGCGCAATGAGCTCCAAGGCCAGTTCGTCTCGCTCAATGAAAGGCTGGATGGTGTGGAGGATATCGTCCGAGAATTTCACGACTCGATGTCCTTGGAGTGCGTGGAGCAGGCATTGAAGGAGGAGCTAGATGCTCAGCGAACTCAGAACAAGGAACTTCGGGGCAATGTCGATCAGCTCAAGGTCGACTTCAAGGAAGCTCTGGAGATGTGCCAAACTGAATACGCTCTCCGTGCTAAGGCAGAAGCTTCTTTGACGGCCGAAGTGGAAAAGGTAGTCAAGCTCGACAAAGCGTCTATCGCTTTGAAGGAGCAGCTACGCATTGCTGAAGGGAAACTGGAGCAGGAGAAGAAGTGGAGGGAGGCGGAGAACGTGTCCTTTGAGAAGGAGATGAATGAAAAGAGGTTGATGAAGGAAAAGCTCACTGCACTGCAAGGCGAGAATGATCGACTTGAGGAGCGTATTGGCCTCCTCGATACCACTGCCAGCACTACCCAAGAGACATTGGGTGCAATTTCTTCTCGCCTCGCCGAAAAGGAAGCGTCCTACGCAGCGGAACAGGAGTTGAGGACGATGCTTGAAGCTGAAGTTGCTGCACTCAAGGGGAGAATATGCGGCGCCGAGGCACATTTCAAGACGGAACGAGACAGTTGGGAGGCCGAGAAGTTGAAATTGGCGAAGGAGAACGACTTAGTCCAATCGGAACTGAAGTCCGTCATCGGAGACCTGCGACGTCAGCTCAATGCTGCTCTCCAAGAGCTTGTCGACGCAGGTGCTCGAGTTCGAGACCTTTCAGCCCTTCTTGATTCGGCCAACTGCACTATTTTCGACCTCCGAACGCAAACAAAGAAGGGTGAAGACGAAGCGACTTTTCATATGCGTCAAGCGAGTTTCCTGTATCAGCGGAACCAGGGCCTACAGGAGGAGGTGTACTGCTTACGACGTGAGGCGGCGTCGTTGATGAGGAAACACCTAGATGAGGCTCAGTCCTTTGTGGACAAGGAACGCCGTTATCCCTGCTCTGAAGCGTCCGACACCGCTGCCGAGGATTCCGAAGATCATAAGCAAGGGTTTGCTTCCAGTGTATCGCAGGCTACCACAGATTCGGAGAGGGAGGTCGTTGGTTCATCTCTTGCGACGAGCGCCAGTGTTTAGAGGATGAATCTTATCCATTCCTATCATTCTTTAACGTATTTCTGTTGGTTTACGATATGATAATTTTGCCGACTGCTGTTTTACCTCCCTCTTTACGATGCGCCCCGTAGGCACCCACAATATTTCCTTTGTACAATATCACTTTTGCAATTACACTGCCAGTTAGAGGTGACCATCCGGAGGTTCTTTCCCAACTCTTGCTTTTACACCTTTCTGTGTCCCTGAATGAGTTCAAAGACTGGTCGGCGTCGGCCCAGAACTGTGACATGGCTGAGCCGCTTAAGGCACCGGTTGTTCTTTCGAGACACTTGACGGTGATTCAAAAAGTTACTTTTCGAACGAACTTTGCCTAACTTAAGTTAACTTACGGCCTGTTAAAGTTACTTGCCGATACGTTTACTTACAAGTAACTTTCCCGGCTTATCGTTCGGTTTACTGCCAATGGAAGCGTAGACAAGTTTGTTTGTTTGATTTGTGAAGTTGCCGAACGGCAACGCGTTAAGACTTTCCCACCAGCCAAAACTCCGAGAACAGTTCTCCAACTTCTCGCGGGTGGGAAAGGCGTTATGAACCTGACCTCCTTCCACCATTTCCGTCGAGACTGCCCTCTACTTTGTACTTACACTGGACTATCCGGGAGTCAAAGGTGGAGAGAATAGAACTAGAGTCATTTCGAAGTTCAAGTTACAGGAGCTGGTACGTCTTTATGAGAATGATGACTGTGCTTGGCTGAATCGGATGGTCTTCTCTAGGAAAATATACATTCAACTGATGTAGTAAAAGCTGTTACACATACTCATATCATTGTGAATCTATTCAAGACTTTTGCGCTACCCCTCACGTACTTGACTCCTCCGGGCAATGTTAACCTGCTCGGCGGGTAATTGTTTGATCCCAATTTGCTTCCGTCTCGTCGTTGAAGATAATGGGAAATTTTGCTTTGTAGCTCTCCTCTGATGATCTACTAACCACAACAAAGCCTCAAATGTGGCACCAGCCGTATTTTCCACAACATGGATATGGGTCCCAGCTGGTACCAGGCTACCCGGTTGATAGTATGAGGAGGCCGGATGATCAGGTATTCTACGGTGAGTGCCATGATTTATTTTGGGTATTTAAGGTGCGACTGACTGTATCTAGGATATGGTACTTTTCCGCAGGGTATGCCACCCTACCAGTACCCTCAACCGACCGTCTCATTTCCCCCTGCACATCTAATACACCCGCCTTTGCAACCTTTCGGCCCTTCCCCTTTGCCACCTATCGTGTATCCACCTCTGGCTACCTACAATGGTACACACATAGTGCACGAAGGACACCTTCCCCCTCTCCCTCCTCTGAGACCTCCGCTTCAACCAAATCCACTAGCAACAAGGCCTGTGCCACCCTCGGATCCTCCTGACGAACCCCGGAAGAACACAAAGTTATACCTACCTGATGCCCATAAACCCAATCTCCTGGCTAATGCTAGTCAAGGTGCAAATGAGCAACCAGCGGACGGGCATCGTACCCCAAATACAGTCTTGACTGGACCGGCCAAGCCTTCCCTTCCATCCAACGAGACGCCTACGCGGACGCGCAAGTTCCCTTGGGAGAACGATATCGAAGCATGGCATTGGCCCAATGGCAGCCTCACTCGTCAAACACCGTTGACAAACGACACACCGTTTAGTAGCCTCAAGTTCAGCCAGTGGGTCTGGCGAAGCACTGGGCACGATTCCAAGGGGCGTGCAGCGCAGCGGTGCTTAGGAGTGCTGGAGTGCGAGAACAAGAACTGTGAAGGTCTCGTGCGACCGAAAACACAGCGTCAAGCCCGGGATGCTCAACTCCACGAACCATGTCGCCACTGCGATGGCAACATGACGCACAAGGCCTGCAATACAGCAAAATCATATTTCTATATTCAGGAACAGCAAGGACAAAATATCGCTGTCTGGGAGCATGTCGGTGAACATGATCACGCTCAACCACCCATGCCAAAGAATTCTCCCGAGAATGACGAGCAAGTGCAGGATGTGGTTTCACGTCATCGGCATGCAACAGTCCACGAACTCAGAACAGGCACTGGTGCTTCTGACTCAATGCCACTCTACAAGATTAACCTGAAGTTGACAAACCCAGGGGTCGCTCGATACGAGGTCGACAAGGCAAGAAAAGCGCTTCAGTTGGTTCCCTTGGCCACCTCCAGAGGGTTCTTCACTCATCTGAGTGCGCTGAGGAAGGCACAGGAAGACCTTGAGACGCCATTTCTAATTGATTCATCTCTCCATCAGCCAGCTGTCTACATGGCCTTCCAGACTCCCTTTATGAAAGAAACCGCTAAGGAAGCCATCCGACTCTGGCTGAGTGATGATGAAGCCGCTGGTCCGCTGGCGAATATTGACATTGTTGTTGGGCGGCATGGCTTTGTCACCGATGGTGACCACACGTACTGGCTTGACGGTATTCTCATCACAACATGTGTCTTTGCTCTCCGCACTCGAGCGTGGACACCTATCCTATATACATGGGCCCAACGGCAGGACATTGACCACCACCGTCCGCATTTCAGGATTCTCTTCAAGCTTGTGCTTGAAGTAATGCAAGAGCTCAACAAGCCGCTTCATGGAAAGTATCTGACAAATGTGGGTTCAGATCTATTCTACGATCACGACTTCTATTCATGTCTCCCAGATCATGGACTTTTCAGGATCTCAGCGTGGGGCGCATGCAGAAGAGTATGCCGACATCATGATGACAACTCTTCCAAGCACAATTGCGGACAAAGTAAAGCTAGAACAGCGTCAAGCCTTTCTCGAAGAAGCAAAATCGGCAGAGGTGGGCTGTGAAGTTCACTTTGCACGTTCGGCACTGCGTGTCAAACGTGATGCATCGTTGGTCCCTGTGGATCATGTTGCAGAGTTTGAATACCTCAACCGCCAGCTCACCTCTTGGAAAGCTACACCTGAAGACTTTGCTGCCACAGTGGCCACATTTAGGCGCACGTTTCCCGCCTTGAAGAATTGGATCGACTGGTGGCTTCGCCCCCATAATGCAAATATGATCTTCCCAGCTACTAGCAACCGTACCCGGGAGGCAGCGGCACAAGTACCATCAACCACGAATGCTGTCGAGCATAGCCATTCCCTGCTTCATCATGCTGTTGGAAAGAACCACGACCTTATCCCTGGTGTCCAGAAACTACACCACCATGTGTCGGAATTTCAAGCACGCGACTCTGCTGCACGAGGTCAGTCAACATGCTTGTTAAGATTGATACCACATGTGCTGAGAATGCATTGCAGGGGGTCACTTTCGACCAGCAATACCGCCTCGCTCACGTCGTATACCAACTGGAAAGAAGTATGAAGAGGACCCTGACAGTGGTCGTGCTCCAGACACTGCAGCAGCACTCAGGGGTTCAGCGGAAGAGTCCATTGTTAACAACCATCCAACGAAGGGTCTTCCTTCACCGAATAAATCTACTCCCCACTCTTCCATCTCGCCATACCTTTATCAATCCTATCGCTGGCTGCCCCCCAACTCATGCTTCTGGGACCATGGCGTGGAGCTTCTCTTTCGCGCATTCCTCAGTGTGCCAACTGCTGTGCAGCAGGACCTTCTTTCCCATATCCCAAATTCTTCCGTTCTAAGCAGTCTTTACCACCACTTCAGCCGGCGTGTCCGACTCTTGGAGAATAGAAGCGCCACTCTGCAACACCTCACCAGAGAACTTCAATTAGGCCAAGCAAAGATGAAGGATGCCATCTTCCGTATTCTCGATCCATCAGGTATTGAGTTCAAAAGTGACAAGGATTACGGGTGTGCTCGTACGTGGATTGCTAAAGCTATCAAGGTATGTGCTTGTGCTGTTCTGTTACATCTATGACCAGCCCAGGTAATCTATTCTTTCAGAGTCAGACAGACAGGCAGGCACAGTCTTATTTCGGCATTGTACATGAGCTTCAATGGCAGTGCTCAAACTGCAAGCATGGAGAGACAAGCAGCAGCAGTCCAAGACCAGAAGATTTGCTTTCCTTTCACGTCGATGATCTCAAAGGCACCCGAAAACGTAAACAATCCGACAACATTACTGCAACTGACTGCTTGTCTCACTACATTCCCCGGCGACGTGATGGGCCTCATAGCGGCACACAAGTTCTTCATCTGCTCCCAACTCAGCCCTGTCCCAAATGCAACACCAAAGATCTCTCTGTCGACAAGATAAAAACACTGTGGCCACACTTTCTTCACATCAATCCAGAGCATGTACGACCTGCGCAGCTTGCATGGGTGCAACAACCACAGTTACGATTCCCGACCTTGCTATCCATTCCCACTGGCATAACCAACCCAAGTGCCCCTTCAACATGTGTTATCTACAACCTTGTTGGCCGTGTTCTTGCTGAACCGAAGCACTTCACTGCTGAAGTCTTTGTTGGCAATACTCTCTATACCTACAATGATATGTCAAATTCGGGATGCCTCACTCCACGACCAGCACACCGGCAGTATACAGAGAATCATCGCCTTGCATACTATTATCTTTACGTCAGAGGGCCAGGTTATGCAACCGTGTGTTTGCTTTTTTGTGTTCTAAGCAGTCTTACTGACAGAATTTCACAGAGTGTACGAAGCTGCGCAGAGCTCAGAGAATATTACTACCAGAACCCCAGCCCACCTTCCCCAACCACTCTTGAGCTTGATTCAGATGGTGAACCAACAAAGCAAGAGGACAAGCAACACTCTTCTAGCAAAGGAGACAGTAAATCACCACTGCCAGAGCTTATAGTCTATGTTGATTGCTCTGTCTGCCATCATCAAGAGGAGCTTCTTGATGATGTTGCCGAAGCCGATTACAATCTTGTGCAATGTTCGGTATGCCAACATTATATGCATGACCAGTGCATGCGGCGAAATGGACATTTGGAAGTGTCATGGGGTAATGTGACGTCTTCGGGTTGGTGTTGTCCTCCGTGTTTGAGCCCAGGTGGCCTTTGGGAAAGACGGATGTAAGTCTTTAGTGCTTTTAATACTTTACCACAGCTAACAAAGCACATTTGTAGGCTTGGGCAATTTGTCTTATTCCACTTGCCAGTGTACAAGTCACATCCAAAGAAGAATCGACTATTCCCTGCTCAGATCACAAGCAGACACGAAACAACTGTTTCCTTGACATGGTATGAAGGCAACATATACAAGGATGGATATGTCCACCCAGACAACTCTACCTTCTCAAAAACTCCAGAGGAATGTTATAAAGCCTATGCAAGAAGCCAGGAGCTCATGATTATGCGCACTATTTCCCAGGCAAGTATTTCAATGATCTGTTACCACAGCCTGGCACTGACAAGAGCTTTCTGTAGCTGGATACATGCCAAGTACAATGGCCAATCCGACTGGTTGAAGATGCTGTTGACCATCATGGTTATCAGAACAAAGATATCAAATGGATTTTTGACGATGCCAAGCCAGTCATTGTTCAAATTCTCACTCAGCAGCGGGCTCATCCAATCTTGGATGATCTTTCTCAATATCTGAGAACGATCACAGCAGTGGGTGCAGAACGTGTCATGCGTGAAGTGATGTTCGACTCCAAATATCTCAAGCTTTTCGTATTTCCTGCCGACATGTCACTTGCAACACCATTAGTCACCCAGGTTATTCAAGAAGTCCAAGAATTCTACCAGAAGGACAGTGAGCTACCTCACCCACGGAGACTCATGCTTCAACTTGCCATGACGCTCTTCAAGCTGGCGGCCACTCGCTACTATCTTCATCAGCCACCCAGTCATGACGGTGACATCTACCATCTGGCAAAGGCTTCCCATCATGGATCATCCAGGTCATTCCAACTCCAGCCCTGCCTTACACTTCCTGAGCAGGCACTTGCCGCCATAAGATGCTCAGATGACACCCGAAAGATTCTACCACCCGAAAATTTTCCAATGTCAAAGTTGAAAGATTTTCGAATTGAGAAGCAGTCAAATGTCAAGTTGCTTGGAGTGTCACCTGTGGCGCTCTTTGAGCCGTCTGACCAGGCCTATGCCTGGACTGACAATCAAGAGATGATGCTCTCGGTGTCAGGCTCTCAGCCTCCTATTACAATCAAACTGCCAGTGCCTTCGTAAGTCCCGAGCTTTTATCAAGGACAAACATTTAATCAAATGGAATTAGGCAACCTCTGTCTGGAGTTTCCAGGAGTGTTAATTTGAAGAGAAAGCGGTATGATCCTTCATTAAAAGCACCTTCTCATCATAGAATGACACTTCGGATTGCTGAAAAACCTGGATACTAGCGTACTAGCGTAGTTAGTAATAATTTCTTGAAATATATGTCAGAAGATGTACCAAGGCAGTGGAAGTTAGGGGAAGTAACTTGCAAAGTAACTTGAATCAGCGTGGAAGCAAGCTCTAAGTTAACTTTGCCCCAGAAGTAAGCGGTCATCAAAGCTATCAAAGTAAGTTTGGCGTTGCTTTGGCATGCCGCATGAGTGCAAGCAAGCGTGGTAATCGTGCTTTGACGACGTACAGAAGCAACAGCACGCATGACACAGGATTTGGCTTAAGATATGTCATATATATACCCTTGGCATACCTGATCCGAGCTTTTTGTGGCTTAAATCATCTCGCCTGATGCTCTCGCAACGACCAAAAGCTTGAAAACACTGGAAGTGCAGTCACACAGCCACCTTTCACCAGATCATCGGGGTTTGAAAGAGATGGTACTTGGACTTGGAGATAATCGCCTACGTTAGTTGGTGGAACTACTTGGGTCTCTTGTAATACATTGTCTGGAGCACGACATAATTGAAACATCATATGGCGAGATTTCGAGCTGGCTTAAGATCCGAAGTAGTCGAAGTATGGCATCCTCCAAGCAAGGCACCGTAATGCCGCCTTCGCCGAATGCCGAACTCCGCAGGCCAAATTGACGTCTCTCTCAGCACGCACAAGTTAAGTTCACGACAAGTTGCCGAAGTTGCCGTAAGTAAGCAAGCCAAAGTTATAGTGTCAGAAGTTACCGAAGTTACTTCAAGTAAGCACAAAAAGTAACTTTATTTGTACTCGACACTTGACTGGTCCTTGTGGGAGGGCGGGAGTTCGAATCTCTCTGTCACACTCTTTATCATGAGGCAACCAATTCGCCTCATCGAAGGCTCGGTCGTGTCACCTGGAAGATATCAATCTTTCGGACTGGTGCCCCTTGACATATGCCAGGATGATGGTGGGAAATCTAAGTGTAATTGGCCAAAAAGATTCAAGGTAGCAAGACAGAGTACTAAGGGCTGCCTGATGAGTTGTAACATACGCAACTCAAGGCTCATCCGTATCCGAGTATCGCAACAATCTCTGCCTCAACTCTTGTATCATACGGGATAGGCAAGGAATGACTATGCTGAAGAACTTGACGGGGACATGGGCATAACCCGACTTGAAATACCAATCTGCCGCAGAGGCACATGTAAGTATCCAGTATCCCCACATCCAAAGATATCCCAGACGCTTCCAGCTGGAAGGACTGAGACCTCCTGCGATGGGTGTATTGCTGAATTTCGCGAGTACGAAGTCTTCGACGATGACAGCCAGGCCTTGGAGGAGGAAGAATGGGACAGGGCGAATGCTGGAGGTCGAGTATATGTGAAGTACGCCAGTGAAGAAGAAAGAGAATAGGATGCTGATGCGCCAATATAGCTTACTTCCGGATTTTATCCTAAGGATACTGCCCATCGTAATGGAGGTGTACACGTTGGCAATCTATGTGATACCTTGTCAGTGGTCAAGAATAGTCAAGTCGTTCCCTGGTCGTACCCTCCGCAACATCTGATGCCAAGTATATCTGCGAAACAAAGGTCGGTTAGCAAAAGACCGTAACAGACTCGAGCCACCTTCCTCACCTCCAGAACCTCCTGATAGTATATCCTTCACTGAAGCTCCCAAACATGTACGGCCAACTCTGAGGCTCACTCCACCGTAGTGAAACAGCCACAAGCCCTGGTATTATGTTGCCTGGAATTGAAAGAAATGGGACAAATTGCGCAAAGAATAAGACTGTAGTCTTGAATCGTTGGAGATACGGTTGTTCTGAGAATGAGGGTGCATTTTGCCGATACCATGGGTCCTTCTCGATGAAGCGAGAACTGATATACATGCTGAGAATATGAAGGAGGAGGGTACGAAGGCGAGATCGTATGAACGCCCGACGTGATTCTGTCCCTTTGAAGATAGACGGATCATTCTTAGCCCAGGCACCATGTTCCCATCCAATACCACGATTGGAGATGCCGAGAAGAAATCCCCATTTTAATCTTTTCAGAAAGGGAGCTTCGGGGACGAAGGGGTATAAACCTTGTTCCGTTTTTAAGTCGTGTTGTGCATCAGTAAGGAGCAGGTAATCGGTAGCGGTCGCTAAAAGTACGTGTAGGAGGCCCGAGGCTTCCCTTGTTGGGTGGCGTTTCTGTGTTAGGTAGAGGACTGACGCGACGGGAATCAGGAAGGCGGCCCGACGAGTACGTGTTTTAGAAGCTCCCCCAATTACGGTGAGGAGGTAGCTGCCAGCAAAGGCGGGTAGAAATGGATGCACACGACTGAAGGAGACCATATCGAAGAGGTTGACAGAAGAGAGACACGTTTTCACTCCTGGACAGGAGCCGAACAAGGCCATTGAATGCAACCTGTCAACGCTCATCCATCCTAGCGAGTCACTGAAAAAAGCCCTACCACATATCTAATCTGCAGGCTGGTCGTGGAATCTGTCGTCTCAAGAAGCCTGAAGAAGGTGTAGCTGAGACTGCTGAGTTGATCCCAATGTAAAGATGAGGCAAAGCAACCTGATATGCTGCCTGATGAGTCTGGGCTAGATCTTATCTTATCGCCTTAGTTTTAATTTCCCAGTCGCGTAAGTGAGGGAATCCTCGGTACCGAGCTCAGCAGCTTTCCAAGAAATTCTATGGGGCTCTGACCCTCTGCGACTGTAGTTTCTGCACAAATCTGGGATAAAATCCCTAAGTATCTTGTTGATCTAGTGAAATCAGGCTCCGTGACTCTACCACTAGCCAGTTTTCAGACGCGTTCGAATTTGTTACACACTCTCCTGTCTAGACAACCGATCGACAAACACCGCTGGCTATCATATATCAAACTCGACTGCCTGGGTTTCGAAGCTCCCTACAGTACATCTTGTTGGATCGACAATGCTAGAAGGACTCTGCACCTTGTCTTTGTCGCTGTGAGGAGTCCGTCATGCCCTGAACTTTAGCTAGAAGGCCGCACGCGATGCACTTAATATGCTTGAACGCCAACACGACTCCAGTAATGGGTAACTTTGACTCCGCAAGATTAGTCGCATAGCAGCAGGACACACTTTGCTTCCAGTGATACCTGTTCACAATAACATTCCACAGGCAATGTCCGTGTCAGCCCCCGATCGATAGTTCGGCTCGCCCCGAGAGACTCTAGAGACCTATAAAATCATTCACGTTTCTCTACGCCTTCCCCACATTCTTACGTTCAATCTACATCCATCTACGTTACGAACATCTATAACTATATACTCTACCGACATGTTACGCATAAACAAGAAGCACGGAAGCTCTATAAAACAAAGTCCTACCAAAGATATCAAAATCGTTAGATTCGAGCCCGCCGTGGTACACGACGACGATCTCAAGACTTTGTACGTACTCGCTATCTTTTCCTCGCCTAGGCGATTTCACAAATATATGATTCCCTAGCATCGCCAAGCAGGAAATATCAAAATCTCCGTCGCAAGAGGCTGAAAAGCCATCCGGCCTGCGCAAGAAGATCAAGGCTTTAATTCGTAGAAAGGAACCCGCCTTTGAGGAAATCGCCTTGACCCCAGAGGCACTCGAGAAGGCGCCGAAGAAGCAGATCATCGCCAAGCTGCTCGAATTCAAGTCGAAACTTGAGACGAAGGAGAAGGCAAACGTATTCCTGGCGGGAAGGTCTCGATCGCTAGAAACCGAGAAGAAGAAATTGGAAGAGAGTTTCACGGAGGCCGAAGCGAAAGTAGAGGTCGAGAGAGAAAAGAATCGCCGCCTAGAGGGTATCCTTGAGGTCGCTGAGAAGAAGATGGTTGCGTTTAAGGAGGAGATGACTACGAAGGCGAGGGTAGCACAGAAGAAAACAGAGACGGAGACTCGAGAATCGGAGGCAGCGAAGAGGAAGGCCGATGATATGACTCGTCTCGCGCAAAGCAAGGAGGAAACTATTCGCAAGATGGCCGTCGAACACAGGGAGGAGATTAAGAGGGTTCAAGGAGAAGCAGAGATGAAGCTCAGACTGGCCAAGGACGAACACGAGGTCGAGCTCTGTAGAGTGAGGCGGGAGGCGCAAGAGGAAGTATCGAGAGATAAGTCCTCACATGAACAGGAGCTGTTCGAGTTTCAGAAAGCGAAGGAAGGGGAAATCGCTACGCTGGTTGCGGAGAAAGCGGTGTTGAAGAGAAGTCTGAAGGAGAGAGACGCCTTTATCGAGGAGCTGACGTTGGAGAAGCGTGAGCAGGATAAGCGCGTCGAGGAATTATCGGAGAGGGTTGAGGAGTTATCGCGGAGCTCAGGTATGGATGATGAGGTGCCTGGTCTTGAGTTTGAAAGCGTAGACTGGGCGAACAAGGACTTGCCCGAGTTAACCCAAGAGAATGCGATTCTGACCAAGAAGGTAGCCGACCTTGGAGCCGCGGTGGATGAACAAAATGGAACGATCTTGAGGCAGGAAGCTAGAATTGGGAGGCGAAACGACGAAATCAAGAATTTAGAGGCCACCATACAGGGAAGGGACCAACGGATCTCGGACTGGGTGGCGTGGGCTCACTTCTATGAGAAGGAGGTAAAGGCGCATAAGAACCAGAATGATATTCTGGTGAAGAGGAATCAGGAGCTTGAGAATGAGATGAAAGGGTTGAAGGATGTTAGGGGAGATCATGTCGCTCAGAGGGTTGAGGAGGAAGGTCTACCCCAGGTGTATCTGGACGTTAAGCCTTTTGGGTTTAGCCCGAGCATTAAAGCGACGATGAACAACAGGCTTGCGAAGTTGGAGGAGAGTGGGAGTATGGCGAGCAGTATTCGGTATGAAATAATGGCGGACAACAATCTGGCTGGGGCGGCCAACAACACCGAAGACGATGGGCTGGATGGGTATGAGGACAGCCTAACCATGAAGGAGGATTCTATGATGTCGGAAGGGGGGAAGGAGGAAGATGTGAAGGTGAAGGTTTCGTGGTTTTGAGACGGGGAGAATTCCGGTCGAGACCGTAGAGTTCTAGATAGATAGGGGGGAAAGCCTCGGACGTTGGGATCCGGGAGGAAAGAGTCGAGTGTATAAGTATGGCTTACCCATTCCTTTTTCTGTCGAGGAGGTAGTAGAGGTAGTGGCGCAGTTGGTCCTTGATTAAATTACACGTTTGTGTAACGAACCGAGAGAATATGCTGAGAGTCAAGTGTCTGTCCAAGCAAGACACTAAATGGTCGTGGTCGTCAACAGAGGGTTGAGAGGCGGACTCAGGTAAAATAATGGTATCAAGGGGGTAAATGATGGTTTTGTCATGAAAATTCGGAAATCATCGCTCAGAGTAACGGAAAAATAAGTGGGAGACTGCTGCTCGTGTATGGGCAAAACGATCATCTCAGGACCTCAAAGTGCAATGGATATCAGCGTAGATGACCCTACCAGCGTCGTTCTCCCCAAAACAGTCATACCCATGAAAGACGAAGGCGGATCGTAATATGATAGACGAAAAGGCGTAGCAAGTCAAAGTCGGAGGCTCGAAATATGTCTCTAGAATTGTGGTACGTACGGCACTCGTAGTCTGCATAGGGAAATAGAAGGATGTATAACCAGGCATCATAACAAAGTAGAAATTGTCCATGAGAAACGTCCCATACTAGTACGATCCACCAAAGTACAGCAGAATAAAAACCCAGCAAACCTAAACCTGATTCGTGATATCACCCAAAGGAAGTCGGCTCCTCGCCTGGCGGCGGATACGATGCTGTTTCCAAATCTGGGGCTGAGCCGCCTCCGTGGACGACGAAGAAGCCTGAGCAGGCTCAGAACCTCGGGAATCGTGTCCACCAGGCGACGACGACTGTGCGGGCTGAGCGACCTGCTGTGAAGTCGAAGCAGCTGTTGTCACTGAGGGTGAAGGAGATGATGTTTGAGCTCGAGACGATGCAGCGGATGGGGAAGGTTGATTGGCAGTCGTCTCAACCGACTGGACTGAGTAAACAGTCGTGAAGTTCCGATGCCCATGAAAACCATACGGAGGACGCATCCTAGGAGGAAGATTTCGGTAGGCTCCAAGCCTAACCCTAGGAGTATGTTGAACGGGGTGAACGAACGACGCGGGCTTCTTGGTCATCACTGACTCTTGGTTGGGTGAGGGTAGAGGAGAGACTCGGGCCTTGGTAGATCTACGTCTCCTGCGTCTTGCCTTGACGGGGTAGTTCCGAGTTCGAATACCAAATGTTTCTTGAAGCTGCCTCAGCGTCTCCTTAAGATCCTCCATAGATTTCTGGCGTTCCAGTTCCCGCTTTTCGACCTCGGCTGCTACCTCGATCAACCTTTGCTCCAATGCCTTCGTGAGGGATCGTTCTTCAACCTCCTGCTCGAGCACTTTGATGGCGACCTGCTCTTCCTTCGCCTTCAACAGATGTTCTTGCATCTCAACCTCAACCTGCTGTTCCTCAACCACCTGCTCTTGCTCCTTGACAACGTCCTGCGCTTCCTTCGCCACACGCCCAGCCTCAGCCTCAATCCTAACGATAACCTCATCGACCTCAACCTTTCTCCGTTCCACGTCCTCAATCCTAACAATAACCTCATCCACCTCAACCTTCTTCCGCTCCACCTCCTCAACCAAATAGACCCTCTTCTGCAACTTCCTATTCTCCGAAATCAAGAACGCATTTTGTTCCTCAACCGCTGCCAACTCTCTTTTCTTATTCCCCAACTCAGCCTGAGCGGTAGTGACTTGCTCATTGGTAGTACCCAGTTGAGATTCAAGGTCTACGACTTTAGACCAAGCTTCTTGAAGTTGTGAGAGTAAGACGACAACTTCTTGGCGGTGAGCAGTCTCGGTAGTGAGGAGTTCTTCCTTGAGAGTGGCCACTTTGGCGGCGGCGGAGTCAAGAGCTTGTTTTCTTTCGGCTAAGGCATCCGATAAGGCGACTTTCTCGACGTCGTGGTTGATGGCTTTGTCTTCGGCTACCTTCCTCATCCTCTGTTCCTCCTTGTTGGCGATTTGCAATCCGACGAGGTGGGAGGACAGTTGGTCGACCTCGTGGAGCGCTTTGGTGAGGTCGACCTCCAGGTGGGATGTTTCCTTGGTCAAGAGCTGGTTCTCATCCTCGAGGGCGGTGTGCTTCCCCATCAGCTGGGATAGCTCTTCCTTGAGCTGCTTAACGTCGCTTTCACGAGCGTTTTTGTCAAGGCGAGGTCGAGGATGAAGGGAATGTACTCTGAATTGAATGTCCTCTCCGATTTTCTGGATGCGCTGGTGCAACTTGCGGTTCTCCTGGACCATAGCGTCATGATCAACATCCCGCTCCTTTAGCTGCTTGGAGAGGACAACATTCTCTCGTTCGACAACAGCAAGCGTTTTCTCGAGTGCCTCAAAGGCGTTGTTGATTAGAGGAATCGCCTTGACGAAAAAGGGTGTGAGGTTTTCGGGGGAGGGAATGGAGGGGTCGGGATGAGCTCTGAAGCTAGGACGCTGTGAGAAATCGCCTTTGCACGTTCGGTCACCGGGCGAATTTCCAGAACGTGAACGGAGACGTGGAGGTCGCTCAGAACCAGCGAGAGGTCCAGCAGGGCGCGTGACGTTGGCGGGTTCAGCCATGACACCTAGTAAGAGAAGCATTGTAGATCAGTTGGAGAATGGGAAATACCAGAAAGTGACTTACCAGTCTGTGCAACCAGTCGTACTAACGACGTAGAGAAAGGCAAGTAAGCGGTAGGGAGTGTTGAGGCGCGAGTATGAGCTGGGAATGGTAGGTAGTTGGTGGTGGTCGGACGAATGAAAGGGCGGGGTTGAGATCTCCGCTTATATGGGATCACAGGTGGCTGACAGTCGCTCATTTCATGAGCCTTTTCGAGAGCTTGTCAAAGAATGAAATGAGCCGCAGTTCCTTTGCTGATTGGGGTACCCTTACCTCGATTTGCTCCAGACACAGATTGGCATGGAGGGAACGTACATTCCCCAAGAACAGGACAAAAGTCTCCTTTGGGGAGTCACTTCATCTCGAAGAGTACTTTTGCCTGTTTCCATATATCAGTACCTTAGCTGGTAACTGATTATATCAACCTTTTCGACGGGTTTTGATCCACGGTTGCATGGCCAGCACTTGCTATGTTCTGAGTACAATGCGGTCGGGAGCAGATACCTGGAGCCAAAGGGTGAACAAGGTCCAGCGTGAGTCAATAGTTTTCGCTTTAAAATGGTATTTTACAGACCAACTTCTGATGTTGCAGAACCGAAAGTCCTGTCTGCTACCAGACTGGTCCATCTAGATGTGTCATGGCGCATTGGGCCCAGAGATTGGTCATAGAGTGGAGCAAAAGACAGCGATTCAAGACGACTTGAGCGCAAAAGAATAGAGAAGAACTTCCTTTCCTAACGAACGTTGCGTTGAGGGCTGTTGAAGGTCGTCCAATTTCGAGGTGGCCACTGACAAGCCTGAGGAGATTTGACGGGACATTCGAGTGTCACTTCAGGGCAGGCTCGAAGGTGATCACGTGCCACTAAATTTATTGACGCGTTGAATCTGCTTTCACGCGTCAAGTCACTGAATTGAGAGTGTCTTCAAGAGATTCAACTGTATCCAAGCACTTTAACCTCTCCTGGACAGTTCTCAGATTTGCTCTTAGCTCGATTAGCCATATCTTTTGGTCCTACAATGCCAATCTCCTGTCCACGTGACTCTCAACTCTGAATCGGTAACTCGGTAACTCGGTTCAAGTTCTCCGACCGACCTGACTCTGTCCTCCGTCCTGACTTCCATGTTCTCAGCACCCTTTCAAGCTTCCAAAGCCCTTCATGGGCCGATGAAAAACTCAAAAATTGTGGTTAAATGCTGCCAGGGTGACCAATGCGCGGAATATTTTCTCCCTCTGTCGCCAACTCATGGTCTGATCCTGCTTTGTCCTCTTCATCATGGACCCCTTCTCAACAATAGAATCATCAAAGAATCGTGCGACATATGACTTGAAAACCTGAAATATACACGCCCTCTTTCTAACCCGAACTGGGTGATATTCAATGAAGTCTTGCGATAACCTTGCACGGCTTTCGCGAAGGCCATTTATTCAGATGATCCATTCTGTCCCTCCCGTCCCTATTTTGACCTCGCTTTCGAAGCACCTATGCATCCATTCGATGTAACCCTACCCCCACTGTTATCATGCAGATTCTAGTGACGAACCATCCTGAACGGTCGACGACAATCCAACGAGCACGTGTACGTCAGGCCGAAAAAGTAATGCACTTTCACCGTCTCGAACCGACGACTTTCCAACAACACAACTTGCCAAACAACGCAAACATCACCACGACACGTCGCGTCGCGTTCATTTGTGCTGGTTATTCCTCGATCGCGTCCTCGTCGCGTCCCTCACGTGCAAACCCCGCCAGAAATCCCATAAATACAGCGAGCCTCCCTTTACCTATTCTTCATCTTGAACCAACATCTTCGTTCGAGACACCCAACGCCAACGCAAACTTTATTCTCTCAAACAACCGATCTTTCTTTATCATCATGATGCCTTTCGGAATCCCCGACCCTCGTGAGGTTATTCAGAAATACTGGAACCGTGACGGTCCCAAACCCGCCGACGTTCACAACGGCGGGTCTGATGATTGTGAGTACCTCGCCGTCGTTGCTCTCATCTTGCTGTGAGCTAATAGTCTGTAATCATCTAGCCGAGCAGCCCAGGGCAAAGAGGACCCGACTCGCCACAGCTGGACCCGACAATGCCCAAGCTGGTTCCTCCTCGCGTTCCAATGGAGGATACGGCAACGACGGTCATCCTGGGTACGGGAACGTCGCTCAACACGCCAATGGTCAGAGGGGTGGATTAGACGAAGGTGAGGAACCCGCCATTCTTTATTCTCGTTCTTCCCCAAGCTGATCACCTTCTATCATCTAGCCCACCAACGTAGAGCAAGGAGGAAGTCCAGACTCGCCACCGCCGAACCCGCCGCCGCTCATCATGGATTTTCCACCGGATCCCAAGGCGGGTACAGCAACAACGGACCTCCCAGCACTCGGAACATCGCTCAATCTACCAATGGACCTCATGGCAGGATTAACGAGGGTGAGTACCTCGACGTCCTTGAATTTTGTCTCGCCTCAAGCTCATTACCTTCTATCATCTAGCCCAGCTGCCCAACGCGAACACGCCCAGATTCGCCGTAGTCGAACCTGCCATCACTCATCCCGGATCCTCCACCAGATCCCATGGCGGGTACAGCAACAACGGTCCTCCTGGCTCTCGGGGCGTCGCTCATCACCCCACTGATCGTCATGGCATGGTTGACCAATGTGAGTACCTCGCTCTCTCCACCTTCACGCCCTGAGCTGATCACCTTCTACTATCTAGCCGACCAACAGAGGAATAAGAAGTCCAGATTCTCGTCACCCGACACCACCGCCCATGTTGGACATTCCACCGGATCCAATAGCAAGCCCCCCAACGATGGACCTTCTCGTTGGAACAAGGGCAAAGGCAAGGCGGTCAACAGTGCCGGTAGCTCTGGACTCTCTGAGAGCATGCACGCCCCCAAAGGACCCGAACAGCCTGTTACACCCAATGCGGGTCCTCCCAAAGGTCGGATGCTCTCACCTCAACCATGCAAAAAGGTGGCTGGTCGTCGTCACTCGCCACCCCGTCAAGGCTCTCCCACTCGTCAAGGAACTTCAACCTCTCAAGGCCCTTCAACCTCTTCTGATACACCCGGTGCAACTCGTCATGGCTTAACAAATCTTGGTTCTCCCTTCACTACTCCCACCCCCGCTCCTCATCAAGGTCACCATCATCGTCATCGTCGTCGTTATCACGATGAATCGTCCTCAAGCTCTGACGATTCCGACGATTCCGATATGGACAACTCCCCCACAAATTCGCCTGTCCCTTCGGCGATGTGGAACGCCAACTCTATTGCTCTCACGGAAAACAAGTGGCTTCGCTATGCTCATGGTTCGTATCCTTCCTCTTACCCATCCTTGCCTTTACCTAACCAGTCTTTCTCATTGTAGCGGAAGGCACATCTCTTGGTCCATTGATGACCTCTCCCCAAGCCTCTCCCTCGAACCCCAACGCTATCGTGATCACTGATAGCAAATGGCGTAGCCACCGCGATGGGCATGGTTCGTATTTTATACGACTTGAAGCCCGCTTTGGTCTAATCACTCTTCCTCTTCGTTAGCAGCGAACTCGTCTCAAGCCTCATCGGCTGTCGCCGCCTCCAACACCAACGCCATCCCGATCACCAACAGCAGGTGGGGCCCCTACCGTGATGGGCATGGTACATATCCTACTCCTCTTTGTACCTCGCCTTGGTCTGATCACTCTTCCTCATCCTTAACAGAGACTTTACCACCTGCTTCATCGGCTGTCTCGACTTCCGCTGCCAACGCGATTGTGATCCCTCATTCTAAGTGGGGTGGTCAACGTCCCCACGGTATGCAGTCTACCCTTTCTCGTATCTCGCCATTGATCTCATTACTCCTTCTCATCAATAGCAACTGGTCATAACGGTTTACAGACAGGCGAGGCCATGGATCTGGATTTAGATTCTATAAGTGACCGCCCTGGTACGTCGTCATATACTACTTCAACTTGCCTTCGTCTGATCAGTATCTAGCTCTGTTGGTTCCTGGCCATGGTCGTTCAGACCAGCGTGAGAGTATGGAGGTGGACTTGGACGCGACGGTTTGTCATGGTGCGTCCTTGTATCACTACTCCTTCCACCTATCTTTGTCTAATAAAATTTGAAGCTCCCCCAGCTCCTGTCTACACAACTACCCCTGTTCAATATGGTTCTACTATCTTCGGCAAGAACTATATGGGTTGCAACCAAGCGAAAATGGATTTGGATGTCACTCTCATCCCCGACTCTCCACCTCCTCCTACGGGCTTCTGGTGTGCTCAGGATGCCCAAATGCAGGAGATTGACCTTTGCCTCGACCTGGAAGGCGACGTCAACATGGAAGGCGGTCACGTTCACGATCCTCCATCTCCTCCATCCTTCGGTGCTCCTCTACAACCATCAACTCTCGTTCATAGGACCACACGTATCAGTCCCCGATACACTCCCTACTCCATCAATTCTCGCCCTTCCTTGAAGCGGGATGTAGAACGTTCAGCCCCAGCTTCAATCCCTTTATCCACAGCCCGAGCTTCAATTCCTCTATCCGTGCAAGCCTCAGTCTCGAGCTATCAAAGGACTCGTGTAAGGCATCGTCGTCGCCACGGAAATGCTCCTTCCGGCTCAGCTAGGCCGTATGTTACGAAGAGGACGGTTGTTCCTCCTCTAGACGATGAAGATTACGAAATGGGCGATGACACCACCAAGGAGACGGTCGTTCCTCCTCCAGACGAGTCTTCGTTCGACGGTCAAGACGAAGGGTTGGACGAAGATCTGAAATATATCTTTAATTATCCTGCTTCTGGCCGCATCGAGCAAGTTCAAGAGTTCCTCGCCGGATGCGGATATCTCCCTTCAGGTCAACCTATGGATATTTGTTATCCCTAGGCCGTCCTCGTCGTCAAAGTCAAGGTTCTCGTCTTCATCGTTGCCTGTCTCGCTTCAACCGACTATCCTTAACATCTTTTCTCGGAGTTCGCGTTTCTTTTGTCATCGTTTCTCGGATCAACTCGCTCTTTGAATCTCTTTGTATTTTTCACCTGTCTTTTGAGGCTTGCTCCGTCCTCAAGACTCGTTTCCTTCCTTCACATTCGGACTCGAACATCAACCCGTTCATCGTCAACGTTCATACCTACAGAGGCTCATGTTCACCACTCTGATGCTCCTTTTTTCGCCACTGGACAACAACGAACTGGTGTTTGAATCCACCATCACTTCAAGTTCCTCACCGTTGCTTGAGCTTGCTCATATGGAGCTCTCGCTCTGAAAATTATTTCAACCCTTCAAGATTCGCTTCCTTTGCCCGGAACTGGACTCGAAACCTGAAAACCAACATGACCATCGTCAACGCCCATTAAGATCAAGCCATACAAGCTCATACTCATTCAAGCTCTTGGTGATCTTTCTTCCCCTACCTGGAGAACAACGAGCCGGTCTTTCAAGCGACCATAGTTTCTTCAAATTCACTTGAGCTCGCTCACCTGGAGCTCTCGTCCTCAAAACCTTCAAGTTGTGCAATATCATCAACTTCAACCACAAAACCGCTTCAACTATACGCTATACCCATCTAGCAGACATATCTAGCTATCTCTTTAACTATCTCCCTTTCAACATCTATCGCCGCAACATCTATTGCACGCGCCACTGTCGTCTTCACCGTCACCGCGTCGACTCGGACCAAGCCGCAAATTCTCGCTCCACCCTCCAGAGAGCCACTACCGTCAACCTCGACACCAATAATGATGATCAATAATCCTTCCATCGCCACTTCTTGTTATGATGCTATCGCTCCGGACGTCATAAATCTTTGACGAGTACATCTGCAGTGTACTGGACGTAGTATCTCCTTCTCCCAACTCTGAATGCTTAGTCGAGCTGGCCACTCGATTAAGCGTCGGATGAGGGGAGGGCTTGAAGTTGGAATACCCCTCAGGAAGTGTTGTCGTCGTTCGTTACTCTCTTCGAGGTCTCCTTGGATTTGTTCGTTTCGTCTCAACGTCTCGGTTGTCGGTGTATACCATAGCAGCGCAGCATATATCGCAAGCAAATATCTCTATATCACATCATAACTTATTTCTATTTATTTCTAAACATCTCTTGATATCACACTATAATTTCTTGCTTTGCATATCAACCCTAGTTCAAACGACATATATTCCCTGTATCTCTGTTATCCATTTCATGGACATATAATCAATCTAGCATTCGTCGCTCAATGATGACGTGTATAGAATCTTAAAGTCTCGGTGAATGAGCGGGAAACTACTGAGAGTATTGTAAGCCAACGACTGTAGGTTGAGGGTACGTAGCAATTGAGGATGTCAGATGGAAACTGTTCTCTTTGTGAAATGCTCGCGAACAAGAGATGTAATGACACCAAAGCAATAGAAGCAAGAACAAGCTGGGTAGGATATGATAATCTGGGATATGTATGTGATCGTCCGTGTACAAAGATAGACGTATGAACTGTCCATGTAGAGAGTCCCAATGAACTGCAAACGGAGCGGCACTGCCGTAATAGAAGAAGCAAATCCAAACAGCGATGAGTTGAAGGTACCTCCCAACGCAGTTGCACAATAGCGGAGACGATGACGAGTGGATTTGCCACCATGGACAGGGAAAGGCTGAGCAGGCTCAAACCCTTGGAAGTGACCGCTACCCCACAAGGTGCAGCTCAATAGGATTCCACACGGAGGGCGGTGACGACCGAGGTCTCCTGAGGTTGATCGTCCAGACCTCCGTCCTGTAAAGCTGAAGCAGCTACTGTTTAGAGCAAAGGAGCCGACATTCGCATTGGAGGTGAGGAGAGATTGGGGAACACCAACTGCGGGACGTTGGCTGGGGGAGGCATTAACGTTAACCAAATGTACCGGGGAACAGAGGGGAAGAGTGCAGTTGTCAGCTTATCAGGCTGACCTCGCAAGGAGTCTTGCACCGTATCGGAGGTTCTGAGACTCTTGAAGGGAACCAAGCCCAAACCCGAGTGCATGTTGGACAGGATAAACGACCGGCATGGTGTTGTTGGTCGATGTTGGTTTTGGTTTGAATTTGGGTGGATAGCTCGACTGCAGTTGGGCTTCATCGGTCTCTTGCGGCCGCAGGAGGTGACGGATTTCTTTGGAGCCACTTGAGCATGCGACTGAAGTCTTTTGACGGTCCTGTTGATGTTTTCGACTTCAACCCTAACCCAGATTGAATCTTCCGTCCAGAGGATGCTCCAACTTCTCCGCCTCAGACCGTGGTTCCTCCACCTCCTGTCCTTAGGCCTTCACCTCTTGCATCTCGACTCTGGCACAGTATTAGCCTGAATTCATATCTCAGCACCGCTGAAGACAAGTGAATTATCGGAGTACATACGTTGTGCAGAGAAATCTTGAATTTGGCACTCTCTAGGTCCGATGACTCCACGAGTTAGGGCCTAGAAGTAGCAGAGATACCACATGTAATGTGAGCTTTCCCTGGGAGTGACTATCATGAACCGAAATGACCAACTTTGCATGGGAGATCTTGGCCACTACCAGTGCAAAATAGAGTCTGACACTCGTCCGAGGTCGTACTAGGATGGTTCAGGCCAGCATCGTCGTCGAAGAGGGCATGTAGTAGGCCAGGGGAGAGAATTATCGAAGATTTGAGAGTAAGGCGCAAAGTTTTGGAGAACTTGGACGTTCTCTCTTGTCAATTTCGAGTTTGGCAAAATTCAGAGGCGACTGTAACACTTGGCTTGGAGTTTAGGGCTGGCTCTTCGGCAGTCACGTGTTTTGAATTGTCGACGCGTCGAACTCCCTCTTGACGCGTCCTTGCAGCAGTTCTGAGCCCTTTTGCCCAGCCAAGTAGGGCTTAAGGTCAAGGCGCTGCAAAAATTTTCCAGCCCTCTTCTGCTTTACGACCTGATGCTATGGTTCTGGACGTCATAAATTTTTTGACGAGTACATCTGCGGTACACTCGACGGAGTTCAGGGATGCACGTGTGCCTCTTGTGGGTGCCAATTTCTGATGATGGCTTTCCGATTGTCGCCAAATACAAGGTCGGTTCATCCGAGAGCCCGGCTTCAGCGACCACTTCTTCCGACCATCCACAACACTTAGCTTACCATGCACCTCGATGAACTCCTGCCAGAACTTTTCCATGTCATATCTACTCAGCTGCCTTTATCGTGCCGTCTTCCAACTCTCCTTTCCCTTGCTCTCACCTGTCGTCGTGCCTACGATGTCATTGTACCAAGCATCTTGTACGAAAACGTACGCCTGGTCGGCGATCATCAGGTACTATCACAGCTAGAACGACACATCGCGGCTGCCAAAGCACTTGCTGCAGGCAACACGCATCAAGAGGGAGACCGACTCCTTAGCCATTACATTCGCCACTTGTCTATTGACTCCCAAACATTGCTTCCAATCACTGATTCCGAGAAGTGTTTGTCCCAGATTCAGCAACTTGCTGATGCTGATGGGCTTCCGAATCTTGCCTCTTTGACTCTTCACGTTTCGGACGACTGGCAAGATGGTGAAATTGCGCCGACCTTCTGGAATAGCTTGAAAGAAAGATGCCCAAATTTGAGGGAGGTGAACCTCAACGATATATCCCAGCATTGCCAAACAGAGTGGATACAGTCTCAACTATTCAATATCCAAGTGAGCATATCAGAGGCTATCTTCAAAGACTCAAAATACTCAAACACAATCCTTGACAGGGTCTCACAAGTATTCGACTCGCAGGATATCTTATCGAATGTGAGTAGGTTCCATTGTACACGTTGACCATTGAAATAACCCAGGGACTTCGCGCCAGACACAGACAACACTCTCACCCAAATCAAGCTCGACCTATCAGATATTCCTTTGGTTTTGCACACGCTTGAGCTGCGCATATCAGAGAACCATCAACTAGCCTGCCTCGATGCTTCCGACCTCCTTTCGCGTGTTTTTCCGAAGTTACGCACTCTTATACTTGATCATTTCGACGTGGGTCAGCCAGCTCTGGCAAACCAGTTCTGGGAGGCCCATCCTGGTCTGGAAAGGCTTGAACTGATGGGCGCTGTTGAAGGTGATTGGTTCGAGGGTTTTCATCGTGGGATGCTACCCAATTTGAAGGTGTTTAAGGTATGCATACCCATTATGCGATCAAAGTCGCCTGACAGACCTGTGACGCCAATTCGCAGAGTTGTTTTCCCCTAGCAAGGGTGGTCTTCCCGCATATTTCGAAGCAACTCGTCGTATTCTACGTGCTCGAGACACGGAACGCGCAGGCACCATATCTACTACGAACATTTGCGCAAGATGGCCACTTACCAGCATTGCGAAGTCTCGGAATACATCTAAATGCATCTGCGAACGGCCAACAGTCTCAAGAAGGACATTGTTGGCGGGAGAATGAGGGTGGACATGTTCAGGAAATGGACGCCGTGAATGCCGCACGGCAATTTGACGGAAACTACCTCATGAGTGTGGCGAAAGCTGCACCTAACCTAGAAGAGCTTGAACTCATGGGAGAAAGCGACGATACTATTGTGAGTAATCCCAGAGCTCTACTATCAGCCAGAAACAAAACATATTCTTTACTCAGGAATCGATAACGGCATCGCTGTCGCGCCTCCCCAAGCTTCATCGGCTGCTCCTGGCTGGCGGTATGACTCCCAGGAATCAACAATTCTTCCATTCATCGCGTAATTGGAAGGAGTATGCGGAATATGGTCTGCCAGCGGGTCAGGGTGGGCAACGGAAGTATATGCCAAGCACCTTCGCAGAAGCGGCCCATGATCTGGCAGATGGGTGCCGAACACTCGAGACAGTCACCTTCGGGAGCAGGATAGGAGAACTGTGGATAGAGGGGGGTTAAGTGCGAGAGTTATACGGGAAAACAAAGGCGGCCCGGTAACAGAGCTACGAAAAATAAGAGCTTGGGGGAATATCATAGGTCGGGAGGAGGAATGGTGAAGCATTTCTAGAGTTATTTCAAGAATATGTATCGCCAAGCATTGAAATCGTGAATTGTTCTCCTACCAGAAGGTTTATGCCATATGGAATACCGTGGACCATAGGGTCCTCGTAAGAGAGCTGATGACAACGTGAGAGGTCGGTAGATTCCTGAGAAACGTCTACCAGTCATAGCTAGTGACCTTCAGGGGGCCACGCATTAACACGTGTTTGCCAGCCTGAAGCACAGCCCGCCCATATCGGATCATTCTCAGACTAGGCGAATGCGAACGACTTGGAGCGATTATTGCCACTGCCAGTGCCACTTCAGGTTTGACCGTAACGATCATCTGCTTGATACGCTACTTGACCTCGGCCTATGGATGGCCAATTACTTTCTCAATCCGGGAGCACTTACTCAGCCGGTGGAAATATCAATAACATTGTTGTTTATCATGGCGATGTGAACCAGGAAGGAAACGGTGAGTGGAAGCCATATCGGTACACACTGCGCAATCCAACCACTGATATGAGTGCTGAAGAGAAACGGAAGGTCATCGATTGGTTCTCCTCCATGGCTTCCGTCAATCACTATGCAATACATTCCGAAATGTTTGCCAAGTTGACTCCTGGAACAGTAAATTGGATTCTCCGTGAGCCTACATTCAACAAGTGGCTATCGAAGGAACATGGGACCTTCTGGGGTGTTGGGATACGTAAGTCAGTCATTTTGTACAATGTTTTTATCATCTCACTCAGGCTATTGTTGGCAGCCGGAGCTGGAAAGACGGTTTTGACGTGAGTCGCAGTGACATTCTTCGCCGTTTACCCCACAAAACGCCCGCTAGATCTTTTGTCATCGATTACCTTCAGAAACGTGGATATGGCGAACTCGTCATCTTTGCCTATTGTCGCTATGATGATACTCTTGCTGTTGACAAGATTCTCGCCAGGCTCCTTGGGCAACTCGCAGAGAAATCTGCAGCTGCTTTTGCTTTCGTGCTCGAAGAGGTCTACAATCCAGCTATGGAGAAGAGGGTCAATCCTACAACGAACGAGCTTATTGATGCCCTTGAGCATGCAATCAGACTCTGTGAGACGCGAGTCTTTGTTGTCATTGACGCTCTGGATGAACTCCGCGATGATATTCGTGAAGGACTCGTAGATGTCCTCTTCTCACTGGAACGCTCCGTCTTTATAACTTCGCGATCAATATCTATTGGTAGCCTGGAAGAACCTGATCTTCATATTCATGCTCGTGCCGAAGATCTCAGCAACTTCGTCACTGCGGAGGTTAGGCGTCTACCCAAGCTATGGCGACTTCTTAAAGATCGGAAGGACGTTCTTGAAGAGTTGATCGAGGAGATAACCATAAAATCGGATGGGATGTGAGTACTAGTAGCTATTCCCAGGCCTTCTCTGAACAACTAAGCGTACCTAACAACCTCGTGAGACAGGTTCCTTTTAGCCGCTCTACAACTTGCTGCCGTCGGGGGCATAACCAATGTCAAGAGCCTCCGAAAGGTAGTGAGCACCCTGCCTACAAAGTTGAATGATATGTATGAATTCAACGTCAGGCGTATCATGGATCAAAGCGAAGAAGAATCAACACTCGCAATTCGTGCCATTTTATGGATCACGCATGCATGTCGCCCTCTGAAGATTGGAGAATTGCTCGAGGCAGTCGTAGTTGAACCCGAATCGACAGAGCTTGATCCTGATGAGCAGACAGATCCCAAGACCCTGGTTTCTGTATGTTGCGGGCTGCTTGCCGTTGAATCTGAGATGTCTGCTGTACGATTAATCCGTACGTATGATTTAGTCATCTATGTCAGAGCCGGAACTAATCCTCGTCTTATAGATTACACCACACATGATTTCTTTGCGTCATGCAAGCACGGTATCTTTGAGCAGCCACAGATCTACTTGACGACAACATGCGTTATGTACCTGAAGCTGTCCGGAGTCTGTCGAACCCGACCGTTAGATTTTGCCACTGTTGCTACGTTTCAGAGGACACGGTCTCTGGAGTTTGTCGAATATGTCTGTCGATACACGGGATATCACACTTTTTGCTGCTTTAGAGACTCCAACACACTTCCCGACTCCACTCTTCAGATTCTCTCCGGGAGCCAGTTCATCCCACTGGTGCCGCACCCAGATATTTCAAGCGCGTTGGCTTTTAGCCCTGATTCCATCCACTATGGACGGCTCATACACCTCTCTGCAATATTTGGAATCCCGTCTCTTGTCCAAGCAAGCAGCCGATTCTCAGAAGAAGAATCATTTAATAAGCTGACACCACTCTTTTACGCTGCTGCTAGCGGAAAAGATGAAATAGTCAGACTGTTGCTAGATGAGTATTCCGTCGACGTCAACGCACAAGGGCCACATCTAGAAACCGCCCTCCATATAGCTGCAGAGCAAGGCCACCATACTGTTGTCGAACTCTTGCTTGGTTCTCCCGCTATCATGGTGAATACACCCGATTTAGACGAGAACACAGCGCTACATTATGCGTCTCGTTATGGATACGAGGAAGTAGTGCGCCTGCTTCTGAAAGCGTATCGAATCGACATCAAGGGACAAAACAAACTTGGGTATACGGCACTACACTTGGCCGCCTCAAATGGGCACGACGGCATCGTCGAGATCCTCCTCGAGCGTTACGGAGTATACGTTAACGTGCCCAACAATAGGAAGGACACCGCTCTCCACTCTGCAGTTATGGGAAGTCGCACACGGGTTGTCGAGCTATTGCTTCGATCTCCTAAAATCGATGTCAATGTGAAGAATTTCCAACAGGAAACTCCTCTGGCTATCGCGCTTCAGAAATACAGTAGTGATACTGCCATTCGTTTGCTGTTGTCACGCCCAGACATTGACGCTATTTCACGGGATAGGGTTGGGAATACCCCTCTCCACCATGCTTTGAAAAGTGGTAGAACGGAGATAGCGCAGGTGTTAATTGGTTTTCCGAAGGCAAACGTTAACGCTGGGGATCTGTTCGGGTGGACGCCACTGCATTTTGCAGTCCTTCAGGGTTACACTGATGTCGTTCAAACACTTTTGGACCATCCTGGGCTGGACATCAACGCCATGATTATTCAGGATCCCAAGGATTCTGATCATGACATCCCTACCGAAACGACGGCTCTTGACCTTTGTTTGAGGGGTCGACATAAGCACCTCGCCTCTTTACTGAAGGATAGAGGTGCCAAATGCGGGCAAGAGCTGGCGTCGGAGAAGGCATGAATGGGAAAACCTTCACTCCCTCTGGCTTTGGCCGACTAATTCAAGTACTTATTTGACAAACTATTCCGTACGGTGATATTAGCATGGCACGCTTACGTTACATATATTATACCCCCACTCCCACACGTATATCCCTACCGTGCTGCTCATGAAGAATACCGTTCTATGCCACGACAAGCTTTGTTGCATGTAATATTGGCTTCACTGGAAGGGCGACCGGAAGGAGACGGGTGGACGATGACAGGATTGAGGAAACACAGAGAGGATGGGGCAGTACGTAGATTTAGATAGTATAGCCTGCCTGGCGAAGGAAACATTGGTGTGGCTCTCGAGCTAATGGGACAATCCAAGGTCGGTGGGTGCTGGGAGAAAACACGGGACAATGCAAGAGGTGATAAGTAGGGACAAACACTGGGTAGTGCTGTTTCGTAAGGATGTCTTTGGAAAAACTGGGAGAAAATATATGTGTTATCGTGCAGAAGGGTAGCTACTCCGAGCGTAGTAATGGTGCGGGAAAGGAAAGGGCATTCCTGGCCGTAGTTCAAAAGAGATAGCGGAAACGACCGTCGGAAAATCCGATGGTAGGAATTCAATAAATCATATGTCGTGCGTGAGATCCAAAAAGAAAGATCCTCAACGCTCATCTCCACGTCCTCGTGCTCCCTGGTCTAAGCCATCCCCCCGCTGAGGCTACCCATGTAGGGACTGGAGGTGCAGGATCGCCTGTTGAAGAGCTTCGGGTCTTCCACCACCATCAACCTGACTCGAATTATCGTTAACGATGTTGATGTGGCTGAGACTCACAGCCGTGAGTGGTGAGAAGTCGGCGAAAAGGGAAGTCGTCGATGACGGAGGGTCCAGTCCAACCGCAATTCCCTCCTTCCGTTTCTTCTCGCCCTTTCTCGCGCACCATGGAGCCTCGGTGTCTCGAAGTCGCGAAACAGATGATAAAGCGGCATGTTCGGGAGGTTGCTGGTGAACAGCCGAATGGCCTGAAAAGTGTCACGAACGGCATGCAGCGCTGACTCTACACGATGCATTCGAGGACAACATCGCAGTGATGTCGGTGTGGTTGTTGCACAGGCTGTCTGCGCTCTCGCCCTCCAACCATACATTCCATGCCCTCTTGCATTTCTGACCCTAACCCTAGTTTCCCTGCGATATCCTCTCAGACCAAGAATGGCCTTCAGCAACACTTCCTACCGACTTGAGAGGTTGTAGCATGAACTTGAAGACGATGCAGCAGAGCACGTGGAGGGTTGAGAAGACGGAGTTGATTGCCTAGAAGATCGAGGCAGGGCGGATGGGCGTCTTCCACAGAACAGGGCTGAGGATCGACCAGGATTGGAGACCTCGGTCTCTCCGCACGAGGAAGGTGCGTGGCGGGTTGTGTAGCCGATGAAGCTACGCGTGAGGAAGGGAAGAGAGCGTGATGACGAGGTGTGAATGTATGCGCGTGAACAACGCAGGATTATACCAGGATTGGCCGCGCATGACAGCGAGAGGGTTAATCCATGCAGTATCGTCGAAGATGAATGACAGTATTCCAGTGAAGCGCGGGAGCAAATACAACGCTAGTACTAGTAGGTCGTCCGATAGTCTTTCATAGCTAGGCCAATCCCATGTCAGATTGATCTCAAAAGCACATAATATGATTGGTTCTCTTACTCGAACACTGCGCAGAATATACGCCCATGGTCCTATTCGCCTCCTTTCACTATGCCACGAGGAACGATTGGAGCCCCGTGAAGGCTAGCCATGGGAATCATTGAGGCCTTCAGCAAAGTCGAAGAGTGTCGACTAGAGGTATGGTCAGAGTATGCTGCGAGAAAGGTAAGACGAGGACAGACCGTACCAATGTTTCATCAACATAAAACTACTCAGGTGATATTCAAGTTCTCTGGCTCAAGCGCAGGGAGCTAACATGATAAAGCCTTCGCAGCACAAATTATCAGTAAGAGGCCAAGAAAGCACCATGGTGAAAGCCTACCGTAGCTTTTGGCAACCCTTGGGGGCCTACACGAGCCCATATAGTTTTTGGTACCTCCGCCTTTGAGATAGATCTAGAGAATGAGGGGAGTCGAACCATGCTGACTGCATTGCAGGGTTCAGCAGCTTGCAAAAACTCGAGCGTTGACCGAAACTGGAGCTTATTACCTAATAGGTTCTCACAAGCCGGAAGGTGCCTTCCGAGGAAGCACCCACCTTCAGCGAACTTATAAATGAACAATCATCAACATGCTTGTCGACGGACCGGCGCTTCAGAAAGCTCGATTGTCTATGAGGTGGGAACTCGTATGTCTGGATACTGACTGAGCTTCTTCTGGTAGGGGAAAGGATTATGGTTGAAAGGAGAGCGTTGACTCGGAGCGCCTATTGCGATTGCTGAAGGGGCACGATTGTCCGCTGGAGGCTCGTTTAAGCATAGGCCTAGGCGCCCGTCTATTCAATGCATTAAGATCTTAGAGCGTTGACTTTAGGCTGTGTTTTTGTTTACACATGTGCTCCTGACTGGTGTATACGAGAAAACACGAGGCTTCTTATCGATTACCCCCACGGTCGGCAGACACCAACCAAGGATCTCCTCCCGAGTCAATTCTAGCTCTAGAAGATACCTTCTGTATTTCCATAGCGGGCAAATCACCTTCTACATTGACTCGACCAGTTACAATCCCGCCAATTGACACGGGAGATGTCGACTACCAGCCTAGAGTCCAGCTATATCACTGCGCAGGGAGGAGTTCACATCACAAACTCAAGCTCGACAACTCACATTCATGGTGAGAATCTATCTGCATGACACTCAATCAGGAGTCTGCTGATCGCTTGCAAGGTTTCTCAAGCCGTGAATATATAGATCCTCAGTTAGTCAGTCTCATTCTGGACCAAAACGACGATGCAATGATTCTAATCTCTTTGGGTTTTTAGCTGGTCAACGCCTGTAAAGACGGCGATGTGACATACGCCAAAGAGCTGCTGGAACATCTCAACCCTACTCAAATCAACCACTCGGCCTCTGCTGATAGAGGCAATACGGCGCTTCACCTGGCGGTCCTTGTTGACTCCGAAGAACTCGTCGAAGTCCTGCTCAACCGTCGCCTAGTCAATGTTAATGCAAGAAACCATGATGGACGAACGCCTCTTGCTTTGGCTGCGAGGCATGGTTACAGCAGTATCACCGCGCTTCTACTTGGCAGATCCGGGATCAACGTCAACATTAGAGATCACACGCAGAAGACGGCGCTCATGTTGGCCGCTGAGAGGGGGCATCTGGAGGTGATACATTGGTTGATTGGCTGCAGCGGTCTTCAAATGGATATGCAAGACTCGGATGGGGCTACGGGTCTCATACTAGCTGCGAGAAACGCAAGGGCAGACGTCGTCAAGCTTCTACTTCACTCAGCAGACCTTGACCCAAATGTCCAGGATTGCAGTGGTAGTACCGCACTTGCCATTGCTTCGCGAGCGGGGTATACGAAGATTGTAGAGCTGTTACTTGATCATGAGGATATCAAGCCAAATATAAGGGACGTGAAGGGCGTCACAGCTCTCAGGTATGCGTGTAAGAAAGGACACACGGATATTGTGGAACTGTTGACTGATCATGATGGCGTTGATCCTGGATTTCGAGATACGATCGCGGTGGCGAAGGTCTTTGGGCGTATGGCGGCTGTAGAATGGTTTGTGGAGGAATTGAGTCTTGATTCTGACGAGGACTCAGATTCGTAGCTGTCGATTGTTGTTCGTAACAAACTACCTCTTGCCCGTCTTTGTAGAATAGCTCATTTATCCACTTACTTTGAAATCAGTAACCCCACCACGGTAGTTTGCTGCGATGTCCCTATTAGCCTGCCAGGGGTGAAGATAAAGATAGGTATTCCACAACGGTCTCAGAACATACAAGGGAATAGTGGGACTTGCGGGAACATGAGCATTGTTCGTGCCTCCAGTAGACCGCGATGGCAACGATGAGAGGGAGATGGATCATGACGATACTGCTTTCCATCGAGCTTGCTAAGACAATGACCATTCGCAAGTGTTTAACCGTGAGGCACTCGAGTCGGCTCATCTCTCGAATACACGCCGCGGACTAAATATACGCTATCCTTTATTACTATGCCTTCTTCTATTACTTCTTCTTCTTGCCAGCATTAGCAGCAGCAACCATCTTCTTTTTCTCCGCCTTTCTCACCGTCTTCGAGTTTGGATTTCTAGCCTTCGGCCTACGTGGGCCCTTCTTCCTTGCCTCTTCATTCGTCTTTTTGGCTCCATTGAGGTGAGTAGGGGCAGCGCCGGATTTGGTGGAAAAGGTGTGAAGTCGGTTTTTACCGGTGGAATCTTTCTCGGGGTGCATGACGGAGTGAATGAGCGCATTCTTGACCTATTTATCGAATATGGATAAGCTGGATGTGACTGAGAGAGAGAGAAAAGTACGGACTCGTTTTGGATTCTGTTTACTCCCATCAGTGAGATACCCTCCAATCGTAGTCTTTGGGTGCTTGTTATCTCCTCCACCCTTATTGAGCTGAACGGACACCTCATGAAGGTCGTGACCTTTCGAATCTTTCCCTTTCTTTCCTTCAGCATCGATTCGGAACTAATCACATGCAAGGAGAGCTTTGGTCAACTCAAACGTCGATTCTCATATCAAGCGAAGACTTACCCCATCAGCAGGCCTTTTCTCCTGCGATCGACCTTTCGCATCGGCGGTATGTAAAGTCACCTTTTTATCTCCCCCATTCGTACTTCCACGCATACCACCTCCGACGAGCTTATGTTCCGGAGTGTTTTTGAGGAACTGAATGGCGGAATCTTTACTATAAGTTCCATGCGGGGCGAAATTGTCACTTGTCTGCGAGATCGAAGATGAAGACGTTCAACGACCGTAATCAACTGGTGATAACGAGAGAGACTTACGGTGACACGAGCAAGAAGTTGATCGTACTCCGACTCATACGAGAGGTCTCGTTGATAGAGCCATTCGGCGACTTCGTCAAGGTCTCGAGGTGACAATCGTCGACGGTGAACAGGTGTGGCATTCCCGATCGTGATCAGGGTAGTCGCCAGAGTGATTGAGACGAGCAGAGATTTAGAGTTGAAGAGCATGTTTATAGCAGAATAAGGCGGAAACTGATGCGACCTGCGCTGTGAAAGAAGAGATGTCGAAGATAGTGAGGAGAATAGGAACGAGCCAGCCGTTCTGAGGGTTCGACATTGTGTCCTTGGAAGAGGCTTTATACCCAGCTAGCTGACAATTATTGCGCACGGTTTAGGCGGGGAAGAAATATGTCCCAGATGGGACGATGAAAGGAGCCTGTAAGATGGGCCCTGGTAGTCATATCAGATGATTCAAAAATGCGTCTGTGGGAGGCTTGGTGATGGTTGGGGGGCCTGATTGATGACTTCCGCGAAGTTGGGAGCGTTCTGTCATTGAAGCTGACGTTTGTGACTGGCGGTGGGGATAATATAATAAGAAGTAAATACCTTTCGGGCGCTCGTGTCACGGTAGGATAGAGCCTAGGGGATCAGAGGAGGCATTCACCAAAGCCTGAAAGTTTGAAAGCTCAGAGCTCTCACTCGAAGTTGTGTGAAGACGCACCCGAGTCGATGCTCGGGAATGCGCATGCATCTGTACCTTCAGATCTTCCACAGTTGATGATGGATGATCTGCCTCATAGTCGGCACATCCTAGATCCATGTGAGAACAATATCCAGATGCGACGGCTGGATAATCTGGAGATCATTCTTTCTTCATCGTGATTTCTGATGCATATCAAGTTGCACTGTTGGAGATTTTAGGAGTCGAGCTCAAACGCAGCACGCAACAAAGGTGAGTTACATACGGGTACATCTGTCGCCGCGGCTCAGAATTGCTAACGTTCGACTCTCGAGGCAAGAATGGATTTTGGTTCCGCTCACTCGGTTGCCACGAGGGAATCATTTCAGTTTATATTCCATTCACTTCACCTGTACGCTCATGGAGCCTTCGGAAGGTTAACCTATTGGTGCAGTATAGGAGCGGAGAAAAAAATCAGGCTATGCGTAAGAGGACTCCGAGTCAGAGTCAGCCAGAGTCTGTTGGTGGGTGGAGATGAGCGCTGGGATAGCACGTGTTTTCCCGAAGCGGCTTCGCCTGGGCGCTTATTCGGCATGCTGCTTCCGAACCGTGGGAGTGCTCGAACCTAGCCAGAACATTTGACTCTGAGCGACGCTCTCGAGAGTTCGAGTTGGCGACGCTTGGGCTCGGCCGTATCTTTGCCATTGCTAAACGACCCCAATCTATGCAATATGGCTGACCGTCAATCATCGCCATCCCTCAAGGAAGTACGCACTGGTTCGATAACTTCTCTAGACTGGTACAGTTTCAAGCCACGGTCCAGGTCTTGAAAGACCACGAGTTGAATGGAAGCTCATCGCATTGGGCTGCGGAACCCTCTAACGTCGTGCAGAAAGGTGATAGCATGGTCACATCTTGTCCCATCTTAATGCAACCTGTGATAAGATCAACAAATATCGGAGGGCTATGCAAGCGAATTCGGACTGGTAGGATCAATTTGATCCACAAAGCGACGTTGAAGCAACCATGGTCCAGGACTCTGAGCTTCTCCTCCAACCTCCTCTATGTCTCGACCACAGCAACACAACCCAGCTTTTCACACCGGCACTGTACTCCTGACGTGGAAACTCTAGACGGAAGTTATCACAAGCTATGAACACGTTTCACGCCAGAGCAAATCCTTTCGCTTCGACTCCAACGCCGAAACATGATATCTGACAGTCGGCCTGTATTCGCCGTTTCAGTCAGGAAACGCAGTCACTGAAGCCCGAAGCACGCTCTCTCTCTTCGAGAGGCTAAGCCACAAGCGAGTAGTGACGAGGCAGTGAACAGGCTGCTGCGGCTACTAGACGCTTCATGATCCCCATCTAGGAATCCAACAAAGTTGATATAGGAAAACCGTGAACCGAGGTTTAGGGCGTTCATTCGCCTTTTACGCCTCCACGTCACGAATAATGTCTAGGGACAGATGGTTCGCCCACAAAGTGAGTACTCATCCGGATTCATTGCATTAGGCATTTGTACTGAGATTCGCATAGGCTCAGCGCCAGCATGAAGCTGAAAGCTCAATTCATGAAAACCATGGGATGTCGAGTCTGACCACGGGGAATGGGTATCATGGTGGCCTCTCGACGACAGCGAGTTTCTTACAGGAGGTAAGTTATTTTGCCTGTATATTGCCCATGCAATGGCTCATTGTACCTAGGTCGAAACAATACAGTCCGGCATAACCCAGTACAACTCTAATGTCAACCAAATCGCAACTCTCCATTCCCGAATGATGAACAACGTTGACGACGGACGAACGCATGATTCTGCTCAACTAGACCAACTTGCTACAGATACCCGAGCTCTGGGACAGGACTTGAAGGGGAGGATAGAGCTGCTGAAACGTGGTCCCATGACGCCTGATACTGCTATTCGTCGGAATGGGGTGAGTTCTCTGACGCGGATTTTTGGTGAAAGATATTGCATTGACTAGCCGATGAACAGATTGCGGTTGCTGGAAAAAAACTTCTCGATGCGGTTCAGAACTATCAGCGTGTTGAATCGGACCATAGAGGGAAGGAGGAGGACCGTGTAAGGCGGCAGCTTCTGATAGGTATGAATTCACCGAGCACTGGCATACCTTCCGGGCGACGTTACTAACGAGGCGTGATGTTTACAGTGAAACCAGATGCGAGGCCGGAAGAAGTAAAAGCAGTTGTAGAGGGCGGTGGACAACAAATCTTCGCGCAAGCAGTACGTACTTTCCGTCTCACACACCGGAATTTGGATACTAACCCACTGTTTTGTGAAGCTTACATCGTCGAATCGGTATGGCGAAGCAAAAGGAGCTTACAGTGAAGTCCAAGATCGACAAAATGAACTGAGAAAGGTGGAAGCTACGATGGCCGATTTGGCTCAACTGTTTAACGACGTAAGTGGTTTTCTACATGAGAATTGGTCTTCAAATGCTCAAGATCGAACATTACCTGTGCAGATGTCGGTCTTGGTGAACCAGCAAGGCGAGGCCATTGATACAATTGAAGAAACCGCAAATAATGTCGCTCAGGATACGGAGAGAGGGTGAGCGATAATATATTTGGATTCCTTCCTTTGGATTGACCGAGAGGTGATTGTACACAGGAACGAGCAGCTAGACAAGGCAGTTGTCTCAGGTGAGATTGCGATGGGAATATACCTTGAGACCAAATACTGACATAGTCTCTCTAGCTCGCAACGCACGAAGGAACCGGATAAGGTGTTTCTGGTTAACGGCTATAATTCTTGTTCTCCTTGCAGCCGTGATTGGTATTGCTATATGGCGTGGTACTCGATGAGAACCTAGAACCAAAGGAGCGATTTGGAACAGACTTTATCACTATACCCCTATACCACATGCTTTGTGTCCTTGGTCTACGTATTGAATATGCTGCTAGATGGACGTCTTGGATATGACTCTTTAAAAGATGACGATAGGATACGAAAGGTACAACTGTAACTCGTAAGGATGTCTAGTACCAGAAGCAGTCCCAACTAAGCCAGTAGCCAAGACTAAACCAATAATAGCCCCCTTGTTCCCTCAAAAGTTCGACGATGTGCCCATTCCCATTCCTCGAGGCGAGGTTTAACGCTGTCCGCCCCCATCTATCCCTGAGCCATACCTCTATTCCATCATACTTCAGCAAAGACCTCACAACCCTAGTCCAACCATCCTCCGCCGCATACATTAGCACGGTTCGACCATCTCGGTCCTGGAAGTTGACATCAATACCAGGGTGGTCGAGGAGGGCTAACACAAGTCCTTCTTGCCGGCGGAGCAAGGAGGTGATGAGCTCGTATCCCGTTGGTTGATGTAACAATGGGGTCCTAGCAGTGATTTGGTGGACGGATGGATCACTGCCCAGGTCGTTCACGATGCCCAGGTCATTGAGCAGAATCTTTGCTAGCTCACCGTTGCCTTCCTGTAAGGCAGACTTGAGAGCTATTCGGCCCTCCTGCTGTGAGACCTTTGTGTCTACTAGGCCATCATGGGAGAGTAACATCCGTACTATGTCAGCCCGCCGTGAGCGCAAGGCGTGACTGATTGCGGATCTGCCAGTTATCTTCGTGTTAGGGTCAACACCGAGCTCATAGAGAAGAAATTGGGCAAGTGGAGTATTGCCTCTTTCGAGGGCGTCCATGAGAGACACCACACCATCTCCTGTCCGTACCTTATCGAGATCAATGCCTTCATGCCCGAGGAGTAACCGGACAGCATTGACAACCCCCGATCGTAAAGCATAGTTGACAACGGTGGATTTGTCTTTACTTCGCAGATCGAAATTTATTACGCTATGTTTGTTGTCGAGTAATAACTTGGCAACAGCTATGCGTTTACCAGAGAAGGCATGCATGAGGGCTGTCAAACCAAGGTAGTCTTGGATGTTGACGTCGATTTCGTTCCTCCCATGATCAAGTAGTAACTCGACGGTATGGACGCGAGAGGCTATTGACGCGGCAATTAAAGCGGTTTCTCCATCATTACCTTGGGCATTCAAATCAATGTGCTTCGCTTTCAGCAACTTCTCCAATGTATTGATATGCCCAATGCGAGAGGCGTAGATGAGAGCCGTACGTCCGAATTTATCGGGTGCATTGACATCGATGTCAGGATGAGCGCAGAGGAGCTTTAGGATGCAAGTGTACCCTGGATGTAAGGCATAGCCGAGGGCAGTCATACCATCACTATCTCTTATGTTCGGGTCAATATTATTGTGAGCAAGCAATAATTTGACAGTGTCCTCCTCTTTTTTGCGGACAGCGTCAAGCAGGACAGTGGAACCAGAGTTGCTTCTTACATTGATGTCCACATCAGCGTGACTGAGAAGCAATTCTGCGATGTCTCTACGCCCTGTGGCTAAGGCGATATGAAGAGCCACTAAGCCATCATTCCTGCGTACGTTGGGATTGATACCGTCCTGGCCGAGGAGCAAGTGTAAGGGCTTTAGGTCCCCAAGACAAATGGCATCCATAAGGATGGTGGACCCCAAATTGTCGCACGCGTTGATATCGATGCCTCTGTGATTGAGGAGCAGCCTCAATGTATCAAGATGACTGCGACGTAGCGCATGAGAAAGAGCAGTGGAACCTGAGGTGTCTCGCAGGTTCACGTCGATGCTAGAATGAGCGAGAATGGACTTCACAGTTTCTGTGTGACCACTTCGAGATGCAACAATCAGAGGCGTTGATCCAGACTTGTCTCGTATGTTGACATCGGTGCGTTCATCCTCGAGTAGTCGGCATAACGCTTCGGTGAATCCTTCCGTCGATGCAAGCAAGAGGGCCGCATTGCCCTGAGGGTTCCGAATGTTGGGGTCAATCCCATTACGAGAGAGCAGTAATCCCACAACCTCGGTGTGACCATTCTTAGACGCCGTCATCAGAGCCGTCGCTCCTTGTTTTTCCTGCACGTTGAGACTGAGATCTGCTCTATTGAGAAGCAGAGAAACAAGCTCGTTATCGCCGGTGCTTGACGCCAGAATGAGAGGGGTTTCGCCCCGGCTGTTGATAGCGTTCACGTCGATGAGCTTGAAGCTAAGCAGCTTTTCAGCTACACGGCTAGAGCGGGCACGCATCGCAAAATGCAGAGCAGTGTTGTTATCTTCAGAGGGTTCTGTATAGTTGATGTCGTAGATGCTCATGTGTGCGAGAATCTCGAGCGCAAAGCTGACATTATTCTCTCGGCAAGCATTTAGTAGCTAGAATGAGAAAACTCAGTGACCGGCGTCAGGAGCTATACACGGAGTTGGTGCATACCAAACGAGGATCAGCGCTAGAGCGATTTATGCCAGGGAGAGGGCCTATCAAAAAGCGCTTAGCCAGCATGCAACGTAAAGTAACGCTTCAGATTCATACTGGCGATCCGTTGGTCAACGTAAGTTGTTATACTATCTCTGCCAATGCTTGTGGTGTTCACGCTAAAACCGCCTTGAGCGGTGATACGAGTTGCATCGAAGTTAATGTGGGCCATAGCTGTACTATTGATGATGAAAGAGGAGTCAGTGTTTTTGATAGGACGTATCGAGTGGGTGCCTCATTACCGCAATACCTATATAAGAATGACCACGTACAAGCTGGCTGGTCAAGCCTTCGTCACCCGAGTGATGGAAGGAAGAAAACGTCTATTGTTGCCTTATTTCTTATCAACAGAAAGACAGAAAGGAGATCATGGCAGTGAGTCCGTGGTTGTCGCTTGTCAACGCCACTTTTTACAGCTCTTTGCACCGCCTTCTCTCGAAGTGTTCCTGAGTAGCCGCAGACACCTTTCTTGGTGGAAATGGTCGCACTGAGAACGATAGATAGAGCATGTTATTCATTACCCGGGCTCATATTTCGAGACATGTAAACGCAACGACATTTTCTGATAGAGTGACCCATAGCATAACCTTGTAACGAGTACATTGACGGGTTTTGCATGACTCTAACAGTCATTGGGCAACCGAGGAAGCCAGGAAACAGAGATTGAACGGTTCCGTCTACGAAACTAGAGGAGAATATGATTATGAGTCAGGGGATGGAAGATGAGTGTTCCTTGACCTACCTCCGTATCAGGCCAGACCGGATTATGATACAGAGGGTGAACGTCGTGACGGAATGCAGTCTACGAGGCTCAGGCAATGCCAACCGTTGAGCCTCCTAGGCTTGATCAGAAACCAGATAGAGAGTCCGGGGAGTGCTTGAAGAAGCTAGGACAATTGGATAGGGCGCTTGCAGCTCTGAAACCATAGGTTTGGCGCAGGAGGCGAACACGGCGGTCGGAATATGGAACCAGTCAACTAAAGGACGAGTGTGAGACTCCCGGATATTCCACACAAAACAAAGTAGCGTACGCCGTCACAGCCATCAGTCTGTACATGGGGTGCAGCCAGAGGTTGTTCGTGAGGCGGATTTGTGGGCGGAAGCTGGATTAGGATACAAATCAGCCAAGCCTATGGACGCTTTAGAGACAATGTCACACTCACCTTGCTCTCCGTCCTTTTCGAGGCTGAAATGTATCAGCAGCGGCCTACTTTCCATTGTCCTTGGCCAAAATAACGGGATCACGTCGACGGCGGGAATGGCAAGCGAAGTTCGAGCAGCAGGCACGGTTCTGAGTCCGGCGCCTGGTTTAGGGCAGGCGTCCTAGACAATCACGTGGATCAATTTAGGAGCGCGTCTGCTAGGCGCCGTGCGTTTCTTTACGCGTTTTTCTACTCACCTTCTTCAGCAACATGATGTAGGGAGGCTATACAGAGCTTGAAAGAGCCATTTCCTACCGTAGAGGAGGGTAGTACCCAGATTGAAAATGTTTCACCCAGCCAGTCCGACTCACCGCCTATTGCAGCAAGTATCATTATTGTCGTTCCTGCTGAGAGAAGTGTCACCTGTATCCAGCGGTATGACTTCGTCAACCAGACAAATTGAGGGGTTCAGAGCCGTTCATATCATGGCTATGCTGTTAGAAAGGCTCCTTGGATGCTGGGCAAGATATCGGTAGACTACGGTAATTGACGTAGGTTTATTCAAATAGTATGGGGTACTACTGGCATGTACATAGAGACAGAGAGCAATAAGACTAAGGTGTATGGATCAGATAAATATGAGTCCCTTCATTCCAAGACAAACGGATATACGAAGAAAAGATGGAGCAGCGCGTGCGCCTTAATAACGCACATTTGCTCTGCCTTTCTCGCCTTCATGTGACGATCTGGACCCAGTAACCTTCGATAGAACCTTCCGGATCATACCCTCTTTGACCACCGAGACTGGCGACTGCTCAGGGTGTGCGTTGATATTGATCCTGCTGAGTATAGTCTCCAGATGTTTATCTACAGCCTGTCTTTGCAGGTATGACTCCTCAAATTCCGGAACGTTACAGCGCTGAAAATGATTAGCTTCTCAGTGCGTTTCATAGTCAATGATACACATACTAGGAGGTAAAACATAATGTTCGTCAGCTCTGCTTGGACTCTTACTATGTGGTCTGCGCCGAGTGCCGTATTAAGGTTGGGGTCTCTGAAGATCTGCTGCTCGAAGAAGCGAACATCGAATGATTGAGGCTCGAAGTTGCTTATTTTGGAGTAGTTTCCAATCCAACATTCAAAGAGTCCCCAAAGACTTTCCCGGAGCTCTTTCGATGCGGAGGCGCGGCTTGCGCAAACCCCAATGCTCCTCAGCAAGTTTCTCGAGTCATATTTGAAAGGAACTGACTGGGAAGGGGACGGTACAAAATTCAGGCCCAGTGTAGCGTGTATGACCAGAGCAAGGGCGCAATGAAGATTCGTCTCTGTAGGGAGTATAACAAACTCTTGAGAACGTGCCTGGTCCCTAAGATATTCAGAGAAAGTCGCATGGTAGAAGCGAATCGACGAGTTGTGGGGTTGGTTGGGAACGTCTGTTAATATCCTCTGCCTGTCCTGGATGTCACCGCCTGGTAAGGCAATTACAGAGTGTAAATCCGTTAGCAAAGACGAGACTTCTCCTTTGGCTAGCAACAAAAGTGTCTCTATGGATGCAGGAGTATATCCCCGTGCTCTCGTCTGAGCCAAGGACAGGCTTCGTTGCCTGCTTGGCTGGGGAAGGTCGGGAAGATCAATGTACATGAGGAGTCCCAGGATAATCTTCACGGTGGACCACACCTCCGCAGCGACGCCCTGAAGCACCAAAGCGTAGAGAAGGTCGAGTTCTGCCAGAGGATGATCCTTTTGAGAGCTGACCTTTGCTTGCAGGAAAAGGACTTTTTCGAGGCTCCGAGTTGGATGCTGTCGACTTCGACGAATATATTTCACCACGACGGAGGGGTAAATGAACCGACCAGATGCCTTCTCGACCAATTGATGGATCTGAGCTCTTGACGGCCAAGACGAGCTGATACCAGGATGTTCACCTCTTATCTCGGCAAATTTGCAGTCTAGATAAAGGCTAATGTCGGATCTGGCATCAGCCTCATTGTTGAGTGATAGTGCTATCGATAGCGATTGGAGAGGATCTTTTGAAAAGGAGATCCTTATCTCGCGTTCGGGACGACTCGCAACCAGAATTCGGAGCGAAGGGGCTCTCTCACAGGCGAACGCAAGAGCTTCCAAGATTTCCCGTTGTTGATCTTCATGGGATTGTCCCGGAAACCCCTCGACCTTCGGTAGGTCCACACAACATTCGTCTAGCCCGTCGATAACGAGGACTACGGGAATTCCGTCCTTGAGAGTTGCCAGCAGAGGATCAATGAGTAATCGTTGTATTTGTGCCTTTAACCTCTGCTCAAACACACTGCCATCTTGAACGGCTGCGGCTATAGCGACCTCCGAGTCGGGAAGTGACCTCGGAAGTTGGAAAGCGAGGGTTGGTGCTAGATGCGTCTTGACATTTCTCTGTGCACTTGTACGCCAAAAGAAGAAATGTGGACAGATAATACCCTCCTCCAGCCAACGCTCAGTTAGGGTTTGAGCGATGGCAGACTTTCCGGCACCTGCAGCCCCGCTGAGCCAAAGAATGGGCTTCGCTTCATCTGATTGATCTCGCATCCATTGGTCAATGCGAGAGAGGATGGCGATTCGGGTCTCCGGATGACACTTGGGAGGGTCAGGACGTTCAGCAGCATCATAAAGAGCTCCTAACGCAGCGTGTTGCTGAAGATTGATGAGCGGGTCTGTGTACGGCAAGTATTAGTACAATTGATTCGTGAGGAAATCGCGAGGCTTGCCCATATCAGGAGTTCCATAGTTGTAAGTATTCATGTGAGTCCATTGAAAGTTGTTATCTCTACCCGCCTGGGGAGGGGACTGCGAGATGGTGGTGCTCATTCCAGGGGACGACATGAGAGGAAAGGCTGAAAGCCCGGGCCTGTACTGATCTCAATGGCAACGAGTTGGCGCTTTCACTGCATCACCAGCGCTCATCATCGGACAAATGTGGATACGTAGTGAACAGGTGTGCTGAGCGATCGCCTCGGACGCGCCGCACTTAGCCTCAATTGGTGATCATGCGTGGATAGAAAGTTTGCATTTGTGCAAAGCTCGATAGAGACATCTATGTCAACAACGGGTGCAAAAATGGAACAATGGACACCATATCCTATATATTTATGCGACGTCAGAACGCATGATGAAGCTGCCAAAGCGAGGAAAATCATGAGATTCGCCAGAGTATGAAGAACAGCAGTGTACAACAATGAATGCAACATAAACGGTAGTAGAGTTTAGCAATTGCATTGGGTCCAAAAAGAATCATTCGGTACTGATTCAGGGGAAGCTGATGTTGCCGAGAGAGTTGAACGTGATAGTACTATCGCTGGTTCGGATATATTTGCCAACCCTCGTAGCTTCTTCGTTGGCTCCAGCAGGTTTGAAAGCAACAAGCTCCCAGCCATTATTCCTGTCCCAGTTCTCGGTTGCACCAGCCTGCAAGGTGAACCAGGAGTCGTCTCCGCTACTGCGAGTGTACTTGGACACGAAGCAGTCAATGGCACCGGACGAGGCATTCTTGACTGAGATAGTCGGCATCTACGTAGACGAGAACTATGAGCTTCAAGGAGATGGGAATAGTAGGCGGGAGGCTTACTGCGGTGGATAGGTAGAAAGAGGTTATTTAGCCTTTGGTGTCGTAGCTTAGTTGGATGCATAGACCGTGACATCGCACGTTTCCTTGCCTAGTCGTCCCGCAGAGCATCGTCGATGCCTCCATTTCATCCTTCATTCTGTCTGCTTTGCCAATGCTGGAGACGGCGAGGTGCTTCGTCCAAAAACGAGAGAAGTTTACAATGGCGCGATGGTTCTGAGGTACACTAAGGTACTTGGGACCTCGAACTCGAAATGCCCTCGCCGCCAGAGTTCTTGTCATATCGCGCCCCCCTGGGACCTCTGAGTTGACGACGGCGTATCGATTTGCGGGACTGGGCCTGATATGCATCCAGCAGTAGTCTCATCGATTTCGAGTATGGGGCGGGAGGAAGCAAGAGGAAGGCAGGAGGTGAGGTGCATAAAATTGTGGATCGAGAGCGGTTGCAAGGTCAAGGAACAGGTCGGCTGTCAAGTAGTTGAACAACCCCGAGGCACCTCAGCGACTCTTCGCGTGGGCCAATCCACCTTTCAAGCTTGAAATCATTTGACGTTCGGTTGGAAAGGGTAAATGCCGGTCACTGAGCCTGCGGAGAGGGCGCATAGATTGGCAGGGGTCTTCTATACATGGACGCCAGCTCGTGACGATCCTTGTACTGGTGCTTCGAGACCATCTGGTTGTAGAGCTCCATTTGCGTGATGAACCGTCTTCGCTAGTCGTTACTGGAGCACTAGAGCTGGAAAGGGTCTGTTGCTGGTGTAGTGGACTCGGACATACCGATGTTCTGAGCAGAGTAGATGATTCCCACGTCTCGGGAGTTCGGAACCGCTGGCTCTTCGATTAACCTCGACAAACTTCATTGAAAATAGGCTCAGCCAGACGCATACAAGGGTCCTTTATTTGATGTTTTATAAATATAATAATCACACCCTGCGTAAGGTTGAGATCCGTGGATGAAACAAATAATGATAATTGCCAGGACAAAGCTAGAGCAACTACATACAGTTATCAGAGCAGCAACATCGGAATAGTTTACAAATGGTAGCAAAAATTTGGATACATGATAGCTAAGAAACCCGAGGGCTGGTCGTACAGGAGACAAGGTTCACTCATAAGTGATGTTATTAAGGGAGTGGAACACGACGGAGGCGTTGGTTCGTGTATATTTACCAACTCTCGTAGCTTCTTCGTTGGCACCGGCAGGTTTAAAAGCAACAAGCTCCCACCCATTGTTCCTGTTCCAGCTCTCGGTTGCGCCAGCCTGTAAGGTGAACCAGGAGTCGTCTCCGCTACTGCGGGTGTACTTGGACACGAAGCAGTCGATGGCGTCGGAAGAGACATTCTTGACCAGAACGTTAGGCATCTGGACAGATGAAAGGTATGAGCTCGGAATACAAAAGGACGGGACTAGTTCATGAGACACGTACGGTGGCAGGTATTTGAGAGAAGGCTGTGGAAACTTTGGGTTTGGCTGGTGCTTGAGCTGATGTCTGGTGATTCTGAAGAATAAGTTGAGGCCACGACAGGCTTTTATACCTATGTCTTCGTGCTTCCCCGTTCACGATCCAAGGTACTTCGAGGGCAGCTCACGAAAGTTGAGTTGAATGCGTCGACCTTGACATCGCACCGTTCCTTGGCTGGCAGTCCGCAGGGTATCAGCAACCTCTTCATTTTAGCCTCGTCGCGCATTTTACAAATAGCGGAGATAGTGAGGTGGTCTGCATGAAGGTATTCACAACAAATGCAAAAGGCCACCTTGCTGAGGTACATTCCATCAGGTACTTGGACCTGGGATGTCTTCACCACCAGAGTCCTTGTCTTTGGAGCCCCGACGCCACCAGACCTTAGAGCCTGTGTCGACCAGGTTCGAAAAACCTTGCGACAACCAGATGTTAATTACAGCTTTAGGCATACAGTTACATTGACTGGGATAGATTCGAAGGGTATGGCAAGAATGGTCTCGATCTAAAGTCGAGGGCCAGGTAGGGCAGGAAGATTGCAGAGCGAAAATGGCTGCCGATCCGAGGAACAAGTTGCTTGTCGAATAATCGGTCTAACTCCACGGCACTCGGCAACTTCTTGCCAGGGCAAGTCCGTCTCCAACTGGGTCTTTCGGTGGTCAACGGTGCAAGGAGGTGGGTTATTGTGCGGACTAGGCACCGAACCTGCACAGACAAGTCCAATGATTAGTCGAATTCCGCATACCAAAAATTTGGCTCACCAAAGACCTCCGTACAGGCGTTCTGGGGTTACATGCACGCAGTTGTCATTCATCTTCGCTGTGCCCAATCGCTCTTACACGAGGGCGGATCAAGGTGAAGTGAGAACGACTGATAACAGGGCAATGACCAGAGCCATGGAATCTTGGACGTGCTTCTGGGCTGCTACGTGTGTCCAACGAGGCGCATTCGTGAAGGGTCGGCGAAGGCCGATATGGAGAGCAAGTGAATAGGTCAGCAAGGCGTGCTAACAGAGCTTTGGTGATTGGAGTATGAGGGCGATAGGCTGGGTACCCAGGCTCTCATTTGTGGGATCCTCGGATTCGTGGTCAGGCGCTACGGCGTCGGAGTCAACGAGAGGAAAATGGTCAACGATAGTCATCTCGGTGGAAAAGCGACTAAGCCTGCTGCTGAGGGTGGTAATGTTGTCATATGAGCCGAGCCGAGGGGCGCGTCAACGGTTGGGGTACATCACGTTCATCATGAAGGTGCAGAGATGAGCGAGGAAGAACGTGATGGGAAAGAATGAGGTGTGGTCAGCAAAGTCGTATGCCCTTGCACGGCTTTGAAGGTAGGTGCATGATGAACGGCTGGGGGGCGAATTCTCCAACGAGCCTGAGGTACAGTAGGGTAAGACCCACAGCACTACAGCTTCTGCGGCTATTCGCGGACAAAGTCGGTATCGGTTTCTGTACCACTGACGTTCCAACTGACCGATAGCCGGTGGACCGTGCCCTCGCCAGTGCCACTGCGTCAGAGTTGACGATTTCCATGAAGATAATCAAGTAGTAGCTCTTTCACAAGCCTCTAAGCAGACCAGCTACAGAGTCTTCGTGATGTACAGGTTGCCCGATTTCTGTGCTTGCTGAAGCTGTGAAGCTGTGAACCCATTGTTGTCGATGAGTTGGATGGAGTGCAGGTCAAAAGGGAGGAAAGGAAAACTCCCACAATTCGGAAGCTGGTCGGCCGATTCCGACGTGCATCTCGATCACTGTTTGTCGCCTGTTCATCCACCAACATTTTGCATTCTTTCATAGACTACCATGGCAATGTGACAAATAATCAATAAAACTAAGGGTCCCTATTAAGCTCTCCAGACCCCTCGCATCCTTTTCTCAATGGCGCTTTAGTCCCGTACACGCTCCTACTAGTAACCACCGTCAAATAATCATCGCCGTGACAATGTCCATGCCAACATTGCTCCCAGACCGTCAGCTTTTCCGTTTCCTGAACAACTTCCTGAATACCTTGGGTACAGCTTCTATGAGCGACCTATTCTCAACATGTCGTTGGCCCGCCCAATCCTCGTCTGTTCCCTCTACTGGCCAATTCATTGGAACGAGTGCGAAGCAAATACGCTTCAGACGTACATCAACGCTTCGTCGCTGTACTTCCGATTTCTCGATTTCCGCAGTGTTACAGCGCTAGGTTCTTGGTCAGCGGATTATATCCACATGCAATTCGGAAAATTGACGAACAATGAGATAACTCACTATCCCACGAAATTCCTCTGATATCCCCTGCTTGTTGTAGGATATTGATGCAAAGGTCTCGTAGAGAGCATCGAGATTGAGAGATCCAGCGTCAGAGCTACTAGCTTGTGCGTATTCTCCGATCCATTCCTTCAGGAGATCCCAAAGGGCTCCTATAAGATCGTTGTTTGGGGGAGACGCAGTGACGTATACCCTGAGAAAGTGTAGTAGGTTAGATCGATCATAAACCCAGCTGACATGCTCAGAGGGTTTGCCAAAAGTGCCATCCCGTTTGGCGTGGGCAACCAGAAGCAATGCACACTGAATGTGGGTGAAGTCGTCGCTGATGAAGAATTTTCCGGAACGTGATTCACTGGTCAGATACTCTCCGAGGGTGGCATGGAATGATCTGATACATCGTAGAAGGGGCAGAGACCCTTTGTATATGTCGATCACCGAGTGCAAGTCTACGAGATGAGTAGCCAATTCCCCATTGGTCAGAAGAAGAAACCTTTCCAAGTAAGGGAGGCTGAATTCAACGGATATGTCAAGTTCAGTGACTAAATCCCGAAAAATCTGTGGTCGTTCAAGGTGAACATGCAGGCCTGATGTTGAAATAGACCCCAGGCCATTGGTCCAGAACATTAAGCCCAATATAACCTTTACTGTGGGCCAAGATTCCGTTGCAACAGATCCTATGATTAGGGCATAGAGAGCGTCAAGCTCGGCTAAAGGGTGGCTGCTCGAGGGGATGCTAGTAGATGCTGAACCTGCGGAGAGGACTTCTTCCAGGCTCCGAACTGGGTGTTGTCTACGACAAGCAATGTATTTCACCGCCGTTGAAGGATAGATGAATTGTCCAGACACGTTCTTAACGAGTTGTGAGATCTGATCTGTGGATGGCCATGAAGGGTCAATCCCATCGTTGTGGCTTCTGATCTCGGCGAATTTGCAGTCTAGATAAAGCGTAATATCTGCGTCAGCATCGGCCTCGTTATTAAGCGATAGTGGTAACGTGAGCAGACGGAGGGGACTGCTGGAGAATGAGATCCTCATCTGGCGTTCCGGTCGGCTTGCGACCAAAACTCGGAGAGAGGAGACCTTTTGGCATGCAAACGCGATGGTGTCCAGAATTTCCTTCTGTTGTTCCTCGTAGTTCTGCCCCGGGAAACCTTCTGACCTGGCTAGATCTACACAGCATTCGTCAAGCCCGTCGACAACAAGAACAGTAAGGTGTTTTTCTCCCTGGGCAGCTTCGATCGCCAGAAGTGGCTCTATAATCAGCCGTTGCATCTGCGTCCTGAGGTTCTGACCAAAAATTGCGCCATCTTGAACAGCAATTCCAATGTCTGATCGGGTCATAGGGAGCATGTTCGCCAGCTGGAAGGCAAGGGTGAAGACGAAATATGTCTTGATATTCCGCATCGGGCTGGTACGCCAAAAGAAGAAATTAGGGCACACAATTCCCTCTTCCAGCCAGCGCTCGACGAGTGTCTGAGCAATCGCTGACTTTCCGGCTCCAGCAGCCCCGCTAAGCCATAGTACTGGTTTTGCGTCGCCAGACTGGTCTCGTACCCAGTGGTCGATGCGGTCAAGAATAGCGATTCGAGTCTCTGGGTGGCACTTCGGAGGGTCTGGTCGTTCAGCGGCGTTATGTAGAGCTCCAAGAGCAGCGTGTTGGCGAAGCGAAGTGAGTGGATCTGAAAACTGTTGTGTATTTTCAGCTGCCAGTGGGGATGAGAGACTCACCTTTTCCGTAATGGTTATGTGTCTGGGTCACAGAGAAATTGTTGTCTCTACCGGCGTGGAATGTCGAGCTTGATATTGTGCTTGCCATCGACGTCGGTACCAAGAACAGGCTTGAGGTTAAACGAGCGAAGACGCACACGTGGAGACTAACGGAGACGAGTTGGGCATATCTCCATTCCCTGTCGCGGCGATGCAGACGGTACAGCCTGTCAATGGCAGGCACCAACATTCACCAGAAGATCTAAACGCTCGCCGTATGAAGCCTCACATGGGATTTGTTGGCAAAATCCCAACCCACCAACCGTATTAACACTGCTGCTGGCTCAGAGCTCGAAATCTCATTGGACGGTGATAGATGTCTACTTGGTCGAATCGTCATAGATATTGCGTTGTTTTACGGATAGTGTGTCCAGTACCAGGCTACGTAGAACAGAATGATTCGGTGCCTCCTCTCTAGCCAAGCTGGGAAGGATCAACGCTATTGATCTGTTCGCGAGCTGGTTGCATGTATGACTTGGTCAATATAATGCTCAGCCCAACATGACGATAACGACTTACCCTGGCGTTTGGCTCGCTCGGCGTCAATTTCATTCAACTGAAGGAACATGAGGCTCTGGTTCTGGTGATATAATCCGAGGCACTTACGCCCTTACTTTCAACCTCCTTGTCGATGAAAGCGCCAGCAAGACCCGCCCTACACATTCGAGTTACGATTTGCTTGCGGTCACTCGAGGAATTGAGAGGCTTACATGATCTCTTTCGCTTTAGAGTGAGACTCTGGAGGGCCATTCTGAGCGACATGCTTCTCGAAAGCTTTCGCGGCCTGGTATGACAAGATGAATAAGTGGCGAAGCGTTGAGATAAGGGACGAACTCACTTCATAGGAAGCAGCTCCTGCAAGAAGTTCGTGGCCGAATCCAGCCTTATGGGATTGGATGTCACTGTTTTGGTACTTAAGACGAAGTACAAGATCAGTAGGGGTAGACGAGGTCGAAGAAAATAGCGTTACCTCGTTGTAGGCTTGTGCCTGGGATGAATCGTTGGAAAAGAAACCCATGGTTGTTAGATCGCGCGAGGTGTTAAGAGAGCCGAGATCGTTGAGCTCCATAGATTCTTTCGTGGGCTTCGTATATATGAGGCTGTCTGCGACATTGACCACCTATATTTAGGCCAGAGTGTCTCGCCTGTAAGTGCCGTCCATTGTGGTTTGTGGCTCCAATGTGGCTCACGAAGGCTGGGCCCCGATTACGATAGTAGAGCGTAATCACTGTGAGCTGGCATGAGGAAACCCCGTGCGCGAGAGAGGAGCTATGAATAAAGGGCTACCAAGACGATGATTGAAGAGGATGAACGATGGCGGATCTTGCCAAATTTGTGGGTAACCAGGCATTCCCACGATTCGGAGATAACCGCTGAGAGTCCAGGCCTTTCCAAATTCCAAGTCAACGCGTTCAATCTTGTTCCTTCATCATCAAGATTAGCTTAGGTTACGATTACAGGCCCTCAACGGGCAGGACTGCGTGTAAACAGTACGGCGTCAAGAGCTCTGCTCCTCTGGAAAGGATATCACGCTCGAAGCATCAAACCTGAGGAATATGGGTGCAGGCCCGAAGCGGAATACCTACCCACTACGTCAGGTTTTCGTTTTTTCAAGTGTGTCCGTCATAAATCGTCTCTTCCAACCAGGTAAGACTATTTTCACATGGCTTTACGTTATTGTAATTCTTGAAAGGGCTTCATCCCTCCTTTATCTCGACCTTTGTGGCTTCGGTCCCATGCATACGCGCCACTTATTTGATTGCGTGGTTCTCCTCCGTTTCAGTCCTAGCTTCCTTTCTGGTCTCGTGGACCGGGAGTACTATTTGCGCCACATCGATGCACATGGTGAGTTCTGACGGAACTAAGTCTGGAAGCCACTAAACTAGCTCACAGTGTTGATTGACGAAATCATTCATCCAATCCGATATGGGCCTGCAGCTCAGGGTGACGAGACTGCGCTTGTGGGACAGACTTAGCAGGGATGGCGTCTAGCCGATCTTGGATGTACGACCTTCATCTAGGCCCGCTTCAGCCAGAACAATAGACCTACCGGTCAGGAATGACTCCCGGAACTTTCGTAGGTTTAGCAGCTAGAAGCGGGAATAGCGTAGAAAAACGAATCTACTCTCGTTCCATCAGGACCCCAACCTAGGTGGGCTAGTGCGGTTGTGCAGAATATATAAGGCTTATATCTCTGGCCTCGTTCCCTCCAGAGCTTTTCACTACTCTACCCCAAGCCGAACACCACTCCCATCTGCACTTTACAATCATAATGTATCGTACTTTCTCTGCCCTATTTTGTTGGAATCGGGAATTCGGCATCGATTGATGCCGGTTCTGACTAATCAGGTGAGGCGCCTGAATAAGCGCCGAACCTCATAGAACGTTCGTCTCCATTTTATCTTACTCATTCTTAAGTTTTCTGTGTACATACATGACCCGTAGAGTAGTATAAAAGCTGTAGTAAAATACACGAAATATCATACAGTTTATTCTACAATTTCTACAGGTTATGGGCCCTGGCCCATTCTAATCTCTCTCGACACAAAGAAATCCGAAGAACTCACCAGTAGACAACCGCGGAACACGCCATCATGTCAACGCCGGAAACTACCATCTCCACCAACGTTTACCGTATCGACCCGCTCAAGGGTGCCGAGAACTATTCAGTATGGAAGATCAAGATGATCGATATCCTCACTGAATTAGGTTACATGGACATCGCCGAGGGGAAGACGAAGAAGCCCGAAGGAGAAGGGGCAACAACGGAGAAGGTTGCCGAATGGGTCAAGAAGGACCGATCGGCGTTATCGGCAATTCGACTACGCGTGGCGGACAGAATGTTAGTGTATGTCCAGAGCTCTGCAACGTCTGCAGACGCTTGGAAGGCACTCAAGGATGTTCTGGAACCCCAAGGAGCACTTGGTATTGTCACTGTGCGCCGGAAACTCTTCAGAAGCCAGTGTGAAGAGGGCGCGGACATTGAAGAACATATTAGGACCCTTCAGGGGTATCGGGAGGAGTTGACCAGTTTAGGCCAGACGATCGGAGATTCTGAATTTTCGATCACTCTTCTTACATCACTACCGGACTCATGGAATACATTCATTGGGTCAGTAGACACATCAAATCTATCTAGTGCGGCTTCCATGATCGCGTGGATCTTGGAATACGATCGTCGCATTCGCGTCAAGCAGGAGGACACTGCTTTGGCAGGAAATTTCAAGAAAGGGAAACGATCGGCAGAGGGAGTCACCTGCTACTACTGTGGGAAGAAAGGTCATTTCAAGACTGATTGCCGATCAAGGAAGCGTGATGAAGTAAATGGCACGCTGAAGGAAGGACACCACCGAAAGGGGAAAGGGGGAGATAAGGCCCACGTTGCCGAAGAGAAGGAGAAGTCTGAGGACTGGGCCTGGGTTGCAGCCGAAGAAGAGCCCGGCGAGGCGGAAGACGCTGAGGACGCGTCTGACGATGAAGACATGGCTTTGGCTGGCATAGCGCATGACAAATGGTTGGCAGACTCTGCTTGCACGACGCATGTTGCAAGGGACAGGTCCGCATTTGTCGAATACACCCCTATTGGCCCTGGACACACGATACGCGGATTTGGGAAATCCCCGGCTATCGGCAGAGGGACCGTCCGGCTTCTTGCCAAAGTTGGAAAAGGTTCCATCAAAATTTCCCTTACGAATGTTCTACATGTTCCCGACGCGCCATACAATCTCATTTCACTTGGTATCATTTCTGAGAAAGGGTTCGATATATTGTTCAAGGGACCCGAACTCAAAGTGAAGTCACCAGACGGCTCAATAATGGCGGAGGGAATCCGGAACGGCAAGATGTTCATTATGGCTGTGGAGCCATGGGCCGATTCCGAAGTAGGAAGGAACATTGCTATGGCGGCGGAGGATTCCCATAAGCGGACATGGAACGATTGGCATCGCGTTCTAGGCCATGTCAATATGCAGTCAATCAAGCTCATGCAGGAGAAAGGTTTGGTCACCGGGATGGAGATCGATCGATCGGAAGATCCATCAGGCCAATGTGATGTGTGCATCAGAGCCAAATCACATGTGGCGCCATTCCCGAAGGAGTCAACAACCGAAATTGCCGAAGTGGGAGATCTCACTGTTGCAGACGTTTGGGGCGCGGCGCGGACTACCGGAATAGGGGGAGTCCACTACTTTGTCACTTACACGGACGCAAAGTGGCGCCGGACCATAGTCTATTTTCTCAAGGCAAAGAGTGAGGCATTCGGCGCATTCAAACAGTACAAAGCGTACATGGAGACTCAGACCAACCGGAAATTAAAGAAGCTCAGGGTTGATGGCGGTGGAGAATTCGTGGGAAAAGAATTCAAGAAGTACGTGCTCGACGCCGGAATGGAATTCGAGGTGACCGCCGCAAAGTCACCTGCCCAAAATGGTATTGCCGAGCGACTCAATCGCACGCTTGTTGAGTGCGCCCGCGCAATGATGCTCGACCAGAATGTACCACCCCATCTGTGGCCCGAAGCAGTCGCTTACGCAGCATACATCAGGAATCGTTGCCCGACACAACGCGTGGAAGGGACGACACCTGAAGAGGGATATTTGGGGATAAAGCCGAATTTAGCAATGCTCCAGCAGTTTGGGCGGCGTTGCTGGGTTCTTGATCAAGATGTCAATCGGGACAAATTACACGCCAAGGCACAGAAGTTCATTTTCACGGGCATCGCTAATGGTACCAAAGGTTATCGGTACTACTCCCCCGCATCTCAACGCATTCTAACGTCACGGAATGTCGTATTTTCATTGGAGGAACCCCAAAACGACTCAGAAGGGGAGGACCATGAGATTTCGATTGATCACTCGCTGCAGCCTGAGGGGGAGAGAGCGGCCGAAGAAGACAGGCTGTCAACGATCGATCATTTCGAAACTCCACCAATGACGCCCGCGAAGCCCGCAATAACACCGCTTAAGCCCAAATCGGTAACGATCGCGCCCACAGCACCAACGAAGCCTATCCAGGCACTCCGCTCCAAATCTGAACGACTTGCTGGGAAGCCGAAGATCGATTACAAATCAGTCCATGAAGGGAAACCTTCGGCGAAGGCTCCCGGATCGGCATCAGGATCGGCGAAGAAGCTCAAACCCTTCGCATTCGTTGCAACACCAAGTCATACGCCTATCGAACCACAGTCGGTGGAGGAGGCTATGGCACAACCGGAGTGGCCATTTTGGAAGAAGGCTATGGACGAAGAAATTGGACAACATAAACGGCTGGGGACATATGTTCTGACAGACCTACCGGCGGACCGTAATCCCATCACCTGCAAATGGGTATTCCGCATCAAGCGCAATAGTGAGGGGGAGATCACGAAGTACAAGGCACGCCTCGTGGCACGAGGCTGTTCACAGGTTCCAGGCCTCGATTACACCGAGACCTTCTCACCGGTCATGCGGACCGAGACCCTTAGGCTTCTATGCGCCATCGCAACTCAACTAGGACTCAAGATTCATGTTGTCGATGTAGTGGGAGCTTATCTCAACGGCACTTTGGAGGAGGAAATTTACATGACACAGCCTCCCGGATATGACGACCTTTCCGGGAAGGTACTCCGCCTTATTCTTTCCATTTACGGACTCAAACAGGCTGGAAGGACTTGGAACATCAAGCTAAACGACGCTCTCATCAAAATGGGGTTCAAACGACTATTTTCGGACCAGTGCGTCTATTTTCGGCAAAACGGTGACACGATCGAGATCGTCGCCATTCATGTCGACGACATGGCACTCTTCGCTTCGGATGACGTCACGATGACAAATCTGAAGAAGTCCATCGCATCCGTATTCGACATATCGGATCTCGGCCCAATCAAGCAAATGGTTGGCTACGAATTTCTGCGCGATGAAGAACGACGCCTCATGAAGATCTCGCAGACTCAATACATCACACGAGTACTCGAGAAATTTCGGATGCAGGACTCGAAGCCTGTTAGCACGCCACTTGACCCCAAGGTCAAATTACAGAAGACCCCGGAAGGGGAAACCCATCACCTTCCACAGTATCGCGAAGCGATCGGCTCACTGATGTACGCCGCCACAGGCACACGGCCTGATATCGCCTTCGCAGTGCAACATCTCTCTCAATTCGCCTCCAATCCCTCTCCCGCTCACTGGACTGCCGTTAAACGTGTATTTCGCTATCTAAACGGCACCAGAAACATGGGGATTATCTACGGCAGGGAGGAGAACTTCGACCCAGTAGGATTTGCCGACGCGGACTGGGGTGACAAGGTCAATGATCGCAAGTCCATATCGGGATACGCCTTTCTCGTTTCGGGCGGACCGATCTCTTGGCGATCAAAGAAGCAATCTACAGTCGCCCTATCGACGATGGAAGCTGAGTACATGGCAGCTAGCCTCGCGACCTGCGAAGCAATGTGGCTCAGGCATCTGTATGAGGAATTCGGTTCCCCATCGCCAGAGCCTACCGTACTCAATCTGGACAACAAATCTGCGATCGATTTTTCAAAGAATTCTGGGCAACACACGCGCAGCAAGCATATCGACATTCGACACCACTTCGTTCGGGAGAAGATTATCTCTAACGAGATTATGGTAATCCACTGCCCATCCGAAGAAAATATGGCCGATATTTTCACGAAGGCTCTGCCAGCGCCCGCGCATCAATACCTCACTGCCAAACTCAATCTGGATACCGAATTCAGGGGGAGTGTTGGAATCGGGAATTCGGCATCGATTGATGCCGGTTCTGACTAATCAGGTGAGGCGCCTGAATAAGCGCCGAACCTCATAGAACGTTCGTCTCCATTTTATCTTACTCATTCTTAAGTTTTCTGTGTACATACATGACCCGTAGAGTAGTATAAAAGCTGTAGTAAAATACACGAAATATCATACAGTTTATTCTACAATTTCTACATATTTGTCTCCAGCCTTTACCTCGGCTGCGCCTTTGGAGCTGCCCTTGACACAAACAACTCGAGTAGTTCAAGCTTGACGCCATGCTCCGAGTACGTCTCATGGTGCAACTAATATGTTGATCGTCTTCGTCTTACTTTGACTCCTAATTTAGAGGCATAGGTGTTGGATACTACTGCGGTAAAGCCGGGATATGCTTCGCTGAATGCAAGAAGGACTCGTCAGAGTGGTGTTATATTGGTACAACCGACGGCCGAACTAATAGTTTACGGGGTCATAGCGAAGACTGGAAGTGGCATAAATGCAAGTCGGACGCTGACTGCACTCAGGCCAAGTTCATGGAGGCGTTTCCTAAGTTATCCCCTACCTGTCGACGTCGCGTTGGTGGAAAGTTGTACAGTATTGACTGCCCTGATTGTACCCTTGCATAATGATCTGAAGGTACATGAGTTATACAAGTTCCAGTGGGATCATGTCGTCGAGTCGCTGAGTACCTGTGTCCTATGTTGAATGAACCTGCTATATGAGCTCTCTCTGTGATATTTCATCAATAAGGTTGTCCACACTAGAAGAGGTGCCGATGCCTACGCCCACGTCAATTGAATATCGTCAGTCATATGAACTTGGCTGCAAGCGCTTGATCAAGATCGCATATCTTAGGCGCCCGCTGTCAAGGAGCACTGCCTTTAGGCGATGAAGATAAAGGCTGCATTGCCTCTGTCACCACGTGGTGTAAGTTAAAGCATTCGCTTTCGGCCTCCAAAGTCTACCATCTACCTCCATGACAAGTACTATATCAAACTCTACGTTCCACGTCGGCAGGGATAACATCCTTACATTGACCCAGCACACTCATAACCACTACGGAATCGGTGAGTTCACACACAAGGATAACCAAGCAAAGGTTGGTTTATGATCCTTTCAGATCCGCTTGCTACGCTTCGACAATGTGCTGCGCTCGGAGCTCTTCACGACGCCGCTGAAAGGCCAGACCCTCCGAAGTGTCATCCAGAAACTCGAACCGCCGTGCTCGATCGTATTGATCAATGGATGCGGGATCGGTCAGATGGTGCGAAGTCAATCTTATGGCTTAGCGGACCTGCTGGAGCCGGAAAGTCGGCGATTGCTCAAACTATTGTCGAGCGTTGGTTAGAGAACGGGGTTGTCTGCCTCAATTTCTTCTTCTGGCGCACCAGCCCAAAGAGAAATATCAAAACCCATCTCATTCTCACCCTGGCCTTCCAGCTCGTCAAGAGGCTTCCTGACATTCGCTCTCACATCGAGGCCGTGATTCAAGACGGCAGCATCTTCGATCAGAGCCTCAAAACCCAGGTCCAACAGTTGATCATCGATCCAATCTCGGCCGTTCAAGCCACTCGCAAAGAGGGGGAATTCACTGTCATCGTCGTCGATGGACTTGACGAATGCTGTGTAGATCTACCTCAATTCGAAGGGTTTCCTGGACAGACCTACGAGGAACAACAGCGCGAAATCTTGGGGGCCATCGCTTTTGCGTGCCAAAAAGCCTCCTCCCTTCGAGTTCTTGTCGCAAGCCGACCAGAACGCCAGATCAGGATCTCATTCTCAGGTCCCCTTCGTCTCCTCACCTTGGGTCTTTCGCTTCACAATGAAGTCGATGCTGATTCAGACATTTCTATTTATCTGGACTGCAAGTTCGCAGAGATCAGGGGTCAGAACGAAGGGATTGACCCTTCTTGGCCGTCTCGTGATCAGATCTCGCAACTTGTCAAGAAAGCGTCTGGTCAATTCATATATCCTTCAACAGCGGTAAAATATATACTCCGGCGTCGACAGCATCCAACCAAAAGCCTTGAGGAAGTTCTCTCACTTGAACCTAGGGGATCAGCTGGGCAAGACCACCCATTGGCAGAACTAGATGCTCTTTATACCTTGATCTTGAGTGTGGTTGCGACCGAATCGTGGCGTATAGTGAAGATTCTCCTGGGACTGATGTGTTATGCTGAACTGCCACCAGAAATGTCCTGGAAGCTTGGAACAGGGACTCGGCCACCGTGGTACACCGGTGATAAACCGGACCTACCTGACGTTTTCGATTTCGAATCAACGCATGTATACAGGGATGTATATCCTTTGTACTTTGAAAGGTTTTTTCTCCTAGAGGCGGGGGAAATCAATACGCATCTCGTGGATCTACACTCTGTTCTTTACATCAACCCCGCGAGGGATCCCGAGACATCCGAGAGGATGCATTTCTTCCACGCTACACTCTCAGAATATCTGCAAGATAAATCAAGATCGGGCCAGTTCTTCCTCAACAAGGACGACATCTACCTCCAGTCCACCTTATATCTCGTGCGTCATGCTGCAATTCACCATGAATTTAGCAAGGACCCTTCGACGACTGGGATAGAAAAGTCGCCTTACTCAACATACTCGTTGCTGCACAGTATTACAAGTTTACTACGCTACTGCCCACAATCCTCAGAGCTCATGGATGCACTCATGCAGCTCCTGGAGAAATGGATGGCCGACCCAGAGGATGGATCTGACCTCATATCATTTGATATCACTACATTCTGCAAACAATTCGACGGGGGTTCTTTCTCACCGCCTTATGTAATGGAAAGGTTGGCCCGCATACTCAAATATCTGGAAGTTTGTACAACATTATTTCAATTCCAACCAACTGATGAACTCATTATTCGGTAGAAAACTAATACTCCAGAATTCGCACCCCCCAATCGGCCGCCATCATTTACAAGGAGAAAACTGGAGGGTCTCTGGCACGTTATTTCCGATGATGAAGGAGACCAGGCCAACGCTCCCTCGCAGTCAAAGCAGGCCATCACTTCTTTGGGTGTTAACTCTAGTAACCAATCGGTCACGGTCAAGGGTATGTACCTCTTTGATTTACTGAAGGCTTGTCGCGCTGATTATAATGCCAACCGATGCAGACAAATCTCAAGCAGCTGAAGAAACCACAGTTGTCAACCCTCCGGAGACTACGTCCGTCGGGAAGGCTAAATCCAACAAGTCTAGAAACAAGAAGAAAAAGAAGGCGTCCAAGCGACATTGAGTATCAGTGATCTATCTGTTTCTGCCAGTACGAAGACAAAGAGGAGTACGGAGTGTCGTGTTGCTTAGTTTGAATATCGCTACGTGTAGCATTCGCTACTTATATTGCGGACACCGCTTGTACTATGTATTGATCTCTACGACATAGAATTTCGATCAGCTTAGTGTCTCATTAAATGGCAGTCGACCTCTCCTCTTTCAACGTCGACTGCATCGCTCCTGCCATCCTGCCATTTGAATTCTCTTCCATCCAAACCCCCAGAGCAAGTGACGGAGCCATCTATTTGTATCCCGCACATACCGGTGATCGCGCGAGGTCTTCGTCGGTTCTTGATGGACAATGAGGACTCCAGCGGTTTTGAAGAGGGTAGTGAAAAGGGACGTTTTCGAGGGCTTCGCGGGATCTCTACGCCGGAGAAATGGTGCAGTAGACTCATGTTGGCGAGATACACGATACTTTGCGAAGTCCGGGTCCCTTGAGCTTTCCAGGCGTTTCCAGGTGTGTGAAGTAAAGAAGCAACGCCGGGACAGGTGAGCACCTGAATCCCACGACTCAGTAGGTTATCGGTGAGCGCGGAGAAGTCAACATACCACCAGACCTATTCTCGCCTCCTCGAAGTTTTATCCACGGCCCATTTATAATGCGTCTCACGGGAGACGTTAGTCCGAGCTGCCATTTCATGGTCTCCTAGCGGATGGTCTTGGCAAAGAAGATTCTATCGCGTGCTGCATTGGAGAAGGGCACAACATCGGCGTCCCCAAACACAGCCGAGAGGATTGGCAATATAGCGGGCAGGGGACATGACGGCGGATACCAGGGAGAACAAGGTAGAGTAGGGAAAGAAGAGGGAGAAGGAGCAATAGCACGGGGGGATTGACCCAGAAACAGAATGGTGAGCTTCAGTACCATTCCAGTCATTACTTCCTCCCACGTTCTACACGGTATGCATCCTGCGCATTAGCTGCGAAAGCACGATTCATGGTTTTCCTACAAATTCTGAGACATGTTGGGGTTTGCCAGAGTGTGTCAAAATTGAGAGACCGGACTGATAATTTATGAGTTTTAGGACCAAACGAGAAGGAACGAAACAGGCGACGTACCAGCAGCGGCTAGGCCGTCGCATCTGCAGGCATTTTTCAAAGCATATCGGAGTTCAGCTGAATGTAGTTTGGAATTGTTGAATTCTGCTGGTGTCGTTGAAGAGCGTGAAAGGATAAATCACTCTGGTGTTTGCAATGGTGACGCTCGGAAGGATGCATCCGAGTCGTGGGAAAGACTCCTAACCATTGACCACAGGTCCACAATGATTGACGGTCCCAGCTTGCATTTCTGCTCGACAACCACGATCATGACAAGCTCTTGTCCCATCGCGTACGATACCTGCGCACAGACCTGTGGGAGCAGGTCTCCGTCGTACGTCTAGCCCTCTGTACTGGTCCTCCCTCATCAACGACTCGCCTGGCTAGAATTTTTATGGTCATCGCCAACTCATGCCTCATACCCGCGATACATGTCGCTGGTCAACACCACGCCTCTGAGAGGCTTTCTGTTCTCTGATATGATTCTATAGCTCTTGCTGCGGCGGATGAATCGAGAAGAATGCGACTATTGGTACAGGTGAGTTGGATACTCGACCTCACAGAACCGCATACTGATCTTTCACAGGATCCTCAGTAGCTCGCATTTTCTTCTATTTTCCTTCAACACCAATTAAATCTTGATCTCAAGCGCCCCCTCCCCCACTTCCGCGAGGTAGCAATCGTTCCCTCGCCTGGAGAAGGCATTCACCCTATGCCTCTATTACCCCTGCGACCTGCAACATTAATGGCTACTCACCTCGTTCACTTTGGCCATTCTTTCGAGCGACGATATGCTTTGCCCTATCCACTCCTATAATATTGTCTTGCCCCCTCCCGTCCCTCCCTCCCTCCAGTCAAACGATATCACATGGAATACCACCCAGCCCAGCAAGAGCTGCTACGACAGTGGTTCATCATTTGGTTACACCTCATGGAATACCGATGCAGCGTAGAACGTTACACGAACGGCGCCAACACAGGCCATCTTGTGCATTCCTTCACCTACCAGCGGGCTCCCGCCGTCGCCCGCCAGAGATTCTCGTGTATGCTCTCTGTGCGATGCCTTGGTGCTTGTGATCGGATAGGGTGAGTTAAGATGTGAGGTGGAGAAAGCTTTACCTACGAAGAAGTTGTACAGCGATCTACAATCCGCGCAACGTGTTGCTATCCCTTCATCTCGTCCTCTGCCATATATGGAGGCGCTATACCCGTACGTCTTCTTTTCTTTACCTGGTCTATTGTGTTACTAACCAGGTTGCCCTCAGGAGTGCAAATTGTGCAACCTCGCTGCGTCGACATGGGTCAGAACTGGTCTAGGATGGGACAAGATACTACGAGCCGTGTATTTCTAAGTAGAATGGACAAGGATGTTGAGCTTTGGTACGTTCGACCTTCTCCTTGAAACTACATCTTCGAACAGCGTTTTCAGCTCCCGATTGGCTCTTTATACATCGCTCTGTCCCTCATTGGTCGGCAGAATCCGAAAGCAACTGACCCCTGTTCTGAGCCCTGCTGGACTGATCCCTCTACGGCTTGCGCATCAGAGGGATCGGTCACTGGTCGATGTATGTTGAGAGCGGCAAGAAGAAAAGACTCGGATGTATCGGCAGGACAGAAGCGCTCAAGCCTCGGAAGGACTCCTCCGAGCCGTGGGAAAGGTTCTTCCTTAATCACGACCAGAACAATCGACCACCATCCAATGCTTTTCTGCTCTATGAAAGCAACTATCAGAAGCTCTCGCTTCTCTACTCCTCACACTACTGCCCGGACTCGGGAGGAATTGGCCTGCGCCGTATGCTTAGCCCTCGGTGACATTCCTCCAGCCCACAGCCTGCCTGGGCAAAGTTTTGAAGGCCATCGTCGACTCAACACACATAGCTAGCAAACGCGACGCTTCCGAAGGAGCTCTTATGTATATCATCCCGGGATTGAAGAGCCATAGCGGAGGATGGCCTGAAAACACGGGTTCAGTGGGTACTGGTGAGTTGTAAACTCCATACCACAGACCCGTATGCTAAATCTTTTGCAGGATCTTCTGCACCTCGCGCTGTCTATCATGTCCTTCAACAACGATAAACTTTGCTGCTCAGGGGCTCTGTCCCTCAATTCTGCTAGGTTGAACTCGTTCGTTCGCCCGGAGAAGGCCATTACCCGATGCCTCTACTGCAACCTGCAACATCAAACAAGACAACCCCTCGTTCACTTCAGCCGTTTTCTCGAGCGACTATATGCGCCACCCAATCCATCCGGCATACATTGCCTTCCCCTCTCCTGTACCGTCTCTCTCACTTCCTACCCAATATCGCACCGTCATCCGGTCCGGCAGGAGCAGCTACAGCAGTGGTAGTCCATGATATGGTGACACCTCATAGAGCACCGAAGCGTCGCGGAAGGCGACATTAACATCGGCAACACACGCCATCTTCTACCTTCGCCCGCCAGGGTTCTTTTGCTTTCACGACTTATCTCTCATCGTGGCTCCTCAACTCGCTGGGTGGTCGTCCCAGCATCGTCACGAGACACCAGCCTGAAAGCTAGTTGACTGCACTCTAGAAGCCATGATGGAAGAAACGTCAAGTTTTCTGAATCGACGAGAGGACGCTCGCCTCGGGATGGGTTGAGAAGCGAGGCGGAGGATGTCTTAGTCTGGTCTGATTCCGGAATTCAAACAGTGCCCTTGTATCCCTTCAATTCACTCTTAGCGATCGTAGTTCCGACGTATTCGGCCTCTTGTGAGCACTTTCCCTTCCTAGTCAGTGTTCTTCCTGACCCATATCGATAGTGTAAACTCGGGAGTTCTGTTTTTGTTTATACAACTCCTTCGATTCGCGTACGGAATATGAGCGTTGTTCATGCGAATGTCCCTTAACGTACCTCGATTGATTACCGCTGAGCGAATGAGGAAGGAGGAAGTCACACCTCCTGCTGTGTCACCGTAATGCTACACGTGTATAACACAACCTGATCCGCTCACCCATCACCTTTTGCTTCACCCGACTGGCACTCCTCCTCATGAGTGGGACCGTCATATCAGAGGGTAACACTATCACTGCCAGCGCGAATGTGACGATAACGACAACGATCGTCAAGAATGAATACGGGTGTTCATCCCGTTCAGAACCTTTTCCTGGTCGTCGTCAATCCACTGCTCTCAGGTGAGCATGTCGCCCTAATCTAGTCGCTTCTACAAGTTTTATGTTTGGGCAGCAGACGATCGGTGGCTTCAAAGAGCCCTCAAAACGCAGAATGTGTGTCCGATCTGGTGCGATTGGCGGCGGAAAAACTACAAGAGAGTGCCAAATATCTCTCCGAGCAGCTCGAAAAACCACTTGCGCCGCCCGCCGAATATGTCTCATTGGTGAAGACTCTTGAAGGGATATGCAGGAGCACTGTTCCGGCCATCGCTACAACCCTCAGTGGGGAATGCGAAGCGGATTTACTCCTCTGGAGGAAGCTACTCGACATCGTCAGCTACATGCAGAAAGTCGCCGAGAACACCACATTGGCCAGGGAGCTGTCCTTCCAAGGACTTATAGGGAAACTAAATCATCCAAGAGACATCTGGTCTCTATTCTTGACCGTTTTCACCCTTGCTTATTGGATGGCATGTGAAAGACGTCTCTTAACTGCGGTCAATCAAGAGCTGGAAGGCTTAAGATTGGCAGCAAACTCTATCTTGTGAGATCTACTTCCCACTCTTTCGACAGAATAATGACTCCTACGGCTCATGCATAGACTAGAACTCTCTATGAGTCTACCAAAAGATCCGCCGATTGACCTTATCACATTTCAGGATTTCTTTGGGGCTCAGTGGCATCTATCACGAGATTTCTGCCTAGACAGAGATGTAAGTTACTTGAAATGTTCAACCTTCGGCCAAAAGCTAACAACCGACTCACTGGAGATCTTTCAAAATGTCTTGCACGCAAGATTCAGGAATGGTCCTGCTGAATATTTCGTCGTGACCGGGCAGTTCATCGTCTTCGATCAAGCAACCGCAAAGGCAATTGGGCTGAGCTTGTGGTCAGAATCCATAGCTTCGGGGCAAGACCTTCAACTTTCGGTTGTTGTGAATCGCCCAAAAGTGACGAAGAAAAAGTCTATTGAGTGCCCAAGGTGTTCTAGACAAGTTATCTATCTCCGTGATGCGTCAGAGTGGGTTGACTGGTGAGTTGGTAAGATGTATTATCGTCGTCCCGTTCTAAAAGGGTAAAGTCATCAATGTGGCGCAAGTTTCAGTGTTCGGGCAACAGAACAGGGGCCGGATGGTGAATATCAAGTAACAAGTCCCGCCTCTGGAGATGACTTTACGTCGTAAGCATCCTATTTCGCCTTAACAGCTGAAATACAAACCTGAATCCAACCTCTAGCGCCAATCGAAGCTCAGGTTTCAAATTTTATTCCATAAGAACTATCCAGGTGAGTCTGACGGTTAAAAGTAGTCGTAATATTATTGAATATTGATGCACTTTCTTCGAAGGAAACTTTGGAGTCCCCTGGTTTGTAAACATGTCTGAATGCTCCATCCACTCGATCCTGAGCACTAGCATTACTAGCCCCGTCAAATAACTCGGACGCCCCTAAGTCAGAAGCTGAGAGCGACTCTACTATTGAAGCTGGAGGTCAGGAGGCAAACAAAGACAAGAATCCACCCGTAGCTGTAAGTATTTACACACCCCGCTCTCCTAAATCTGCTCACGTCGTATGAAGGACGAGTCGGCTGCCGATGATTCACCCACCATGCCGCGTTCACATCGCCTTCCTCGCAGAACTAAAGTTCCAAGTGTCGCCGAACTTGTCAAAAAATACCAGGATAACCTTCCAGCGCAAGGCGAACAAGAACTAACAAGGACGGCACACTCCCCAAGGTCAGTTTCCTCGGAAAGCGAACAGGAATCAGCACCTCCCAATCCACGGAGGTTACCCCCACGCAGCAGAAATCAGCATGACGCTCCTCCTCAGAAAGCATCCACCTCTGGTCAAGCCTCTGACTTTGAACAAAGCTACGCTGCCAATATCGCGCCAAGGTATCTCGCCCCTTCGAGACGTCCTCAAGGCGCCACAAATACTCGCATTCCAGGACCAATAGCTTCAGTCTCAGCCATACCCTCTAGAAGTCAGTCCCGCAGGCCACTGCCAACAATGACTAGCAATAAAGTCTCTACCATGTCTAAACATTTTGAACGTCTCGGAAAAGATGCAGAGCGATCCAAAGGCCGTTACGCCGTCATACGAGGAAAGCGAGCACGACCAGTGGCATCTGTGCGTGCCAAAGTCGAGATCTTGGACAGTGTCAAGGACGCTATAAGGTATGACGAATCTGAGAGTTCAGATTCGTCTAGCGAGGCCGATGATGAATGTGAAGGCATTGAAGAGGAGGACCGTCCAAGGGCCACCCCCGAACCCACTCCAGCTGTATCCCCAGAGATTTCCGCCAAGCTACCTGATTTACCCGCATCCGAGTCCACCAAAAGTATACTTGACTATGTAATATCGCGCAGATTCCAAGGTTTCTTCGCTCGAAATGTCCACAAATAAAATTAGATTATCACGTCGACTTTAATATCACAGCATGGGATTATGTACTTCCTCATACTGGCTTCCTCGCCCTTTCGACGCAGGTTCTAACTTTTTGAACCTCCCTTTCTTGCCCTCGGGCTCTACGACCTAAATTCCCCTCCCACATTTGCCTCCTCCCCCTCTCCTGTGCTGGACCCTTGTCTACTCCGTACAAAATCCCGTTCTCCTTGGTCCTTCCATCACAGACACAAAACTGGAGATCTGAAAGCCAACACGTCTCCGTTACTCCCTCCAAGGCGGGTGGCTACCTTCTCGGAGCTTCTATTCACGGAAAAGACGTACCCGTTGAGCAAACATTGCTCTCAGGGCGAGGAAGGGCGAAGAAGGTTCGCAAGAGCTGGATAACAGTTAATGAACGGGCGGTTGGGGAATCTGCTCTCGTGGATGCTGGAATCGTGGCTTGACAAGAACCCGGGCCGAATATGTCGATCAGGAACTCTGTTGAAGGTCGACATATGAACTGCAAGCCGACTGATAGGGATTTTCTTGGCAGTGCTCTAACCCGATGGAATGTGCAACTCCTGCCTCGACGTCATATACCCCAAGAACAACTGCTGGCCCCACCCTCGATCGACGATCACGATAGCTGTCGGGCTGTGACTACCGAATAGCAGCAGAGGGTGGGTAAAGATGTAACAGTGGTGAAGCAAGTACTGGGAAAGAGGGGGCGTTCGAAGGGAGGAGCCGATTCGGAGGAGCATTTTCTCCTATCCCCTCGCCGAGCACGAACGGAACGCGGAGATGGTGTGTCAACTCCACACGCACATGGACTCTGGGAAACGAGATAGACTCTTTGACCCTCCCATTCACCCACATGACGTTTTGGTCTGATCCTTATCTCATGTCCTTACCAAAATATCTCTCGTGCACCAATTTTTCATTCTCGATGCGTTGTGGCCCGTTGCTGTTACGGCCCTTATGAATCAGAACATACTGCTTCAGGGGGACGTTCTGAAGGCTTCCCTGCCAAATTTACTTATTAATACAGTATTGCATTGTATTCATGGACTTATTTGGCATCCTTACATTACCTGGCGCTTCGAATTCGTCTTGGCTCTTCAGGCGCGTCGAGAATCCTGAAGTTCCATGCGTCGACGACGTAAGGCAGGTGCCACTGCTCAACTCATCCCTTGACACCAATCTCGGTATTAAACGCCGCACTGGCCGGAGCGCAGGGAATGTAATGTGTTGACATGCGAAGACTGGGCAGTGGGCAAGGTTACTCGAACCCTGGGTTCCAGCGCAGTCAGGGTTGAATTTAGTATTCAATACGCTGTGATCCCGACCATTGTCAATTAGCGTATCATCGAGGAATTGTTCGAATGACCTTGGAAGGGCTGGCTTCGGGCAAGAAATGATCGACGAAAGTGGCTGATTCGAGCTGGGTCTGAACCTTATCCTGCTTGGGTCCTTCCACTCCTTCCAACTTCAACGTCACGGTCAAAGTCATTGTTGGCATGGCCATTCTTGGCAATCCCGTGGCGCCTATGCTTTCTATAGCAGACACTGGGGGCCGAGGTGTTCAATTGCTTTGAAATTTGGTCTTGGGACTACTTACTAAATCTGAGGTGTAGGAAGTTCGGTGCATATCCACAGATCGCTCCGCTGCCCTCTTAGACTGGATGCTTATCGAAGATGTCGGGTGATAGAACGTCTCGACAAATAAGGTTTAGTTTCGCTTAGGCTGTGAGAGGTATCTCCATTTCGACGTCATATAAAGAACCAGATCGCTCCCTTCGTGAAACTCACGACACCTATGACCCAAAACGTTGCAGTCGCTGTTCTCTTCATCCTTGGAGTTCGCTGGTTAGCTCATCGTCTCAGGAGATACAGTGAGCCTAGCGCTCCCAGTCCTCCTTCGGACCCTCTGCTTGGGCACCTTCTGCGACTTCCCAAAAAGGACCTTGATCTCTATCTGCACGAGCTCAGAAGCATCTACGGTAAGTTCATGAGCCCCATCTTCGGCTCCTGCAGACACTGATTATTGGAACGTGTACAGGCGACGTCTTCAACATTCGTATCCCAGGGTCAAACTTTCTCGTCCTCAACTCTGTAAAACCGGCGGTCGATCTTTTGGAAGGACGAAGTGGTATCTACAATGATCGCCCTTCGGCGCCTCTCGCTCAATTGTACGCATATTCCTTCCGTCTTGCTTCTCTTTTCATTTTCACATCGGGGAATAGATGTGAAGTTGGAGATACAATGTTCTTCATGAGGCCGAACGAAGAGTTTCGCTTGCATCGGAGAGTTTTCAACAACTATCTAAGCAAAAGCAAGCTCGCCGCTCAAGGCCCCGAAATATTTTCATTGACTCAGCACCACGTCCTCAACGCGATACGGACAATAATGACATGCAAGCCCGAAGATATTCACGATCATTTCTTGGTGTACGTTCAAACTCCTGCTTAACTGCGATATCCTCATGTTCCTGTCCCTCAGATTTGCCACCGCTGTCATTACTGAATTGACCTTCGGCCATCGTCTCTCGCGCCAGCCCGAGGACGACCCATACTTCAAGCTGGCGTATGACGTCAACTTCCATGGGATACCTGCCGTAAAGCCCCATGGAAGCGAACTCATCGATGTGTTCCCAATCCGTAAGCGATTCCTTCTAACCCAAAAAATTGTGTATTCATGAATGTCAGTCACAAAACTCCCGGATTGGTTACCTATCAACAAGCACGTCGTCAACGCTAAGAAGGCAGGGATGCTCTTCAAGCGTTTTACAAGCTTTCCCTACGAAGATGTCCAAAAGAAGATGGTAAAGCTTGAGAACTCTTGACTGAGGTACGAGGTCTGACATCTCGACTCTCTATCCCAGGAAGAAAGGAATGCGTCGCCCTGCATTCTTGTCTCGGAGCTCGAAAAACTTCAAGACGGGAGTAGTACCGCCACGCCCCATCAGCTTCAGCAGATCATGACAAGTTTCTTCCTTGGAGGAGCTGGAGCGGTGAGTACATTTAGACCGATCCGTGCAAGACCGTATTCTTATCTTCGGTTATTCGCTAAGGTTGCGACAACTGTGTCTATTATGGCGGCCGCGTTTATACTCTACCCTGAGACGCAGGCAAGAGCACAAGAAGAGATTGAGAGAGTCGTAGGAAGTAACAGGCTCCCGGAACTGAGTGATCGTGCTTCATTGCCTTACATTGAAGGTGTCCTGGAAGAAGTTCTCCGGTAACGATTCTGTAACTTTCTTCCATCTCATCCCTCTAATACAGACTTCTTAGTTGGAAACCCTCGGCGCCACTCGGTGAGTACATTCTCCTATATCTTTCGAGGAGGAGTTTTCTCACTCATCGCTTCCAGGAATTCCTCATCTAGCAAGCGAGGACGATATCTACAATGGCTACTCAATTCCAAAAGGCACGATTATCCTCTCTAATATCACGTAAGAGGACGTTTCCATCATCTCATGACGATGTGGAGCTTATGTTCCTGCAGGGCGATGTCACTCGACGAGTCAGTATACCAAGACCCCACCAGATTTGATCCCAGTCGCTTTCTTCCTCAGCCGGAAGGACGAGGGGAACCAATCTTCCATTCCGCTTTTGGATTTGGTCGCAGGTACGTCGATTCAATTCTATTGACGGGCTGTAGAGTATGCTGACTCTTTCTCGCCACAGAGTTTGCCCAGGTCGATATTTTGCGACAGATACACTCTGGGTTGCAATGGCGACCTTGATATCTGCATTGACCATTTCAAGGCCGCTTGACTCCACAGGGAAAGAATACACGCCCGAGATTGAATGGGAAGTGCACCAAACATGGTACGTATTAGTTTTGCCCAGTACAGAATATTTCTGATCTCGAAATAGTCATCCAAGCCATTTCCCTTGTCGCATCACTCCTAGGAATCCGAAAATACTGTCCACACTGGAATCCTTGGCTATTTCTGATGAGGGAATTTAGTTGACGTATACGGCTGCCGTAAATTAATCTACATATTTGCGATTGAGGCGTTTCTTAATGACAGTCTTGTTCCGCAACCGATGAACTTGGTGAGAACTTTGTCCCTTGACCGCCAGTGGATAATCGGCAATCTAGTTCCGGATCGTGAGAAACTATTCGAACACGCAATCGTCGCTTTTCCCTCCCCACCCATCACAAGGGCAGCTTTCACCATACGGGCTCCAGACTGCCCTCTTGATTGCCTTTTTTCTCGATGCCGGCAAGATGAAATACCTGTATCTGCCTTGGCTACGCTGAAGACTATGTAGGTCTCTGACGGCCACGGCGACGCTCTTGGCGCCAGACAAATTTGGTCGACCAAGCCTAAGCACCCGAACGATTGCCCTGGCTTGATGTGGGTCATATAGCTGTATAGAGTTGGTAAGATCACCTCGACGTCTGCAGAGGACTTATATTGATTGCTAAACGATCCGTTTCAGTATTTCAAGCCGTGGGCCAGGGGGTCATTCTTGCATGGCTGGGACTTTACATCGAATAAACGCGCTAGTCCACGTACAGGACCGGAGCCAGTCAACATGACCAAGTGCGTATCACTGTAATAACGTATCGTGTCAAGTCTCATAGCCCTGGAAGGCCCGTCCTTCGCTCTATTCAATCTACGTGCTCGAACTCTTCCAGTCAAACCAGTCAAACGTGACTGCACCCATTTCCAATGCCAGGAGGTCTCCACCACGCGCTTGATTTCCATCGAAGGTCTTTGGATACGCAAGGGATTGCCCTACTAAACGGCCGGATGGTGGGGTTATCCCATAATCTAGGTGCCCACGGTATGTTGCGTATAATCAAATTTTAGAGTGATGCTCATTGGTTTCCCAGTATCTCGGTGCCCTCTGTCTCATACCCTTCCCCAATGCCTCCCAACTTGTGATGTTCACAGCACGCTATCGCCTCCCGCCTCCTTCCGTTTTCAACCATTGCTCCTTTGCCCACCTACCTCAATCTGGCTTGAAAACCGCTTATTCGGTTGACCGGGGCCAAACCTTCCCCCATTGGCCTTCATAATCGCGCTGCTTTGTCTTGGGACGATGGCTCAACCGCACTGGACTCAATGCACCTTCTACCGTAAAGTATATTTACGGTCTGCGAGATACGACGAAAGCGTGGGCAAAGTTGTTCATCCAAGCAGTACATTGGCAGACCAACGAGGCATATTGCATTTCGTTGGTAATCCCGCGCTTCTGGGCCGGAGTTATGATACACTTTCTCGTACCGACAGATACCGCCTAGGATATCGGAACAGCTTGTGAAGGTTACATACACCTGATTCTGTTATTCCGTTCTCAATTTCCGTTGGCATCGTGTTGTGGCACTGTAGTACCTTCTGGTTCGTTCACGCCAGTTTTTTTCTTTTCGGCTAGTACTACCTCTCCTTCTGGATACATTGATAAGTGTCCTATATTACAGAATGAGAAAATCAATGGGCAATATAGCGGTCCGTGACATGCTCAGGTGTTCCCACCGGGGCCGAAATCATCAGATGACTCTACATCGAGCTTAGATCTACTGAATCTAAAGATACCTCTCCCAGGTCCTCACGTATAACCTACCTTCCAATGGATCCTCAACTACGAGAGGCATCCGCAGAAGGCGGTCTATGGGTCTACATGAATACAGTCAGAAGCGGCCCAGTCACCGAAGCCAAGGTCACAAAGCACGTTCTCCGGATAAGCTTCGACAAAACGGTTGCTCGTTCTTTCTCTCGGATCCGCCTGCTGCTAGCTAAACCGACGGTCGATATATTCCTAAAAGGAATTTGGGTACGTTGCTGAAAACCTCCACCCTTCCGTATTTCTCAGATCATGCTTGATAACGACAGTCTTCGCCCCAGCGACTCGGTCTTGGTACACGGCATGAAAAGGCGGGGCTCCCTGCAGCTGACCAAGTTCAGAGTCTCGATTCTGACCTCGTGCTGGTGGTTCATTTACACTGTAAATCATGGTTAAACCCGTGGTACCCGTTAGAGGCAGTACTCCAGGTCCGTGAGCAACCAAGCTCCATCGACGAAGGCACGCAAGTGCGTATCCTCCATGAGACGGCATTCGGGACATCAGACCTCTCCACTTTGCTAGTTCCGCTTGACCTTGCTCTTTACCGCCCCTTCCAGAGCGTTCCAGTAACATATTACTACATTCATGTCGCACCATGTAGGCCTCTTCATCCCCTTCCTCCAATTCTGTCATTGGAACACCATATGATCACTCGGATCATCCAACACTGCCTCATAGGTGAAGACGCCTACACGCAGGGGAAGCTACTGCTTGATCTCTCTTTGACCTCAAAATGGTGGCAGCAGCCTAGCCAGGACTATTTCGACGTGGTTTTCTTGAACCTTATGACAGATGAACGATATCTAGATGCACATACACTATCAATGGCAGCAACTCTGATTCTCCAGAGGCCGTCCCGTGGTATCGGAATAGAACTACTGCCTCAGCTTGACTTTTTACATATCCGGTATTGGGATGAAGAGGGTCCTCAATATCACGGCCGATGGCTACCCCGCCTTCACATACTTTATGCCCACCTACCTGACCTTACCGAGATCTCCGCTGACCCTCATCTCATCTCCCGAGCTGCGAAAGAGCTTTCACGTTTGACAAAGGTCTGGAGACTGACTTCGGAGCTCAACACCGCGTATGATCATGCAGATTGGGATCAGTGGGAAGGATCCAAGGATTGTGATTTTGGCACCGTCCTAGAAACTATCAATAAATGGGATGCATTGGAAGAGATGCGTCTCCAAGGATTCCGCAATTACGGAACGAGGAGTCTCCGAGTGAGTCATGCGAACGTTTTCTCGAAATTGAAAGACAGCATTCAGACATTATTTACCTTTGGTAGATCCCCGAGGAGAAGGCGCAGTATCGTCTTTCCTATCTATCACTCTCGGCGGTGCAATGTACCTGGCATCAAATTCACCATATCATCTGCAGACCAGATTCTCAGTTGACGCAACTGGATTTGGATCAGGTGGAAGGTCTTTCCGCCCCAGATTACCATAAGCTCTTCCAGTTATCGGCGTTGACTATACAGTTGCTTTCCATCCGACAATGCACTGTGGGGCCGGATGTCGATGACGAATTACATGGTCAACGACCCCTCGACATGGTCATCGGGGAGATGCCAAATCTACAAGCGGTTGTGGTTCCATCCGACCTGGCATCTAATATCTCCCTTTCAGGTGGAAATGCCAGTAACGACGCGGAGATATTGAGGACCGAATTCACTATCCTTCGGTATGGTATTGACGACCTGGATCCCACAACTGACTATGCTGGCTTGGGATTAGAAGAGAGTCTACGTCGGACCAAATGGAACGCAGTGAGCATTGCGTTCCGGGCAGAGAGGCTAGTTCGAGAACAGAGGTTGATGAGGTGGAATTGTCTCAACAATGCTAGAGAGATTGCTGAAAGCAGGAGTATTACATTCCATTCGACGAAGATGTCCTACTAGCAGTCTATCCTACCGATACTTCGAAGCCCTACAGTACTTGACCATTTTCTCTCGCCCTGCAGGTTTTAGAGTCATTGTGAATTATCGCCGACCGACTGTACCTGGTTGCTGAGGGTCATATGGTAGTCCTTTGGTTTAGATATAGGACTGAACAACCAGTTACGCACCTATAGATTGAGGATAAGGGGCGAAATTAATAGTAGTACTATTGAGAATTGGACGAACGCCCCTCCTGAGCATATGAGACGGGACTTCAGTATTGAGGAATGACAACCTACCAACAGACCAAATGCAAACCTTGACTAAATATAGACGCTAATACCTCTGTCGTCAAACTCAAGGTCATTAAAGTATTTCTGATAGCGACCGCCCCAAATTATATGGGTCCGTGCGCCAAAGACGCGTCTCAATTCGAGCGACGCGTCCTCATATTTCCACCACGTGATGGCATTTGAATTTGAGGCCCCGCGGCCGGCCCTAAACACCTTCAAGAGAGCCACAATCTGCCCAGTCGTCGTTTGGTCGTCGTCGATATCACTGCCCTCCATGACCTCTTGGGAACTCATGAAATGTCACCTCAGCAACGCTTTATCTTCGAACCTCTCAACGTAGCTCTTGGGCAAGTCACTCACAGCGACCATTGGAATTGAATCGTGACAGTTGCTATGATGACTTTAAACTTGGGCTCGTTGAATCAGCATTCAACGCGATGAAGGTGAAACGGTCTGTCTTTCTGCCGTTGGCCGTATGCTGATTTTATACTTTAAGTCCTTACAGATGCTTCAAAGATAGGCTGTATCGCGCTTCTACCCAGAAATTGGCCTAGAATTTCACTGTGTTCGTGTAAATGCCTCAGTCCTCGTTTTTGAACAAGTTGGGATTGATTCGAAGCCTTATTATTACCAGCCTTTCGTATTGTTGATATCGCGTCGATATCATAAGATATTGTCAACGCTGGACAGCACCTTGATGCCGGAAGTCTTCACCAGGAGCGCCTCTTGCCCCGAACCCCAAACTGATATGAAGGCCGACGTCAACAAGCCCCTCCTCCTGCCCCCACCACGATGCTCTCTTCCTGTGGATTGCCACGTATCCATATCTCCTCCACCCAATGGCATGCCCCCTCATTCCTTCTTGCTATATCGACAAACAACATAGCTACACAACATGGATGGCCGGTTTCTCTACCTCTGAACCTTCCAGAGAATCCTTGGCCTTCGAGGACGCGCCGGGACGTTCGGGAAATGCCAGCCCCTCGAGAGCATCGATGGTGCCCTTCCATGTCCAGAAATTATGGCCAACGACAATACCAATGTTGAGGCAATACATCACGAGTATTATGGACACTCCTCACTCCATGGCTGCATGCTCAGGCGAGTACGAAGACAGCCGATTTCTGGGATGATTCTTTCGTCCAGGGAGGTTTGAGGAGCACGGGATAGGGCGATGATGGCGATCTGAGGGACGTCGCTTTCTGACAATGCGGACAGGAGCAAGTGTGGAGTTGGAAACAAAGAATCACCTCTGCGAACTGTTCTCACTACATCACGGTCAACTTCGGCATTCAGTGGACATTCCAATGTCTTTACCCTCTCCTGTACTACGATTTAGCTTGGTGTTCGTACATATGCTATTTCCGTGATACCGATCTTTTCCTGGCGAAATGCGACGTCCGATGATTCTGGGAGGAGGGATCCCGTGAGACAGGATTGCCAGTTTGGGGTCAATGACCTGCGAGGAAAGATCGCCGTTTGCCGCTTGCGACTTTCCCATCTTTCCACAGCAAAGCCATCGACTCTGGCAACGACCAATGCCCCCACAACCCCAGCTCCTTGACGAAATAATTGGCTGCATATTCAGCCATCTGCACCCTCAGAAATTAGGACCTTATCAGGTCGACAATGACGATTACAAAGCTCTCAAAACCTGCACCCTTGTCTCTCGTCAAATCGCATTTTGGGCAAGGCGTGGTCTGTACAAAAGGATTGTTATTCAAGGACCTGCAGACGTCACACGGTATCTTTCGCTGTGTCGGAGGTATAGCGACATGCCAACGCATCCCAAAATTTTGGATATCAGACTTTTCGAGCGAGCTTGGCCCCAAGGAGCGACGACCACCGAGCGGGGATTCAGCAATCTTGCATCTCTTCTAGCTTTGCTGGAGGAGAAAGGATCGGTCGACCGCTGCCACTTCTTGTTCATCAAGCCATGGGATCTACTCAACACGAAAATCCAATCCGCCATCCTTCGATTTCTTCTTTCACGTTCCTTCGAAATGGCCGAACTTGGGGGTATATGCACCTGTTTCCCACTGGCCCACATTCCCCTCCCTTGGGTCGCAAAACGTTTTCAGTTGACGAAAATGGACATAGTCCTCGCCAAAACTGACGGAATGTACCACGTATCTTGCCCTAACTGGGAGAACGAGAAGAAACGTCGGGGTGTTAGACAAGGAATGGAGAGAAAGCTGAAGAAGGAATTGGAAGACATTTGTACGAAAGCTGCCAAACGACTTGACGCTGCTGGAGTCTTCCACCCTGACAAGACTAGACTCGAATCATTATGGCTCCCTGCTATCACCGTGCCAGCTTTCCAACTCGCCCTCACTCAGCCGGAATTGGGCGCATGTATCAACCACTTACGCGAGGTGCAATTCAGCCAAGTCGACGACCAAAATATACACTATGTCGAGTATCTCCTCAACGCATGCAAGGACACGCTCGAATCTCTGTGCTTACAGAGTATCCAGGTTCAGAGCGCTACCTCATCTCGTGAGTTTTACCTGTTTCTATACCATCGTCTCTTCCTGATTCACCTTCGTTATTCCAGGCCTGTCTGCTCTTACATCCATTCCTCTCCCTCGACTGCATACAATCAACATATCTACAAATGTGGAGCCCTCCAGCTTGACTATGAAATCGTTGGCCTGGTACCTCCTCCACCTCAAGAAGAACCAAAAGATCACTGGCATCTCCCTCCGAAATCTCAACCTCATCTTTGTGGATCCCAACCCTTCTTCTGACGAGCCCCTCAGCATGGTAGGGGCATTCGACAACTTCGGGCTCATCAACAAAGTCTCACAATTAGCCAAATTTTTCAAACTCGACCAAGTCATCGCCAATCTTTTGACTCCTGCTCCTAATCCGGGGAACGTCAAGCTCTGGCTCATGCTAGCTCAATACCCTGGGGCATTGAGTGAAATGTTCGTCAAGACGGCCTTGCAAAGAGAGTTCCCGAATCTCTATCGTGAAAACCGGATTACAGCGGCGGTTGGGGAGTTTGACGAGGGGTTTACGATTGCGAACACGTTATCCATCGTTCCAGAGGGTCCTGCTCTGACGAGGTATCAGATATCTGAGATGGAGAAGGAGAAGGAGAAGAAAAAGAATTGGAGATGACGATACTCAAACACAGGCCTAAGTTCTCAAACCTACCGTATTTCTTGTAATAGTCTTACTGATAGGAATAATATTGTAATTGTAGTTTTCACGAATAATGTCGTTCTAAAAATGTTGTGTCCTCTCGGAGGTCGGGCCTGTGGCCTGACTATTCGGCTGGAGCAGGGCGTTAGCGTCATGTGCCACTCTCTTCTCTACGCACTCACCTTCCTTTTAGAAGGTCTGGATAAGGCAAAAGGCTAAGGATTGAAGAGAGCTGCTCGGTTCTCTGCCCTCCTGTTAAACCCTAGCTCGTTCGGCAGACGTTGCATTTTTCCCTTCAGATTTGAGAGGAAACATGTATACCTGTCGGGAAAACTTCCCAGGCTCAGAGGTATAAGAGCAACTCCTCATCCGAACGCATGGCTCAATGTTGGCGATATTCCACCCAGAACGACTCTCCTCTCGTCTGCGCCGCGAGGCCATACTCTTCCATGCATTTGTCAAATCAAATCTTGGGCCCATGTGCACTTTGAGCCTCATATTCATGTCGACCAGCCTACGGCACGTTTACAGAACCTCAGCAGACCCAATCCACTCCACCATCCGCTGCTTCACGCAACTCGTCACTTTCTACACGCTTTACATATATGTTTTCGACATCTGCAATCAGCTTTGCTCCATAGAAGAAGACAGGATCAATAAACCTCAACGCCCACTTCCTTCCGGTCTGGTCACATTTGAGGGAGCGAGAAGACGTGGCCTTATCTTAGCCATTCTCTTCCTCTCAATGGCCCTCCTGAACCGGGCTCTTCTGGCACCGATAATAGTATGGTTGGTTAATAGTTGTATGCTCGGGTTCACTCGTCTTGGAGGTCATTGGTTCTTCAAGAATAACATTGGGATGACCATCGCATGTTGGTCATTCTACACCGGCACAGCAATTATCACAGATTCGTGGGCAGTTGCACCCAGTAATCGGATGCTCTTAGTGAGTCTGTGGTTGGGAATGATGATAAACAATCAAGATTGGAGGGACATTGAAGGCGATCAAAAAGTGGGAAGGTGTACATTGGCCCTCGCTTTCGGAGATGCTGAGAGTCGATGGATTTTTGTTCTCCTCATGGAGCCAATCTCTATGTTTCTCATCTGGAAAGCGGATGTATTGCAATTTGCGCCACTATCCCTCGGCGCGTTGCATGCTCTCATTGGTTATCGGGCCATACGTGGTTCTGAGCGGAGGGATGGCAGCTACGACGAGCGGACATACGATGTAAGTCGAATGTATAATCTTCTGGCTTTTCCGCGGTTCCTCATAATCTGGCCTCTTAGATTTCCACTGCAACATTTGCGTATATAATGTTACTGGTATTCTACGGAGATCGGCCTTTAAGCCCGTAGCAAGCACCTTTTAGTTCATCATTGCGTCTACTGTAATCGAGAAAACACTGAAATACAGCATCACCATTCATCTTCTCTGCCAATAATGTTACCCCAAGCCCTAATTCTGCGTAACTCCTTCACTGGACCTCCTTCCGCCTCCCTCACGATCCTGGCACTGATCCCATTTTGTATTAATAGATCACCAATCATATTCCCCACTGTCACAACCTCGAGTGTCCGACATCCACCGGCCAAATCTTCTGCAGCCTGTTCGAAGGAAGTTGGTCCATATTTCCCGTACTGCTTTTCTGGGACACCGCCGACGTTCCAGCGGGTATAGTCTTCCCAGTTGTACGACGATTTGAAGAATGGCGTGTTATAGGTGTTGATAGCGCCAGACAGGGTTAGACGCTGAAGCTTGGGAAGACGTGAAAGCGAGGCAGTAATTGAATCCTGGGATAGCTATTTAGCCTATCTCAGATATAGACGAAAGCATATCGACTCACGATAGTATCGTCGCTGTCGCCCATGAGCTCCAATTCTTCGAGGTTCGGTGCAGCCTTCGCCACGCTCACGAGGTAATTCCCGTCAAACCTTCGTGCAGCCTTTTGGACAGGCGCTTCTGTGACGCCTCCGTTTTCGTCCTCTCGCCAACGATGGCCCTCGAAAGGTTTTGGACTATTTCCCGACTGCCTTCGGTGGATGCCAAGACTCCGAAGAGCAGGTAAAACACCGTTCGGTGGAATAGCCCGTAGCAGGTATGGTGCCTGAGCGTTGTAGGTATCCACCACACACAAACTGGCGAGGTACTGAGCCACATGAGGAAGGAGGGCACGAGCCGAGGCGAAGTCACTCTGTTTATGGTATGGTCAGTCAGCTATCCAAGTCGGAAGATTGGAACAGGCTACATACCTTGAAGCTCTTCAAGTTAGGCAGCATTCCGGCCTCAAAGCCCTCGAACCAAGTTCCTTTGACGCCTCTCCAGAATTCGAGTCTTTCTAGATCTGGGTGTGCTCTCCAGAACTGAGTTGTCGATGATGCGGCGGGAACCTCGAAATGGTCGAGGATAAGAGTGCGGAGTTTGGGGAGGGTGAGAGAGAGAAGTTCGGTCGCGTCAATGCCTGCCAACCTACGAGGATCGGCCAACCGAAGCTCGAGAGTATGCAGAGACGGAGGAAGTTTTGAAAGATCGAATTTTATGAGGGTCGATGTATTTTCGGTATCTAATCAAGGTATTTTTGATGAGAATTCCCGAAGCCCCCAAGTAGGTCACTTACACCGATTTAAGGCGCCTTCTAATCGGATGCTAGTAAGTCCCTAAGAGATTGTGAGCACCCTGGAGGGAAAATGCCGAGCGAGTGCGTGCTCACCTCGATGGTGAATACCTCAGACTGTATCCAATCAATTCCTTGATTCTGGGATATGCCGGTTAGATTGATTTCCTTCAAATCCGGACACTTCGTCTTCAAGCTATTCCAGAAGGTGGTAGGTAGGCTGGGCGGATCGCCCCAAATCTGCATGCTTTCGAGATGAAGGGTCAACGACACCAGGTTGCATAGCCCGCCAAGATCGGTCAACTTTGTAAGTTCCTCGAGGCAGGAGGAAGGGTCACTGCCCGACGATGAACCATCAGAGTCGATGCAGAGGTAGTGAACGCAGTGACTAGCTGCTGAGCTTCCTTTCCCTTCCTCGCTCACTGCTTTCGCCGCTGCGACGAAACGTCGAAGTGAGGGTAGAGTCTGTTTCTCGCCGGCTAGGCGTATGTTATAGTAGAGTAGGTGTGGAATGACAACATCGTGAAAACGGCGGCAGGTCAAAGCAAGTGAAAGGAGGGTCGGAACTCGGGTAGATAAGGGTAGGTGAGCCGAGATGATCGAAAAGAGCTCAGGGAAGAGTTCGGTAAACGACGCCGGCGTCGAGGTGGTCATGACTCTGCAAATTGGTGGGTGTTTGAATGGAGGATGTCGACCAGAACGCTCAAAGATATGGCTGGCCAAGTCACGACGCGTCAACGACCATCAACATCACTGATGCAGGTGTTTTCTGATGAAACTGTTCCCTAAACTCCTATGTCGCGCTGCTTCGGGAGAATTCCCTGTGGCAAAAGGTGAAGCCTAAACCTTTCGCAACTGGTCAATACGCAAGTGAGCGTCGGCGGACATCGTCAACCTACAAATGAATTGTGTCCATCGCCTTTTGATTGTGGTAACAAGAGAGACCCTCCTTAGATGCGCCCGAACGTGTAACAGGAAGGAAAGGAGTGTCCAGTGGTATCCGCAAACCCAAATATCGAATTCAAATTTCAATCATGATGGGCGCCGGGCACGAAGCTGTGTCCGATAACTTGAACGGCACGTTGGTACCTTCCATGAATCCATATATAGGACCCTACCTGCCGTTTCGAGCGATGACTCCGGCCATCAGGAGGATTGGCCACATGGTGCTGAATCACTCCAAAGAATTAAGAAAACGAGGTGGATACGGCCAAAGAAGCTGCAATATTCAAGACAGCAGGCAACAGTCCACAAACGGGCTCATCTCATGCTATGGTCCCAAAAACTGGATTCAAATTGCAAGCCGATCTTAACGTAGATCTGGCAGATTACTTTTGATCGGGTCATTCAATCCTTGCATGAACTTGACTGACGACGATCAAGGAACCCCACTGCAATCGATAGATGGTGTCAACTTGGTCGAACTTTTTCAAAACAGTTTCCAACGTGTCGACCTACTACAGGGCCTGGCCAGGGCCTAATAGCAACCTAACGCAAAAAAGACGTATCACCTCATATCACCCTGGCACAGCGCCGGCGTGAGTTCTAAGGCCTTTTGGCAGTAATACAATCGAATCAACAGTTGGTGGTATAAAGACAGTACTCAATGATTTCTTCGAGCCTCACAGCGACTGGTTCGCCTCTCCTCATCAAACTACTTCTCACTTGCGCTGGTCGCATTTGCGTCTAACATGCTCTTCAAATCTCTCTTCGTTTGCGCCTCTTTGGCCACCTTTCTTGTCTCTGCGACGCCGTTGCCGGATTCTGACTTGCTGGATCGTGATTTGGAGTCAGACCTCTATGATCGCGAGTTGTTCTTGGACGAGATTTTACCTCGTGCAGTAAGCTTTCTGCCGCGACTTCGCCTTCGTTTAAAGCGTGTTTACACCTATCTAGAAACTTTTCCCTACCCATGGCACATACAGCAAAAACGATGCTATTAACTTCGTGAAGGATATACCTAATCACAAGTTAGAAGGCGGAGGTGTTAAGGGAAAGCAAGGAACTATCCATACCGCGGACGCACACGGAAACACTAACAGTGCTCGACCACAAGATGGAGTAAGCTCATTCTGCGTATCCGATATTCTGTGTACCGATACCCCATCATAGCACCGCCTTGACTACCAAGGGACAACCAGCGATGGCAAACACAACCTTCAAGTCCAGATCAATGGTGCGACTGGAAAGACCACCGTCGGGGGTGTCAAGACAAATGGAAACTGGAGTCCAAACCGAGTACGTCCTTGTTCCGCATTTCCCGCTAATATATTTGACGAACGGTTGTCCATCTGTCAACTAGCTGAAGAAAGAGCTTACCCACTCCATCATGCACCCAGCCAAGGACAAGGACGGAAACGAGCACCTTCGCACGCAGAAGTCTGGCAAGGCACCCACTCATGCGGATGGAAGAAAGATGACGAACGCTGAGGCTCGCAAGGGTAAACCTCGTACACCTAAGCCCAAGAACGCCAACTCGAAGTCGAATAGAAAAGCTCAACGCAAATCGTGGGGCAAGCGAGAAGTAGTATATTACTATTATTAAGAGGGCAGATTCCTCTTGTATCATATGTGTATAATTAAACGGGACAATGGCCGCCAATAACAGATGTCCGTAAACTGTTGAGCGTAAGCTTCAAAAGGGAGGGCCGGAATAAGGCCCAGAGCACGTCTGGAAGAAGGGTTGAGCAGCAGAACAATGGACCCACTTGGGCGACCATCAATAGATTCCACTCCAGTCACTATCACGCTCGAGAAATTATCAGATGGGCATCAAGTCCCTCTTGGTCTCTCCCCTGGTTGCACCGATGGTTGGAACAAAGATCAGACGGGATCACATTGCATGTCGTCGGAAGAAGATCCTAATCACCGAGACGGTCTCGGTTCGTCGAGGCGAGTGGGCGGGATCTTCCTTTTCCGAGAAGGATCTGACATTAATTTAGCACCTCCAGAAGTGGGCACCCTCGAAATCTAGGAAATTAAAAATAACGCAGATAGAACTACGTCTTACTCGTTTGTAATGAATAGATTCGGGATAAGTGACCGTCTCCCAAGAGAGGAGATGTTGTGAGAAAGATGGAGTATCTTTCACGCCTGGTTAGCATACGACGATCAACGGAAATGATTTCCGTTTTGGCGAAGGATTTCTGCACCCCATGAACAGGGAGCTCCAACAGGTCCCAACGCGTCGGAGAATTTATTGATCATCGACAGGACACAGTTCGATGCATCACGACTCCGAGATGGGGGTGATGAACAGTTCTCCCAATATCCCTTGCCAGTATAAAAGACCCAGTACATACCCTTTAATTCTTCAGCGGCTGGTTCGCCTTCACTACATTCGACTTCTACCACTCACAAGCGCTGGACGCATCGATAAACATGCTTTTCAAATCTCTTCTCGCTGCTGCTTCTTTGGCTGTCTTCGTTAACGTCTCAGCTACCCCCTTACCTTTGCCTGACCTTTCGGCAAGGGATCTCGATTACTTCGAGGAGCTATACGAACGTGACTACTTAGACGAGCTTTACGAGCGCGATATCATCTTCGAGGAACTTCTTGCCCGTGGCAAGGTGAGTTTGTGTTCCAACACCTTTCTCGATGCGTAATTGACGTGGATTTCCCGGTTTGGTAGCAACTCTTTGCGTCAAAGGATGATTATTCCAAAGACGCAGCCGTCAAATTTGTGCAAGGCATACCTCACAATAAATTCGTCTTGGATCCGCCCCCGAAGGAAGGCCAGAAGGGCTCGCAAACTAAGCAGAAGACTCTGCATTCAGTCGATGCGAAAGGAAATGTCGCGAAAGATGGAGAGCATCAGAACGACGGGGTGAGTGCCAAATTTACGCCTTCAAGTTTATACTCGGAATACTCACGAATGCATGGTCGTTCTAGTTCCGACTTGATTACCAAGGTCCTACATCGGAAGGCGGTCATCATAACCTTCAGGTACAGATAAATACAAAACATGGCGATAAAAGCATGAAGAAAACTACGGTTGGTGGAATCAAGACGGACGGTCACTTGGGCGCAAAGAAAGTGAGATCTCTTCTCTGAATGTATCGATTGCTTGTCTGACAACTTTCCAGATGAAGAAAGCTCTTGATAACTCTGTTAGGCATCCGCGTAAGAATACGGAGACCAAACAGGAACGTCTACCAAGCGCTGTGAAGAAACCTAATAAGCAGGCTATCAAGCAGAAGGGAAGTGGGAAGAAATCAACTCCTAAGTCGGAGGCAGGTACGAAGAAGCAGACTACGACATCGAAAGGGAAGAAGTCTGGGAAGAAGTGAGAGGCGAAGATATTTAAAAATATGTATTGTCACAACGTAGAATGAGAATCCATGATTGGCACAAGAGAGGTCCAGACACCACTCACAGCGACGCGAGGAGCTGACGTAGTAACTCTGATCGACCCGTATGTGATACGGTGCTCGTCTTTTGTCCGATTCATATTTATCCGGTCATGGCCAGAAGCTGGACCTCCTGCTTGCCCCTATGGATTAAATGAGTGATGTTCGTGATATCGAACAATTAGACAATGGAAGGGTCGAAGATAGGGTAGTGTACTTACATAAAGTCCTGGAATATCTTCTTGATACCAGCAAAATCGGGGGCGCCATACGTCGTTGAAACTCGCCCAGCAGCTGCATGTATATTCCAACCCTCTATAGATTCCTGGACGTTCGCGGGTGTCAGAGCGATGAAGCGTTCAGGTCAGATTCGAGAACTATGTAGAGCGTATGAAGAGCCAGGCCAGGAACAAAGCTAGTCTTTTCGAGAGTCTCGCTTACTGCTCTCGTATAAGGAATTTCGGCGCACTGGGCTATGTGAAGTGGAGAGCAGTGGAGAGCGCTGAATCGTTTCGTTTGTTCAAGACCGAAGCTCATCTTGCAGTTAGATTGGCCCGCTCTTCGACAACGTACGTCGGTCTTATCTCTGAGCTAATTAGCCGTGCCGGGAGGGTCGACAAGGATATGATTAGTGTTAGTTTCCGAGCTCTATGAGCCGCTGGATGCAAAGGATGGTGTTGACGAGAAGCCTAGCCGTAGCCGTGACTCGGCACTTGGAAATCCCGATTCCCGACCCGAGATGAGTCACGTGCGAGAGCCTTGGGGTATGGTAGGTTGCTGTTTCCCAGCTTTCTTGCAATGATGAGACATTGAGGATGGATTTAGCAGAGTTAGACGCTAGAATTCGTGTTCGACACGGAACTCCGTGACGAAAAACGCGTCGACCAGCTTGAAGCGCGTCCAAAGGCTGGGTGTAAATTAGACGCACGTGATGGCGTATTTGAACCAACTCCCGGCCCTAAAGTCGACGTTGTACTATCATTGGGCCCAAGCTCATGGCAAGTCATGGTCGACATTCAAGAAGGACAGCTGATTGTATAACCAAAGCCCTGTCTCCTCTACCTTCCTCCTCTGCTCTCTTACTTCCGAATTATCTGGATGATACCATATAACTTAAAGGAGCCCAACTTGTCCAAAAACTGCATCCCTCAGGCTGGTCCCCAACGCGGAGATTCACAATGCCGACCTTCAAGCATGTCAGGCTATCCGACATGGCGCCAAAGGATCACTCCAGATGAAGGCGCTGCCTTAATCTTGGAATGATCACTCTACTTCTGCTGCGTCCTGAAATATCTGGGCTCGTATGGCCAACTGGGCCAGGCTGTTGCTTCCTGTGATGATCACGGGCATTGTCGCTTGGACAGGTCCCATTGCTCAAACCTGAGGTAGAGATACCACTCGAAGCAATAGGTCGAGGTATGACATTGTTCTGTCTTCGCAATATCAAGATTTATGTACTGAGATACGGACTCAGAACGGCTCAGATTCGGACGACTTTTTGCAACACAGAATGGTTCCACACACCTCATTGTTCTACTGCGTAGTATGTTTCAATATTTCACGAAATAGACGAGATACTAAGCTTCTACGTCCTCGTTGACAGGAAGTCGCTGCTGATTTGCTTCTCCACGGTCCCTCCGGTAGGGTATCGTAAGCTATCAGCCAGCGTGATCCCTGCGACTGGGAATCAGAGAACCTCTCTGTGCCACGTCGGACGAGGCTTCATGCTCTATTGGATCTATGACCAGCGCAGCTTCATTGACCGGTCAACGACTGGTGTTCGGGGAGCGACCACGTGCGAACAAATCCCCACCAATCGTCAGCCACTCATATATATAAGGATGGAGGCTAGCGTCACCCCCTCCCTCTTCTTTACCGCCACGTTCTCTTGCCACGCAACTCGCACAAGCAAGCTCAAACGTTTAGATTCTGTTCAAGCCTTCAAGCCAAAGCGTCTCAGCATGCATCGTCAGTTGATAACCACATTGCTTTACCTCCCACCTCCCGGGATGACCTACATCTCGACCGTCGTCAACCCCCTCCTGGACTCTGAACCCCTCGCCTCTATCAGTCATGATCCCTGCTCTGCCCCAAACATCCTACTCCGCTACACAGGGAAAACAGCCAAATCTTATGCTGTCTCCATCCCCATAGTCAAAAAGGTCGTCGACCACATCGAAGCCCAGTTGGTCGATACCGCCCTTGTGGAGGAGTACGAGCAGTTGAAGACTCGCCTACAGCAGCTTGAAGGCAATCACAGCGCCAAGCTCGCGTTTTTAGAATCTCGCCTAGAAGCTGGAGCTATCAACGAGCGGGAGCTCAAGGAAGAGAAGGAGCGGTTGGCGATCAATTACGCAGCCCTTCAGGATGAGAACAAGGTTCTGCAAGAGGAAAAACATCAGCTACAGGAGGTCGCCACTAAGGCGGAGCAGGAAACGGCTCACGCCAATGCTCGTCTCGCCGAGATGCAGATCGCTCAGCACCAGGAGGCGACGGCGAAGGCGGAACTCCAAGAGCACGTCGTCCTTTTGGCTCAGGACAATGATGCCCTCAAATTACAGTTGGGTGAGGAAAGGAAGGCTAGAGAGGTTGAGAAAGAAGCTGCTAAGGAGGAGATGGTGACCTTGAAGAACGACCATCGCCAAGAGTTGGCTGTTGCTCATACCGCCCTCATAGGAGAAAACGCCCAGCTGAAGATTCGCCTACAGCAAGTTGAAGTCGATCACAGTGCTGAGGTTACTTCTTTGGAGTCTCGCCTTGAGACTAGCGCCTTCAACGAGCGGGAGCTGGAGAAGGACAACGAGAGGCTCACGATCAGGAACTCAGCGCTTGAAGGAGAGAACAAAGTCTTGCTGGAGGACAAGCATCAGCTTCAGCAGGATAATCGCCGTCTTCAGGACGACAAGCATCAGCTCCGGGAGGACAATCATCAGCTCCAGGACGACAACCATCACCTCCAGGAGAACGTCGCCAAAGCGGAGCAGGAAACGACTCAGGCCAACGCTCGTCTCGCTGATACACATATCGCTCACGAGCAAGAGGCAGCGATGAGGGCGGGATTCGAAGAGAAGGTCATGGGTTTGGTCCAGGAGAATGATGCGCTCAAATTGGAGTTAGGCGAGGAAAGGAAGGCTAGAGAAGCTGAGCGGGAAGCTGCTAAGGAGGAGATCGAGACCGTGAAAAGCGATCATCGCCAAGAGTTGGCCGTCGCCTTTGGTCAACTCCAGGCCGCCTGGGACAAGGCATCAACCGTCGAAGGCGACCTCGAGAACAACAAAGGATCACTAGCAGCGGCAGAGGAACAGAATGGATTCTTGATTTCGGAGAACAGGAAGTTGCAGAAGAGAGCCTATGAATTACAAGAAAGGGTCGATGCATTGGTAGAGAAGGCGATCAATCAAGCTACGAAGGAGGTTAAGGTCGATCAGCAGGAACCGATGGATTTCAAGACGATGTTGGCGAAGGTGCAAGGAGGGTTCGTCGCGAGGGATCCTCAATGTCCCCAGACCCCCACTAGGGCGCCATTGGCGGGGATCCAGAACCAAGTCGTTTTGCCGCCTACCCCACAGTCACCGCTTGCTAGGTTCCGTTGAATATGAAGTCGGAGGGGGAGGAGGAGAGGGAGAGTGGGGAGTAAATCCAGGGAGACTCGCAACTCTGTTGCTGACGTCCCTTGGTCGTGAGACGGCCGCTGTGCTTGCACAGGCTGGTACCGCCATGGACTTTTTATTTATTTGCATAGAGATTTGGCATTTCAGGGATCGAAGCAGAGTATAGGTATCAGCAGTACAATTACCCATCACATATAGGATCGACGGATTGCACGTTACATATAAAGGATTTCCAGTTTGCACATTACAGAGAGGATCGCCCATTTGCACATTACATACTAGGATCGCCACATTGCACATCATTATACACCGTACGCCATTGCTAGATAGCACGATAGGATTCACAGGACGAATATAGCACACATTCTACCACTTACCTGACTTGTTCGGTTGTTGCTTGAGAGATGTTACATGGTGGAAGATACCTCAAATAATGTGGGTACGAGGGCCTAATAGAATGCCCGAGAAGGGGAATCCCTGGTGGTAGACATCGCAAGCTGGTACCATCATGGACGGGTTTATTCCTTCTTCTGCACATGGTAGTGTACGATATGGTAGTATAGTGATAGGAAACCACGCAGCCAAGAGCATTTCCGCTATTCCTTTACTTCATCCTTTGCGCCGTCTGACTGATCTGTTAGGATTCCCGTTCGGGTAGTCGTCCGATGTTCTTTTCCTTTTCTCCTCTAGATTGCCAGCCTTGCCCGTTGGCTCAGAATTTTGGCTCGGACTCGGCTGACCATCTGAGTTTTGGTTCCCATTTTCCGGGTCTCTCTGTCTAGGATCGAGAGCCATTGGGTCGTATGGGTTGATATAAAAGATGATTCCTCTCAGATGTGCATCGACGACCTGCCGCTGCGCAGCTGACGGCTCGATTTCTGCGGAATTGCACCTCTAAGATCTTGTTAGCTCTCGGGTTGCATTTATCCCAGGGAGAAATTGGCTTACAAGCAAGTAAAGAAGGAGAGCGCTAAATTCCCATTTCTGGGAGAACGATGTGTCCAACTCCCACAAAACGCCATTTGGCGAATAGGTCCCAGGAGGGATGTCAGGAATCTGCGAGTATTCTCCAATATATCCCCTCAGGAGGTCCCAGAGACCTTGCGTAAGATCTTTTGATGGCAGAGACTTGAAGGAGAATCTCACAATGTCTATCCGATACTGGATTGGATTATAGACCTTTTTGTAGCATGTTTCCGGATTGCTGACACTCCAGTTTGGCCTCTGGTCGACTGCTATATGTTTGAGGAGAAGTAGAGAGCACTGGAGGTATGTCCATTCCCTACCGATGAAGAATGGGCCTGAACGAGTTTCGTCCTGGAGATACTCAGACAGAGTAGCATGGAAGAGGTTGATTTTTGAATGCTCCCCGTCAACCCACAGAACGGAATGAAGGTCGGTAAGATGGGTATAGAGTTCCCCTTGGACGAGAAAGAGAAATTGTTCGAAGAACTGAATACTGTGATTGTTCGGGGTGCTGCGAAAAAGCTGGGGTGCTAGGATATTTTGATCCATGCTAGTAGAGGTACTGGTAACGAGCCTAGGACCATCTTCAGACGTATAAAGCATGATCCCGAGAACGATCCTCATAATTTCCCATGACCAAGGAGTGACAGATCTCAGGACTAAGGTATAGAGGGCATCAACTTCGGCTAATGGGTGATCACTCTGGTTCACCGATCTCGGTGCGAGTGTGAGCACCTCCTCGAGGCTTCTAGTCGGGTGTTGCCGACATCGAAGGATGTACTTCACCACAGTCGAGGGAAAGATGAATTGGCCGGATGATTTCTCCACCAGTTGTGAAATCTGGTCGCTAGATGGCCAAGAAGGTGGAAGTCCTTCATGCCTCCTCCGTATGTCCGCAAATTTGCAGGTGAGGTAGAGTTCGATCTCGGTGTGGACATTTTCATCGCTGTTGATGGACAAGCGTAATGAGAGAGTGTGTAGGGGTTCATCTGAGAATGAAGCGCGGATCTCTCGTTCCGGGCGACTGGCGATGAGCACCCGAAGAGTATGCACTCTTTGGCAAGCGAAAGCGATAGTTTCGAGAATCTCGCGCTGTTGATCTTCGTAAGACTGGCCTGGAAAGTCTTTTAGAACTGGAAGATTGATGCAGCATTCATCAAGCCCATCTATAACGATGACGATTGGCTCTGTATTCGCCCGATCCATGTTCCTTGAAGCCAGCAGTGGCGTAACAATCAAGCGCTCCACTTGGGCTTCGAGGTTCTGGTCAAATACACTCCCGTTTTGGACTGCTAACTCAATAAAATTTCGAGTTGCGGGGAGCGTATCTGCCAGTTGAAAGGCCAAGGTGAGAATGATATGGGTCTTGATATTTCTCTTCGGGCTGGTACGCCAAAAGAAAAAGTTTGGACAAACAATTTTCTCCCGTAGCCAGCGTATTACGAGTGTCTGGGCAACGGCTGATTTGCCAGCTCCAGCCGCCCCGCTAAGCCACAGGATTGGCTTCGCGTCCTGTGACTGATCTTGCATCCATTGGTCGACGCGATCAAGAATTGCTGTCCTAGTTTCTGGATGACATTTTGGAGGATCGAGACGTTCAGCAGCATTATGAAGTGCTCCTAGAGCTGCGCGCTCTCGAAGGATGTCGAGTGGATCTATCCATCACGACGATTAATATCTATCCACGTGTGATATGAGGAGGACTCACCAGCCTGAGCTCCGTAATGATTGCACGTATTGTTCGAATTGTAATTGCAATCTCTGCCAGCATAAAAGGATGAGTTGAGCGCCGTGTTTCGCGAAGCCACAGACATAGAACATCGAAGAGAGAGTGAATAGCTGTGAAGTGCCGGGTTCTGGCCCATGCCAAGTCCTCATCCATTACCTCGTGGTGTCGACACCGGGCGCTTATCTGTTGATCCCGGTACGAGGGCCACGGTATTTGTGAGAATCACTGGCGTCAAAAGAGTGGCGGCCCCACTGCCAGCCGGACTAGCCTAGTGCACATTCTTTCCTCTGACTAGGTTTACCAGCGGTTCTGGGGATATCCAGATTGCCCCAGCGATCAAAACAAGATGACGATACAAAAATAAGCAGAGTCGGTACCAGGATCCCACCACTACGGTTCACCTGGTGGCTCACTGGTTTGTATATCTTCGACGAACTCATAGTATTTGAGTATTCGGTGACCAGTTGTTGAGCGTCTTAGTGCAGACTGTTCAACTCGGGAGGTGAAGGACGCGACTCAGGAAATTAGTCAGCAAAATCTCTCTTTGTAACTGTTTGCTTTCGAGGGCGTTGACCTTCGACTCCAGGTGCCTTTTCCAAGTTGTGGCATCGACCCTAGACTGCCTCTTGGTTGACCTTTGCCTCATCCTCACCCTACCAATAGACCCCCTGGACATATGTTTATTGACCTTCAAATCAATGTGACAAGCTCCGATACACCCACAAGGTCAAATGGGTTTCTATCAGGCGAATTTCGCCTGGAAAGCCCCAGCTCTGGTCGAAGAATGGGCCAGTAATTGTCCTCCAGAACTCGATAGAGGAAACGTCGTGAAATATGTAGTGCTGCCATTGATCCCTCATGCTGGCCTAGGGAATAGCCTGTGGGATTAGAAGGGTGGACTATCGGGCAATCGCAATGATATGAGGATGTCAGGAGAGGGTACGCCAGTTGCCCAGTACCGAATATCGAAGGCAGATATGGTCTGGGTTAATAGGGTCAGCTTTGAAGTTATAGTAAGCTCTTACCTGTTCACTGGTTGCCACCGGATGCTGATGTATACAGGTCAAGAGTCCAGACACTTCCGGAGCGTTTCTCAAACGGATGTGCAAAGCAGCTGCGCTGCGGTTGGGCCTGGCGAGCTGTCGGTCTGAGTACGTACCCCAGTTTGCTACGAATAAATATCACAGTTATCTGACGCCAATTCAGCCCCAGGAACCTTTTCGTCGTCAATTGTGTCTGTGATTGCGCACTCCACATCAGCAGGCCTATCAGTCCACTTGCATGTGAAGAACTCAGCTTGCAGTCCTGAGACGGTATGGTGCCTGTAGCTCATTCGCACTCTTGAGTCTCATACTCTCCTCGTCTTGAATAGAGCCGTGACATCCCATCTGATCAACAACTGTCGTTCTGGGCAGGGCCATGCGCCGATAATCTGCCTCTGCCGCTCATTCATAAAGCTGGAAGCTATCCTACGTTCATCCGCTCCCATAAAAACGAAACCCTCATCTACATCGTCTACGTGGTTGTAAACAGCAACGGCCTGTTTCAATCATAAGCTGGCCACCGTTCTGATCAATCTTCCCCTCTCCGGCATAACCTTCCTTTCCAAGGTCGCTATTGTCCTCCTGGATATTGAAAGCCGGATCTCTCGCTAGCGTCAAGTACGATCCTCGTACTCCCCTACACCATGCTCAGATGCGTAGGCAAAGCTGTCAAGGACCTTGGTCAAAGAAATCATCGACCATATCCAAGCACAGGTGGTCGACACCGTTATTGCGGAGGCGCTTTCAGGCATACCCTTCATATTGGAGAACAGGAAGTTGCGAGAGAACGTGGACGAGTTTCAGAAAAGGATTGGTTCGCTGGGAGAGGAGGCGATGGGCCCATACCGTGGTGAAGGCAATAGAGGTTGAGGAACGGGGTTCCACGGGTTTCAAGACAATGCTACCTGAGCTACAGAGGCGACGATTATCAATATCCCCAATTTTCGGCCAGGGGATCCTCAGCGGGATGCCGGAAATCGGTTGTTCCGCCGCCCAGCCTATAATCATCCTTTGCTCGAGTAACATTCAGTGCGATCAGGTCTTGAAGGAGAATGCAGAGGAGTGGTTATCCAGATAGAGACTTGCCGCTACATGCAGCTGGTAGCCCAATGGACTCGTTTCTCTAACCTCCATCATGCAGCTTGAATACTAGTGTTGAATTCCAATGTTCTGAATAAATTTCCCCATCTTGGCGCGATTCGCGGATGATTGAGAGGATGTTCTTGGTGGATAACATGGAGTTGGCAATGGATGGTCATATCTACGCCATTTAACCGTCGATGAAGATCGCAATAAGTAGTGGCACATCGGACGCCCACCACCGTAATATCAACATCGTTTACAACAGTCGAATGCGCGGGTGCTGTATCACGGAGTTACAGTGCACCGCCCTATCGCAAGTGCAACAGAGCCTTGTTGATGTCGGATTAGCCGATTACGACGTTGTTCTCCACCACCTCTGGCTATCAATCCCACCTACGCTTGTGCCATTGACGACCCAAAATGCGAAGATTGAAGCGTATCGTTCGGGGTGTGACTGGAGGTATTGACCCAAGCTTGACGCTGACTGGCCACTAACACCCGTTGACCACAAGGCACATCAACGGACCCATCCAATACGTTACCCTCGTTAGAACCAACACGAGCTATCCAAGTAACTGCAACCAACGTTAATAACATATACACCGCGGGGAGGGATATAAATCTCACAACTGTCGAGCACCACCACATCTACACCCCTCCGATTGCATCGTTCTTCGTACGTCACACTTGATTTACACAAGGTTTGACCTACATGCTCAGATCGAGCAGAAGGACCTGGGAGGAAATCTCAATCCAATCACAACCGCTGCTTTTGACTCCCACAATTCCAAAGCTGAGAGATGCTTCCAGGGTACTCGTGTTGAGCTCTTGGATGAGGTATGGAATTGGATCAGTGGGAGGGGGAGCCAGGCGTCAATTTATGTGTTAGATGGAGTGGCCGGAATTGGCAAGTCGACAGTGGCACAGACCGTTGCTTATCAGGCCGCGAAAAATGGAATACTTGGGGCAAGCTATTTCTTCACAAGAGATGAGCAAGAGAGACAGACTACGCAACGCTTCGCCCCCACTATAGCATACCAACTCGCCATCCATGACGAGAAATTTGCTCAGCATCTCGCGTCCGTGCTTGATCAGCATCCAGACGTCTTCCAAAAGCATTTACGGCAGCAACTCGCCGTTCTTGTCCTCGAACCGCTACAAAAGTTCCTCGCCTCACTCGAGGAAGACCAGCCATCTTTGGAGCAGCAGCCGATCCTGATTGTGATCGATGCTCTCGATGAATGCAAGGACGATGAAGCCAAGTCCCTTCTCCGTATTCTGGCAGAGGACTTTCAAGGCGTTCCCAGACTTAAAGTCTTCATCACAACCCGTCCAGAGTTTCACGTTCGGCAGGTCCTCGATTATCATGATAACCATGAGCGATTTCACTTGCACGAGATCGATGATTCGGTTGTCCAAAACGATATTCAACTCTACCTTGCGTTCCACCTGTCGTCACGAGAGATACAGAGGCACCTTCCTGGCATTCGCTCCTGGGAGCCGAACACTGAAGAGATGAAGAAACTCCAAGAAATCTGTGGAACTCTCTTCATCATCGCATCTACCACCGTCAGGTTTATACTGGATGAATGGTTGCTTAACCCCGCGCAGCAGCTATCTCGGCTACTGGATGGTGTCTCGCCTGGTATTGACTCGAGTATTACCCGAATGGATGTCATGGATAAGTTCTACATGCACATCCTTCTTTCTGCCCTCCCAGACGGTAGGAGACCAGCTAGCGAGGTCCAAGATTGGATCTGCCAATATCGGGCCATACTTGGGGCTGTGATCACTCTACAGAATCCTCTCCCTTGTCACTCTCTAGCAGGCCTACTTAATATCGACGATGACGACATTGAGCGAACCCTGGCTCGCCTACATTCACTCGTTGCTCCTAGAGGACAGGGTCGGATCTATCGAATCCACCATAAAACCTTTCCCGACTTCATCACAGATGAGAGCCGTATAAATAAAGCACTAATCGGTCTGGCAAAGAACGGACGCATAGATGGGATCTCGTTTTTAATAGATACAAGGGAGACTCATTCAAGGCTTGCGAAGCGATGCTTTCATGTAATGGAGTCCAAATTGAAGCGGAATCTGTGCAATCTCGATCTGTTCGACCAGTACAGGGATAGTGCAGAGGTACTACCCCTTACAGAGACTGTGGTACCACCGGACTCTGAATTCGCTTACACGTGTACCCACTGGGCCTCTCACCTTCAGATAGGAAATCTTGATGATGAGCTTGAGAAATGTCTCGAAAGCTGGGTCCATACCCACCTCTTATCTTGGGTAGAGGTGCTGTGCATCATCAATCAGATTGGTGGCGCAAGCGGGGTGCTAGAGAAGGCTCAAAGGTGTATTGTAAGTGGTTTTCTCGTTCGACTAGCATTCTTTGATGATGAAGATATAGGTGAATGTGGAACATTGGAGCAACGCGAAAGAAACGGTACAGATGCTGAACGATATTCGGCAGCTAGTGCACCGTAACATGCCACTTCTCAGGCGGGCTCCAATGCACCTCTATTGGTCGATCCTCCCATTTTCCCCGGTCACCAGCACAGTATACAAAGGATATTGTCGACAAAGTGGTGGCTTGAAGGTTATTTCTGGAGACCAGAAGGATTGGAACCCTTTAACTGCCATCCTTGAAGGCCATTCAAGTTTGATCGCCTGTGTCGCATTCTCAAGCGACGGCTCAAGACTGGCGTCAGGATCCAGTGATAAGACAGTACGGCTATGGGATGGAAATACAGGGGCTTACATCGCAACCCTTGAAGGGCATTCATCTAACGTGACATCTCTCGCTTTTTCGAGTGACGGATCAAGCCTTGCATCCGTATCCTTCGACAAGACATTGAGGCTGTGGGATGGGAATACGGGAGCTTATAGTGCCATTCTCAAGCGCCATTCGCATTGGATCACTTCTATTGCTTTCTCAAACGATGGGTCAAGACTTGCATTTGGATCCAATGACAGGACAGTACGGCTATGCGATGGAAATACTGGAGCTCAAATCGCCATCCTTGAGGGCCACTCGGAAACGATTGAATGTATCGCATTCTCGAGTGACGGATCGACACTTGCATCAGGATCCTACGACAAAACAGTACGGTTGTGGGACGGAAATAACGGAGCCTACATCGACACCCTGGCGGGCCATTCAAATCGGGTCAGGTCGGTCGCGTTCTCGGGTGCGAGTTCAGGCTTAAGACTTGCATCGGGATCGGAAGACAAGACATTACGACTATGGGATGGGAATACAGGCGCTCTGATTAATATCCTGGAGGGACACTCCGACTGGGTCACGTCCGTCGCATTTTCAAGCGATGGGTCCAGACTTGCATCAGGATCCTATGACCGGACAGTGCGCCTATGGAATACACATACCGGAATGCAAATTGCCAGACTTGAGGGTCATTCATCTGGCGTTGTATGTGTTGCATTTTCAAGTAACGGATCACGACTTGCATCAGGATCTGAGGACAAGACTGTGCGACTCTGGGATGGGAATGCAGGTGCTGAGATTCCTGCTGTGACATCCAAGAGGCACTGGCATTCGCGTCCGATCACATCTGTTGCTTTTTCAAGTGACGGGTCAAGACTTGCATCGGGATCCAAAGATAAGGCGGTACGGCTATGGGATGGGAATACTGGAGCCCACATCACCACACTTGAGGGTCATTCGGATTGGGTCAGATCTGTTGCATATTCATGTGATGGGTCAAGACTTGCATCGGGATCTGATGACAAGACGGCGAGACTGTGGGATGGAAATACGGGGGCTCACATTGCAACGCTCAAGGGTCATTCCTCTTGCGTCAGATCTGTTGCATTCTCGGGTGACGGCTCAAGACTTGCATCAGGATCTGACAAGACGGTGTGGTTGTGGGAGGGAAACACAGGAGCTCACATTTCCAGGCTCGAGGGTCATTCGTCCACCGTTATATCTATTGCATTCTCGGCTGACGGGTCGAGACTCGTATCGGGGTCTGATGACAACACCGTGCGGCTGTGGGATGGGAGAACAGGAGCACACGTTGCTACTCTCGGGGGTCATTCAGATTGCGTCAGATCTGTCGCATTTTCACATGACGGCCTGGTCCTTGCATCGGGATCCTGGGATAAGACGGTGCGGCTCTGGGAAGGGAGTACTGGAGCTCATATCTTCACCTTTGCAAGTGACTCGATCGCTAGTATTCACGAGATTGCATTTCCACGGGATGATTTCCTGTCGAATTCCTCATCTACGCCCCACGCTGCAATGTCGCAAACCAGTTCCAAGCGCCTGTTTACTCTGGTACAGACGCATCAACCAAAGACAACAGGCCTGGTTGCTTTGATACAAAAACCTAACGGACAGTATGAACACGCTCCGTTTGTATGGCTACCTCCTCATATATTGGCCAGCACATTTGCAATCAACGGCATGGGG